>CAKLNU010000965.1:1200000-1693579 GCA_922788865.1 Poeciliopsis turneri | reverse complement strand
TCATATCTTATAGTCACAAACCAGCAGTTTTGTATCTACGTACTTAAAAACTATGAATTTAATTAGTAATAGTACAAAGATTTTTTTTTTAATCTCTATTAGACAGTCAGTATAACCCTTGATCAAGCCAGAATAACTGTGAGTAGCTATTATTAACAGGAGTCATAAAACATTTTTTTCCTGCAATAAAATATGAATATAAAACAGAAAAATAATAAACAATCAGCCACCAAGGTAAGTATGAAATATTCACATTCAGTTCGAATTGTCTTGTTGCAGATGATTCCACTTTATGCCTGAAAAAGTCAAGTAAAAATACAAATAAAAATGCAAATAAAAATACAAAATCACAAAGGAGTGAAATTATAATATATTATTCATTTTCAAATCACCTAAAAAAGTTGCTCAATTTACATTCAGTATTAATACAGTGCTTTGGGAAAGATGCATTGAAACTCACAGTATAAGTAAGATTTTAACATCGCACTGCAATACACATATTTTTATTGGGATACATTTATTTAGCCTCAGCATTTTCTGAATAAAGAATTTTACTTTTTGGTTATTTATACTTCACTTAGTAATCCATGATTTGCTGCTATTCTGGGGGGACAAATATAATTGTAAGACAGAGATCTGTCTCTGTTACGAACTCTTTAAAATGGGAAAGACAAGAGAATATGGCATTCAGATATATGGTGACCCTCATGATTCAAGAAATGGAAAATAACAATAAATACCTACAGTGTATATCATCAGCAATATTACAAAGTTATAAAAACATGGAAATCTGGAAAATAGCAGTGAAATTGACCAAAGCTCTTTGTTTCTCTCAGTGTAGCAAAACATGGTGTCCTGGGGTCAAGTATTCATAACTTTAGTTCATTTTAAGGCCTAGCACACAGCTTTTTAGTTGATTTCGGAATACTAAAAATATATCACTTGCAATGATTTAGTCTCCTTTTGTTTGTTTTCATGTTTTCAAACATCTTTACTGGTTTGATATTTGATCATTGTTTTTTTTTTTTATCAGTGTACTACTTCCTGTCTTCATCATAACAACACTATTTCTTCTGATCTCTGATCTGTTTGGGTGACCTTCTGCTAAAGCCGAGTGCTTTGCAGTCTCCCATACAGCTCGCAGAGTGGCTCCTGACACGGTAAAGCGCAATGACAGCAGCTCTCCAGTGGCTGTCTGCACCATCACACTCTGACATACCCCCTCCATGCTGACCTCAGACCTCTGACCCCAAACTGACAACCTGGGAGGCGTCTTTGGAAACTTTCTTTTCTCCATTCTCTCCCCTTTTCTTTTCAGCCACTCGCTGAGTGCTGCAGAGTGAGACAAGGTGAAAGGTATCCTGAGAGAGGGGGGTTTAGGGGGGAAGGGGTGCAGGTGTTCATGCCTCCACACCTCTCAAGTTCAAAAGCCATTGAGTCCTTTGCAGCCAGGTAACGTTCAACAATGTGTCACCCACCCCCACCCGGAGGCGACACTGTCAGAGGGCTTCAGGAGGCAGAGTCACCCATCCTCTTCCACACACCCGGAATAAAAATATACTTATTACCCCAGCTGCTAACACTTGGATATACATCTTATAATATTCAATAACATCTGTCATACAAGTATCTGCAAAAATGCCTGGGGCTTTGTTGTTATAACAAAACACCTGATCAAACTTCTCTTGTTCTTGTAATCGTGTCCAGTATTTCTCAGCTCCCGCAGCCATATGAGTTCAAAAACTGGAGCCAGTCCAAGCATTACTGGTAACATTAGTGTCAGTAATTTAATGCGCAGGTGTGAATGGATTCTCAAACAAGCTGAGGAGGCGCCCAGCAAGGCCCCGCTCAGCACTGCCTGGGCCAGCGGCAGGTTTAAATAAATATGCCGCTGAGCAGACATGTCGGCAGCTGGGGCCCCGGTTCGGCTGTCGCTGTTTGTGTTGTGGCTTTGTGAGGTCACTGATGAGAAAGCAGAGGGACGCTACTGTCCTCGCTGCGAGAAGACAAGTAGAGGAAAGACACTAATGAAGGGAACAAGCAGCACCTGAAGATTCCTTCTGAGCATAAAAAATCTAATCATGTTCTGGAAAGGGAAGGTCTGGATGAGAACCTCTTTTTGCCACCCTAAGCAAAAAAGCATGCACTCGGGCCATCTATAAAAGCACAAAAAGCTACAGTTTCAGAAGCAATTAAGAACTAAAAATAATAAAATATTGTCTGACATAAGTAGACAGAGAGAAATTCAGTTATTATACATTGATTGAGATTTCAATTATATATTTTTAAAAAACTGTCTCCTTTTTCACATTTTGCAGAATCAGGTTTCATCTTTGAGAAACCTGCTATTGTATTTATGTAACACAGTCTAATTAAGTCAAAATGCATCATTAAATGTCTTTTTTGTGTTTTACAAAAATAATCAAGGTTTCATGAATCTCAAATTCTTTCTTAAATAATTTATGTATTGTGCAAACAAATTTAGTTGGTTTCTTTCGAGGCAATAGTAAATTCAGAAGATCTAAAACCTCAGATGCTAAAATTGAGACTCCTAGAAAGACCAAAAGGTTTTCATAAACTTTGTGCCGAATGATAAGCTGCAAATACAAATCAATCCTTGTTGAGGGGACATTAAAAACAAATAGAAAAAACGTTTTGTTTTATTGGTAGCTGATTTATATATTTGATCTAATTTAAGCATTCATAATTAAGACAACTATTAATGGATATTTTTTTCATTATTATCACTGCAATATTGAATGTGTTATTTTATTTTACCAAATAGTAGAGTCATTCTGTTTTAATTGATAGTTGCTTCCCCAATTTTGTTGTTATTTTGTAAATACTGTGGTATTTTTAGGTTATCTTACCTTGAGAATATCATACCATCTAAATTTACTATGTAGTGTCATTTTTATTTTTCATAATAAATTTTAACTCATACTTATTTTTTAGATTGTTGAATCTTAAACTTCAACGCCTAAATTGATCAATGCGACAAATGTTTTGAACAACAACCTGTAATGCGAAAACATTTTTAGTTTCTTCTCATGTATGTCCAGCAAGAAGTGTGTAAATAGCTGAACTGTTGCTGGAATCTCCACAAACTGAAGAGAAACATTTTTATTTCAGGATTGGACTTGAAGGACAAGATGACAGAGGAGTAAAAAAGGCAGTGGAAAAGAAAACCCGAAAGATGTGAAAAGTGAAATTCCAGGCGCAGAGAAGACCAGAGCTGCTGCTGTCTGTCGGCAGCAGAGTGGGGAGTCAATTAGGAGGTTAGATGTGCCAGATGAGATTGTTCAGGAATGGTTTATGGATTGAGAATTGAGTAGAGGAGGGCCAAAGGAGGAAGATCGGTTTCAGTGTTTCTTTCCAAGCTGCCACTGCGCCCTCATGGACGTCGTGAAAGCTGTTGAAAAAACAGTGCCAGAAAAGTTAATTCCTTCAGGCACGCTGCCAGAGAGGAGAGTGCCCCTGTAAGTCCTACAGTAAATCCTGTGGATTCATACTGAGCTCCAGAGAAGACACCTGCAGGATATATGATACTGTATATTTCATGTCAGCCTTTAAGCTCAGGTACAAAACCAACACTGCACATTAGCTCAGCTTTAACCTGCAGAGTAGTTTTATCATCACTCTGTTTTACAGTGTCAGTCCTGTGGGAAGTCTGCATAATGGTGAACTTTGTTTTGGCAATAAGGTTTGTTTTTAAATACTATAGTTTCAAAGACCTGAGAGGAAACGTGGATTTTATGTCTACATCCTTTTTTTTTGTTTGTTTTTCACTAAGCATAAGACTGGATGCTATGTTTATAGAGGCACGATACAGACTGACAGAGTGTTTTAAAGGTCATGTTTTTATTGTTTCATGAACTATTTCAGAAAAAAAATGCTGCACTCAAAATTTTGTTCTGTTGACCAAATTATAAGTAAAACTCCATCATTTTCACTGATAGCGTCCTCCTTTTCTCCATCCATCCACTTTCCAACACCCTTATCCCAGTTGGGGTCAGAAGGGGTGCTGGTGCCTCTCCAGCTAACGTTCCGGGCGAGTCCTGGACAGTCTGTCACAGGAAAACACAGAGACAGACAGGACAAACAACCAAGCACACACATGGAGTACCCGGAGAGAACCCACACATGCACAAGGAGAACATGCAAACTCCATGCAGAAAGACCCCAGGCCAGGAATTGAACCCAGGACCCTCTTGCTGGAAGGCAACTGTGCTACCAACTACACCTCTGTGCAGCCCTCCTTTTCTCTTAAATTGTTATATGTCAGATAATAAAGTAAAGTGTGAACTTGGAGCTTTGAGCTTTGAGTTATACAAACGGGACAAGGAGTGCTGATGAGATGGTTAGTGTCAACATGTCAGAGGTCGGCTCCCCCTTAAAAGGGTTGCTTCAGGAGGAGGATTTAGATAAAAAGGAGTCAGGATAACAAATATGGATGTCTATGTAATGTTAATCAACAATCTCCTTGCCTGATCTTAACTCTTATCAAGCACAGGGTGCAGAAAATATGAGAATTAGGTGTGTCTTTTTTGTTTTTTAAAATAAATGTTTTCCTGTTTTTGGTGTACTATAAACATAACATACTAAACCGGTTCTCTTTTGCCACTGTCTGAAATGGGTTTCCATAACAACAATATATTTCAAGAGCCACACAGCAATTTCTGGAGCAACTGTGGTTTAAGAGGTAGGTTTAAACGTGGAAGGTTGTAGGTTAATTTTTTATAAAGCATTAAGATTTGCTAAATTGTCTTTGCATCAGCTTTATTACCAAACAGATGAAGACTTAAGATATTGTAATCACTACTTTTACTGTTGCACTTGAGTCCAATTGACATTATTGTACCTTAGATCACTATACTTGTTTGTTTTTCACAACATTAACAGGCAATTGGTGAATCACCTTTGGAAAACTGTATTTGGAAAACTTTTACTAACCCCAATGAACACACTTCCTCGAATGGTTTTCACACACTTGCTGCTACATCTTGTGACACCACCAACCGTGCCAACATTTACAGCCTTTACTGTCAGCTGATCCAACCACAGCAACCCACCAGCTGTGAAAAGTGTCCCCCCTATAAGCTCCTGCCACGGACTGACAGTAGCTTTAATGTTTGATGAAGGACCAGGGATGAACCAAAGGCTAGACTCCCAGAGTAAGCGATGCAGGGAACACCCAAACCTCCTGCTATTGTTGCCCTGCTATTCATAGAGCGGAGGATAGGGTTCTTCAGTACCGGGCTGAAAGTTTCACATAGGAGAAATACACAATGAAACCAAGATAGCAAGGATTACTTTGCCCTTCAGATCCACACCTTAGGGGATCTTCTGTGGCCCTGCAGAGGCACACAGAGGACTCCACATTCAATGTTACATCAGGAGATTACGGTAAATGAAAGACAATCTCATTTTTTACAGATAAAATATTACATGTTTAAATTTGTTATCTTAGATTACTTAACTCAACTCAACAACTCAAGATACTACAGCTGAATGTGATGTAGTACCTAGCTGCATGTGCAGAATCAAATCATTTTCTATAAGATTTATGTCTCACAATAATAGTTCGGGCTGAAATTTTGAACCTCATCTCTGCTGACAAGGCCTCAAATGGCCATACTCTCTCCATACCCTCCACCATATTATCACTTGTACAAAGGATAATGAAATACCTGACACTTAGCCCTGATTCAGAGGAAATGCTGCATTTTTCCCACTGAGAATCATGGACAGAAACATTTAATTAGCTGGAACTGCTTCAGTACACCGCGAGTATCACGGCTTGAGGAAAAGAGCAAAAATTGATCATCTGGCAAAACAACCCAAAGGTAAAATCCAGGGATCCCAAAAAAGAAACCTTGGGGTCCTCTCCATGAACATCACAGATAGGTCTTTCGATTTAATTGTTTGATCTCAGATACAGTTTCCCTTTATGAACTGTAATTCTTGACTTGTTTTGTAATCTGTTTTCAATCTACTCACTCGCTGCTTTCCTTGTTTCTTCTGTTTTGTCTATTTTGGTCTTTTTCTTCTCTGTGTTTCATTATGCCCTGTTTCATTTCCCCATCTTTCTTTTGTCATGCTAGTCTTCCTGGTTTTCTCTCATTTCTCCCCTGCTCATTTCTCCTCCCATATCTGCATCCTGTAGTTAATTAAACTCCCATGTTTTTCATCCAGTTTTCATCCAAGATGTTCGCTGTTTTGTCGCACTCATTGTCAGTTTCTACTGAAGCAACAGTTTTTTGTTTTGTAGACTTTTTACTTCTAGGCTTTTTCATGTTTTCTCATTGATATTGTTGCAATATTCTTTTCTGTTTTTTGATTAAATATCCACTGCATGATGATTTTGTTTTTTGCTTACATTTGTGTCCTCCACAAACCCAGACAAAACAAACAATACGGAGTTTTCATTGATGCTAAATAAACTCTCACCTTATTTCTAAGACCTTTAGCTACATTTGTTACAATGTAAAACTAGTTTTTCTGGATTTGTCCCAATGGAATCATTTCTTTCAAATGTCTCTCCAGTGAGTTTAATCTGGTCAAGAAGAAAGAAAGCAGATAAGGAAACAAAAAAACAACAACAACAAAACTTTCCTCAGAGCTCCTCCCCACTCTGTGTCTTTGTATCAGTTTTAAGATTAGACACTGGATACCACAGATGTTAATGAATCATGTTTAAATGAATATCATGTGTCATCAAATCCCCTGTTGCAAGATTTAATTTCCACACCCCAAAAAGCATAAAGGTTGAAAATAAACCTCCCAAACCTGTCAAAGAGCCTGTAAGTGGTGTTAAGTCCTGTCAAACGAACAAAAAGGAGGAAAATATTTTTCACAAGCTCCATCACAGCGATTATGTTTCAGTTGACATTCTCCCTCGATACACCTGAGACAGGTGACTTTTTGCGTTGAGGGGATTAACTGTTATGGTGTTTGAAGAGGTTTCTATTGTTCAACGCCAGGAATATTAACAACGCAGGAGTTGGCATCGCTGACGGGGTAAGACCTTAGTGGGTACATGATACAATGACCACATTATTTCCTATCACAATAAATGAATCCGTGACACATAGTAGGGTTCCCTCAGAGACGTCGCTGTGCAGCACTGCTGTTCCTTATCTGAACACTGCATTTCTAAATATGGCTCAATAATTCAGATGATAACTGGTTCAGTTTAATTGCGACATAAAAGATTCAAGGTGTCCCTTAAGTGCAGCACATCAGGTGCCACTTATATAATAACAGATGGCTGTTTGTTGGCTTGGGTGTCACATAGGGAGGCTTTGTCATATTCACACTTCCCCTTGTTGGGAGAGGGATCAAGTTTTTCCTCCCTGTACAGTTTCTCTTTTTCATTCACCAACTGTGACAATGATGAATTATTGAGACACAGAAACTGATGAAGGAACAGCCAGCATTCATCTTGCAAATGTGTTGCATGTGTTATTGTTTAAGACTCAAAATAACTTCAATAAAGAATTCATGGTTTGCATTTACAGCCAAATGCATTTTGAGTATGAGAGTTATCACCAGGAGTACATTACTGTGCAAAAGTATAAATATCCCTTGAATGGAGTTTTTGAGTTTTAGCTAATACATCAAAATGTTGTAGTAGTTGGTCTTAATTGACTTTGCAAATTAATGGCATGAAATTTAGTCTCTTTCTCTTTAAGAAGCTCCTGCTCTTTCCGACACTCTAACTTCAGGACATCGTCACAACATTTCTCAATCAAGCCTTTAACTACTTGACATTTTGCCAATCCCAAAAGAAAACCTGTTAAACGCTGCAAATTACTTGAGCTTGAGGTGATTAGCCCGACATGCCTACAGCTAATCCTACACAGATTGTAGGTCCAGATTTGGCCTACAATCTACATTTAAGTTGACTAAAACATAAAATGAGAAAATAATTTCTTTACACCAATGTGAAATATTTGTGTGAAATGAAAAGGAATTCAATTTGGATGTTGCTGAATATAGATAACGAAATTTGCATACACTGAACAAAAAGACACACACCTTTTTCCTCACTGTCTGAAGTTAAATCAGACTGAATTTCTCTTGTTTTAGGTCAGTTATAATTACCAAAATGATTTATATGTGTTAAATGTCACATCTGTTTTAACTGCATATACTTTTATTTGAAACAACTTAAGATTAACGCTCATATTCCACCTTTCTACACATCAAAGATCTAATTATATTTCCTATTACAGTCATTTTGGTTATTCTATTATACCTAATAGGAAATAGATCCTCATTCTACTTAGTATAATCCTTTTTGGTACATTCAGGTTGGAAAATGCAAACCAAAGCATTGCTGGGTTTTTTTCATGAGAAAACTTCCTCTTTAATGAGTGAGCAGAGTGAACTCACACATCATGTTTGGAGTTCTCTACATTTCCTGTCTCTAACTGCAGAATAATTTTAAAAACAGTCGACTTAACTTAACAAAGTTGTGTGTGAATACTTAAAAAGGGGAAACACCTGCTCATTTAGTTAATGAGCTGCAAAAAACATCACTCTACGGAAAACAAACAGACATTGCATAGTGTTTCAAGACATACTCATCTGTAATAAGACCGCAGTAGTATAAAAAGTAAATATCTGCACTTATGCTTTTGTTAAACCACCAGCAAAGACTGGCTGAGGCTGCTTTCTGGGGCCGTAAATCAAGTGTTTCCACACTTTGGCCTTCCACTGGAAAAATAATGAGGGCACATGTGAGGCCTGAGGCAGAAATATCAAGAAATACGAGAAACGGCCAAGAGATACAGAGAAGTGAGGGTGAAACTAAACTGGTGCCACTGGTGCCAAAAGTGAAAGGGAAGTAAGACTGCTGAGAGTCTATGTGGCCTGGGAGGTGTTTCAAAGCACATTAATGTTAATACTTTTACAAAATATGCTCCAACAAATTTATCTTTTTGGTACCCGCATTTATTTGCTGTCCAGATAGAAGGAAAGGTAGGGCACAGTCATTGCTGTAAGGTTGGTGTAAAGCTCTTAAGACCCTTGAGGTGTTCAGAGGGTGACCTTTTTAAAGAAAGGAAAAATTATACTTGTTTCAAAGTGGGAAAATAAGTTTGTATGTTTGTATAGTAAATATGTTTTCTTGCTGAGCTCTATAGTTTTGTTTGATGAGTAATTATTCAATCAAAAATGTATCACTTATCACTCAAAATCAGATACATAAACTGAAGCAATAACTGCTGTGATGTGTCAAAATACGGAAAAACTTTCAGACGTATAAAATTTTTTTATACGCCTGAAAGATTAGAGCTAATTTACTACACACAACACAACAATATAAGTGTTGTGCTCTTGCAACACATATTTTAATTACTCCAAGCAATATTCTAATCAATAAATAATTCTCTAGTGACATCTGTACAGACTTCACATTTTAAGGCTACATCATTCTTGTATAGCCAGCTTTAATCAAACTCTTGTTCGTTTGCCTCGAAAGTCTGGTTTGTTTGGGGAGGGACTCGATACAGACCACAAACATGAACATTTATCTTGGTTTGGTTGAAGTGAACTCTGGTGTGGTTCAAATACATTACGTTAATATCAAGCAGAAAGTTGACTAAAGAGAAGGGTTTTCTGGGTGAATACAACTAAAACAAACCTGAGTCGAGCACCACAGAGAGAAATGGGTCATGGTCGTCTACCAAAGACAAAACAAAAACTATAACCACTAAAATGTGATGCCACTCCATTTTGTGAAATAGAAAGTTGAGCTCATGTCTTCTTTGACTGTTTTTTGTCGTGTTCTTCAGTGGTTCTTGGTATAGCGCCACAACAGGCGAGGGAGGGCACAGGTTTTTCAAAGGGTCTGATTCATTTGACACAGTGCAGTGTGAGAGTGAGACTCACCAGCTGAAAATGTAACAAATGTTTTCCCAATCAAACCGAGTCTACCAGACTGTTAGGTGTGAAAACACCTTAAGGTGTTTGAAATTTCTTTGGAGAAACAGGAAATTCCTCAGTTTAACTCCAAAGATCATAGTTATTAAGAAAGCAATTTGGGCAAAATAACTAAACATTATATGTAAACTTGGCTTTATTACCAAACAGTATTATTCCTTCCTTCAGCTTGAGACCAACTGCAAGGGTAATGGTACATTTTTCACACACCTCTCATTGATCCTGTCACTGATGATCAATGAGGTGACTTGAGGACGGAATTGGCCCGGGCAGCGTCACCCTCTGCCATCTTCCAGCACCTTTGGCTCGCACATCTCTGATCTGGAAACCCAAGACCAGGGACCACAAAGGGCTCTGTAAAGCATCTCACCCTTCCCTCTCAGTATAGTAATTAACCTGCCTCTCACCTCCCTGTCCAGCAGCGTCTTCAGAACAGCTTGGCAATCATCGGACACTTCACACAACAGCCTGCGCTCGGGAACCTGACCCTCACGGCTCCTTTTCTTCTTTTGTGACACTTTTCTCTGTGGCACTTCTCTTTCCAAATTGTGGCAGCCAGCCATGCCTCGCACACGCAATGTCATCGCATTCTGTAATGGCTGCATGTCTGAATAAAACCAGTTTGGCAGATCAATGTGAATTAGTAGCTACTTGTAAGTGATTTCATATGTTATTAAACGAGTTGGGGGAGGGGGAGCCTTCTTGATGTTTAGCTCAAACAACCGACGTCAGTAAATCACAGGCTCCGCTCTGTCCGAAGGCAATTTTCAAAGTAAGAAAATATTAAAAACGTATTAACTTTTAGTGGACATTCAGTGCAGGTCAAGAAATGGAAACAGAAGCCGCCAATATAAGCATGACTCCTTCTTTGGCTCGGTGTATGACAAAAGCACCCCTTAAATCAGATGTGAACAACTCCTCCTTGTTCATCGTGCGGCCTGTCCAGAACTCAACATTAAGTATGTTTGTAAGGGTGAGCCTTCAGGGCAGCGCACAACCTTTATTTCCATCAATAATTTCCTCTTCATGGCTGATGACCGTTGAGCCCCCGGCGCAGGCTGGTTTTGATTAACACTGCTGTGTACAATAAGTGAGACCTGCAGCGTTCGTGATGCTGTGATGGATACTCTGAAAAAAGTCACACCGTCCAGGCTCTCCACACTGGCCACATTGTGTTGGACACAGCGAGGAGTTCTAACGTCACCTCACATTATATCAGCCCTGTCGTGCTTCACGACGTAATCCTGCTACTTTATTCCAACATGCAAGTTTCCTTACTGGCAAAACAGTGGGAGAACGCTGTCCGTTACCTCCAAGAAATGACCCACGCACTGTCGCGGCACATTTCTTTCAAACGCAGCAAGAAAAATCCCTCAATTTAAACATTTCTGCGCCGCTCTGAGGCGTGCCAGTCGCTCATTTAGCTATATATTGTTGTTGGCTAAACCAGTGGGGTGGTGTGGTGATTGGTGTCATGGTACTTCAGCCAAACAGCTGGGGCTCAATTCCTCTTGACAGCCAAAATCTACCCTGCTGAGGTGCCCTTCAGCAAGATATGGAATTCCTTCCAGCTGCAGGGACGCAGGTCGGAAGCAGCCTTCACCTGTGTTCAGGCTGACGTGGCTTTATGAAAACAAAACACAGCCTTTGGGCCCATCTGAAAAAAATACAAGAAAACAAAAATGTTGTGTTTGGACCTTCTTTGGGCTTTTCTACATTTTACATTGCAAACAAAGTGGCAAACTTTTCAGATCGTTTAAAGTGTCTGGGTCTTGTAATGCAGCGTAAAACTGAAAAGTCTCCCTCTCAAACTGAATTTTCTGCATTCGTTTATGCTCTCACCATCACCTGAAACAAGAGCTTAAACTTTTTAAGATCCAGGGTTGTTTTCAGTCTGGGCTTCCTGCTAAGATCAGCCTACACAATATCAGTCCGACTGTCCAGAAGGAAATGAGCATGGGGTGCCTGCTGATGGCATTCAGAGTAACTCTGTGGACATCCGAGGAGCTCTAGGATAAGCTGAACATGTTTTAGACATGTTAATTTACATCATGTTCAAGTGTTGGGCAGTTTATCACAGGATCAAACACATTCCTAAAAGGAGATGAAGGCTGTGACTATTTCATAATTATATTTTCTATAACCCTTTTATTGCAATGTCACACTCAATATTGAAGAAACACACACACATATCTAAACTATGACAATAATATTGGGATTTGGATGAATTTTAGTTTAGTGGGTGGCGTCCCATGGCTTTTTTTTTTTTTTTTTTTATCCATATGCAGAGTAATTTAAGCCTCCATGTTGTCAAGTTCCAAGCACAACCTTAAATGGGTTTCATTGGGGAAAAGACAAGACAAAGTCATACATGCCAAGTGGAAATTAATTTAATGTTTTCATATATTTTTACATAGTAAAATCTGAAAAGTGTGGCAGATTGCTTGAAGCTATATTTCATAAAACAGTATTTGCTCTAATTAAAGCTACAAGTCTTTTGGGACGTCTCTTTGCCAATCTTACGCAGGAAAAGACTGAAGCATTTTGCCCATTCTTCTTCTCGAAGTAGCACAAGGTATTAGTTTTGGATCTAGACTTTGGCTGGTCCAATCGAAGAAATAAAAATTGTCCTTTAGATTAAATGTTTCCATTGACCACAACCACATCATGGTTTTCCAGTTGTGCCACACTCTAATTTCAGGTGAACAGTTCTCTCTTTGCGTTCAAAACCTGTGATCCTGTTGCATAACCCAACCCTGCCTTAAGCTTCTTCCTAGCCTTTTTTGGTTCATGATTCTCTTTGTTCACTAATTTCTAACAAACCCACAAGGTCTTCATAAAACAGCTGGATTTATACAAAGATTAAATGATTTTTACTCATTAGAAGACTTCAAATGGCAACTGGTTTCACCAGATTTTATTTTAGAGTTGAAATAAATGGACTAAATACAAATTCATGCCAAAATTTTCATTCTTCAATTCTAAATAATAAGAAAGAAATAATTATTTTATCTCAACTTCATAAAGACAGGCTAATTTGTTAAAATCCTCAACAAAATACATTGAAGTTGTGCTTACTGTTCTTATTTCAGGATTACAACACACATTTCCAAAATCTTTGTGGATGAGAAAAACATTTCCATCACACAAAAATAAGCTTCAATAGCTGACAAGTTGACATTGTGGAGGTTCACTGATGATGCATGCCCTCTGTACACATCAGTACGCCATTTCCCAAAAACACCTGGTGGAAAAATTTTGATTCATGTCCATATTTGCTCTTTGGGAAGAGGCAGGTTAGACAGACCACATGTTTTCAACACAGCTGAGCAGATTTGTGCTAGTGGAGTGGTCGTCTCCGTTGGGAAGCGAACACCTGAAGTGATCATTCATAAATGTCAACAAAAAGAAACAAAGCTGTGATATGTGCCATCTTCGCAGACGGTTTCTCCACTGAGGCCTGAACAAGAGGCTCATTTTTGAGGCTCTGCACTGAATGAATTTTCCAGTCAGATTGAATGAAGTTCCACCCTGTTGCACGTTAAATGGGACGAAATTTGTGGCTCAGATCAACTTATTATTACCATATTTCCAAGCAACTAGAGGGTATAAGCCGTATATAATTACCAATAACGTTCAATTCATTTTGGCAGTCACTGTTGTCGCTCTAGTTAAGTTACTCTCCTGCTTACTGTATTAAAGAAAAGAGAATACATAGCACAGATTTATTCTGTTTTTGTTGTTTTGTCACAGTTAAATGTGTTCAGATAATCAAACAAACAAAAAATTGGGATTTCAAATAATGATTTTTTTCATAATTATTATTTTTTCCTTCTTTTTTTTTTACATCAGGCCATGATGAGTTGGATAGCTTTATTCCTTAATAAAATTAATTATCAAATGAAATATGTGTTTTTATTCCCTGTATGTTGTCTTTGTTTAATGAGATAAACTATTTTAATGATCTGAAAAGTTTAAGTATGCCAAAAGAGCAAAAACAGAGGAAATCTATAGGGGAAGGAATATTTTTCACAGCAATACTCACCTGTAAGCTCACACTTTGTAGTGCCTGAAGGCCCTGCAGAAATGCTTGAGTCGCTTTTGTAAAGCCCTTTAAGAAGTGTCATCATTAAATAAATGCTATTTCCAGTGGTTGGTAATGAATACCACTTAAAACTGAATAGCAGCTGTATAAGGTTTGATGCAGCATATTTTGAGGGAACAATGAAGAAGGAATCACAAAGGAAGTAGACAGAGAAAAACAAAGTTGAGTAATGATCCTGTAATCTGCCTCCCTCTATATATTTTCATTGTACCCCATCAGCTCCTTTCTCCTCATGTCTCTGACTAACGATACAGTAAGAAGTGACACGTAACTCTGTTTCCAACCAGCAACGCTGTCTCTGTTTGAACACAGGCTGAACCGAGGTGCTAAGAAACAGGTTAAGTGTCCAGGTAAATATAATAAATATCACCTTTACATGGCAACATCACTGTGTTTTTCTCCAACAGAGAAAATCATTCATCAAATACTTGAATCTATGTAGGTACATCAGGGGATGACTCAGTACCGGAAAGATCATGGTTATTTATCATTTGCTCATCTGCAAATTGACATAATCTGAGATGTTGCAATGAAGAGTGTCTTTGTATCATCTTGAATTCCCTTAAGGTATTCTGACAAGGCCAATCTTTGATTAAATATACAATAGGGATTTAATTTTACATCAACAAAAAAAATTTAGAAATAAAACTATCAGAAGTTTTTGGATGTTTTGCCCTTTCAGTGGTTTTATACATAAATCATGGTCAAGAAATGTTGGCTTTCTGGACAAAGAAAAAACAAAACAAAAAATCTGTAATGTCAAAGTCAAAACAAATTCCTACAAAATAATGGCAATTAAACTAATTTAACTCAAAATGCATAAATATTCACCCTTTAAGTTAGAATTTAGAAAATGCAATCACAGCAGGGACTTTGTGTGGATCTGACTCATTGCAATGCTGCAATTTCAATCCATTCTTCCCTAAAAAAACTATTCAAGTTCTGTCAAGTTGCATGGGGATCGGCAGTGAATACCACTTTTCAAGTCCAGCCACAGTATTTTTGTACATTTAAAAACAAAATGTTAACCATGACTTATTTGTAAAAGCAATTAAAAGGTCAAAACATTCAAACGGGTAAGTAATTTTGCAGGCACATTGCTGACTAAACGACAGTCTTATAAGATATGTGACGAGATTGCAGTTTGTGAATGTACGGTGGCGTCTTTCTGCATGGAGTTTGCATATTCCCCCTGTGAATGTATGGATTCTCTCCGGATTCTTCTCTTCCCGCTGTTCAAAAATGACTGCTAGGTTGGTGGTTTCTTTAAATTGCCCTCAGATATGAGCGCGCGTGTGTGCATGTGTTTTTGTCCTGTGTGTTTCTGTGTTGCCGTGTGACAGACTGGCAACTTATCCCTCAACCATCCTGGGCATGAGCTGTTTTTCCTATTCATTCTTTTTTTTTTTGCTTCATGCCAAACCCAAGACGTTGCGAACATCTTGTGCCCTACAAACCCCTTTGCCCTTAATTTCAAATTATGAAGACTGTAGCTTAAATTTCAATAAAGAAATTGGATTTCCCTCTCCGTATCCCAACTGTGAGCAATCCTTTCATGCTTGTTAAATAGATTGACAGCACCAATGTTGAACACTAGACTACGATTCTTACAATTTTACAGTTATTAAATCTATTTTTACAAACAGACTCAATAAGTCTATTTGTAAACACTGATGCTGGTATCTGTACATCTTTACTCTTGCACAGTTTTTGTTCTCACTAATTGTAACTAGTCTGTCTTTTAATGCTCAGAGTCATTCACATTTTGCACAAGTTATTTTTCATAACTACACGTATCTACATTGAATTTTTATCCTTTTTTTCTCTTTTCATATTCCATATTCTATCTTTATGAGTCTATTTTCTTATATTGCCTGTAACTTTGATGCTGTTGCACAGAAATTTTGCCATTGTGGGACAATAAATGATATTTCTATTCTACTCTATTCGGATTACACTGAGAAAGCACCAATGCACACTTTCTGGAGTGCGTCAGACTTTCAGTTTTGTGTCCCCTGGGCGTCTTTTTCAGAATCTCTGCTTTTTCTGGCCTGACTTCTCACCACACCAGCAGACTAAAAATACGACCCCTCTGAATGGCCACATCCTTACCCCTAAAATAAATCGAGTGCCTCTTTGCTGGAACAGATACAGGGCACCTACCAGGACCTTGCCACTGCTCTACAGAAGCAGCAAATGACATGAGCAGAATTAGCATTTCTGCCATTTAAAATGTAAACAGACTTTCTGAGAAACCCTGCAGTAAAAAGAGTGTAATCTTCCTGTTGCATTGTGGGAACTAAGCGTCGTCACTCTCCTTATGAGTGCTGAAAAAATGGAGGCCGTGTTTTCCTACTTCAGGTTCTGTATCTGTCTTGCTTGTCAATCCAGTTACCGCTGGCTGGCCCGGTGCAACAGCAGATGGGAACTAATATAGGGACCAGCGGGACTGGAGCTCATGACTCAGTCCTGCCTTCTCCCACAGCAGTATGGGTCTGGCACTCTGCACAGGTGGAAAACGGATGAGGGTGAGTGGGTAATCAAGAGGGTGTTGGCCCCAATCTATCCAAACACACAAAACGAGAGCCCAGCCCACAACTATGGACCCTCTTACCAGCTTGTCATGTAGATTTTGAGACTGTCATCCGAGAGTTGCAGCAATGAGAAACCCAGACGAATAAGAACGAGGAAAGAGAAATCCAAAAAGGCATGATTTGTGCATACTGATTTTAAATAAGCAGGTCTCTGGGACGAAGAAGTGTTCCAGTTTTGGTGGTAGACCGAAACACAATCTGAGATCATAAGTACTGAGTAAATTTAAAGTGCTGAGTACATAAAAAAACATTTTCTGTCAGTTTATTTCTGCCTCTTTGCTGGAACTAAAATGATTGTAGCGACCACATAAAAAATCTGACCGCTTACACACATCTAAGTTATTAATAAGAATGATTTAGCTGTGACTTTGTGCATCCTGAGACTTTCAATGTGTAGGTATTTTTAAGCCATTAAGCTTCTCCTGCTAAGCTTCTCCCTGAGAAGCTACTATTGCAGTGCATTATCACATAAATGCTATTTCCACACAGAATCAATAAGAAAATCAAATACGTTGAACCATGCCTCGTCGACTTGCCAGTCTATTATTTTTGTGTATATCGTATGCAATGATCTTTTGTAAGAAGTTCCCACAAAGCTGTTTTTCCATCTTTAAAATGCTCAGCGTAGTTCAATTACTTTATTCATAATTATTTTTTCTTAATTTGAAATTTCAGCATTTTAAAATGAGAAAAAGCCCAAATATTCAATATTCCAAAGTCTGGTCAACCTGCACAAAATGTGCATATCCAGATTAATTGAAATCTTTTACTTCAGAAGTTTATATACGTTTGGTAAGTATCAGGAACAAATATCTTTTAGCTGTATGACTTCAGTCAAATCTTTTGGGTTTCCTTTCACAAATCTCTGGTTGGCCGGCTCATTTGAGTTCATTTGAGGAACACATCCAATACTTGATGATTTGTGACCCCCAAAAAAGTCCCAACCCCAACTTAAGAAATCAAGAGTTTAGTTGATACTTTCCCTTTTTCTTTTGTAGAAGCAGATGGAAGAATTGTGTATTTTGTATTATTTTATTCTGCTTTATATCATTAAGAAAAAGATGTGTGTGGCATTAACAGTGAATACAGATAATCCTTAATTACATGTAATTATTCTAACTGATAAATTATTAATCATGCAGAATTTCTGTTCCATTTTTAAAAGTGACTCATTTCTCATGATAGGTAAAGTATTCAGGTGAAAAATTATGAAACTGAATGAGACTGGCTACATATATTGATATAGAGTCACTTATTGTATCAGTTATCCTAAAACTGAAGAACAAACCTAAAAAAATCACAGATATACATTAAACTAAAGAGTCCTTAATAAATGAATTTAGACACTAATCATTTTTGTCTTTTGCCAATTCTTCCCCAGGAATTATCATTGCTCTGATATTCTGTTGCTGCAGTTGTTTTCCTTGCAAAAACACCTGTCTAAACAGCAGCAAAGCCAAGAGCCAGACTCGCCTGTCAGCGCCGGTGACAGCTCTGGACAAGAATTCAACAGAGACGTATCCTAAGACGTCCACTCAGGCGAAACAATACACGTGCGCAGGAATGACCCCACCTGGGCTGCTTCACTCGCCACTGAGTTTCATAGCTGTTTGCAGTCAAAGAAAGTCTCATTTAAAGGCACCTGGGGGAAATATAAGTGAAAAATATCCATGAAAACATGCTGTTTGTTTTGTTTGTCTCAGGGTTTCCAAATACACTTAATCCTCCTAAAAATGTCATAATTTTAATGGTATTGACTTGGGTACAAGAAAAGGCTAAACTCAAACCTTGTACAGTTGTGTGTGAGCCAGGAAAGGCTGCACCGTGAAGGTGATTAATTAATACAGCTTACAACCATTTATAAAGCCGTCTGTATCATCTGTCCAGAGAGGATTTAGGTGCTTTTTCAGAGAAGATTTACTGAACAAAGACCAGGTGCCTCATTAGCTACCAGAGATTAGCCAGGTCTGTGTAGACGAGGATCACTAAGGTGGTCAGGTTTCTGTCCCTCACGCTTAAATTTCATCGCATGGACCTTTAATTTGTGATGCACTCATTGGCAATGGTCTAGATCCCGTCATCTGCTGCTCACATGACCTCCTCCTGGGGCCTCTTCCTCTTAGATTTTGTTCTCAGCAAGAAGTGAAATATTGCGGTGACACCCAGCCCTGAATCTGTTACAAGCTAACAAAGGTTGAGTAATGACAAAGTCTGCACACATTCACTAGAGCTTGCATTGAGGATGGTAAAACTATACGTCTCAAATGAGCATCACTTGCTGTTTCAAGGTTTCTGCAAAGTTTAACAAATTAGTTTTTAAGGCCAAACAAAATATAATTTAAGAGTCATTTCACTGTAATATGAGTCGTATAATGAGCAAAGGAAAAATGTGCCCTTTCAGTTTTAAATCTATTACTATAAATACTCCAATTTTCTGTTGACAGTATATCTTTAATCCTAAAAAGTGATTCTGTTCAAATGAGTTGTCTAGTGCAATCCTCCATGCCATTAAAGATAGAATAAAAAAAAAATCATGGTTTCAAATTTTACAAAGAAGTACTGAATAGAGTGGAATGATTTGCTGGCACCTTTAAAGAAACAATCAATCCTTGGATTAAAGTGATGTTTCAAAATGTTTAACCTTGATGAATATCATAGCATTTAATCTGTCATTCAGTCTATTCAGAAGCAAGAAACATGCCTCTGGTGAGTTCTTTTGCAATAAATTTGACAAATGAAGGCCTGAAGATTTCATGGCATCATCAAAAAGTTTGCTTTTTTGGTCTGATGTGGACCCCAAAAACAGGAAACAAAATATAGTGCAGGGTATTGTGTGCAAGTACAACCAAAACAAATTCATGTCTGCCGTTAGAGGGAGAAATGGTCTTTTACCAACAATAAAAGTGAAATCCTACAACTAAAATCTGACGCCGCTCCATTTTTGTTTACATTTTGTAAAGAAGTTGTGCTCTTTGTCTTCTTCAGAGGTTTTCATGTGGTTTCCAGTGGTTTGTCATATTGCGCCACCATAGGTAAATGGGTGAAAAGGGTTTTCAAAGGTTTGGCTCATTTGACACAGTGCAGTGTGAAAATGAAACAAACCAGCTGGAAATGTAATCAAATGTTGCAATCTTGGTCCCCAATCAGTGAGATTCTACAGTCTAACGGTTCCTACAAATGACCAAATTCTGCAAAGATTGATGCAGATCAGGGAAAGGTGACGGTTTGTGGGCCAACAAAGCAAGTTCATCACAAACCCTGGGAGACAAGGGGTCCTACAAGAGCTTTAAAATGACATGAACCAAAAAATTTTTTAAATGTTTTAAGAATGCTCATCTTGTCATAAACACAAATGATGCAAGCAAGTGATCCTACTCAAGTGTATGCAACTTTATTGTCTAATAATAAAACCAAACGTTGAAAACTTCAAAACTCACCATATCGAACAAGTTTTGTATCAACAGAGAGACACAAGCACATCTTGCTTTCCATGTTGCAACTTTTTATTTTCAAACAAATCTTTCTTGCTTTACAATGTGTAGACCTCTACATTCTCAAAAAGCACATTTTGCTTACATATTCAGCATTTGCAGAATGTTCTCTGACTACTTAGATGAGTTACTGTACCAATAAACAGAAATCAACAATGCAGTTTCAAGTTTCAACAACATGCTGACATATAGCATCATGTGGAAGCTGATTGGGAAAGAAGACATTTAAAATTGAGCACATTTAAGGGACAGACAAGCTAAAGAACAAGCATTTAAGTCAGCAAAATTAAGACCTTTGGCATCATTGCCATTCTCCGACAGGAATATTTATTTTACAACTGAACGTCCAACAACTAATCTAAAAAAAGCTTAAATGACTCAGATATACTCAGATATTTGTTTTAGGATTTCAATGTTTCAACAACTAACAAAATGAGAGTGGAAATGTAAAATAATATGAAGAGCTGAATCACTAAAATCCAGTCAACTAAAACAAATTGGACAGAACTACTTTGCAGGTTGTAACTTATTGTTGGATCAGGAGGAATAAATATTTAAGAATAAATCTTGGAATGTCTTTAAGTAAAATAACAGCATACTGTTTACACTGAGCAAGCAACCACCTAATTGGCAAACAGTAATTGGAGTTTTATTTCAGTAACAGCAGCATTTTCACTCTACCTTTTTGGTTTGCAAGTAAACAGCACATATAGAAGAAAATTATGAAAGATATTGATTTTACCTCTGCCTGTCCTTTATTTGCAATTCTCAATACAAAAAACAAACAAAAAATATATTAAAGCTGAAATATGCAGACTATCAAACTAAAAAGTAAAGCAAAAAAAAAAAAAACGTTTCTATAACATTGTTTTCAGTTTCTATGTTGCTCCTTTAAATTACCAGCTTCACCCTAAGGTATAAATCAGATAATAGCTTTAAAGGTGTAGAAGAAATTGATAGCTGCACATAAACTTAAAAAAACTGAGGTCCCTTTTTTTTTTCTTTTTTTTTGGTGAACCACCCAAGAACTAATTCCTGCTAAATATCCGAACTACATGCCAAGGCCTCGGAGCCACGCAGTCTGTTCTTCATCCCAGCAATACAACTGACACACAGGAACACAGAAACCTTGCTCCAAATACTTTCTCATTCAGTTCACTCGAAGTTCTAATACTGCGTGAAGACGATTGATTTTACATTTTAAATGTGTGTGTTTTTGTGCTTGAGGATCACTGAAGCACACACATGGAGCTTCGAGGGGTGTTGGCTGTCCTGGCTACCGTGTCCTGACTGTAGTTCACGATGTCTGCCTTCACAACGCGCTGAAAAATGGAAACACAAGCAGAGGGTTAAAAATCTGCAGCAACAATTTCATCAGATACCATTACTAAAGGAATCTGAAACCTGGTAAGTTGAAAACATGAACTTACACACTTCAAAGGGGAACCTCTTTTTTTCAGCATGACATTAAATCAAACTTAATGTTTACTGTTGTGGATCAGTTAGGATTGAAAATTATTTCTAATTTGCGTTAAAGCCAGAAAAATTTGAGATTATTACTTTTTTTATTTTTAAATACAGAAGTGCACATGCTGCACATTTTCTTACTACTTGCAAGATCTGCCTTTTATATGGCATGATTTAGTTAAAACGTTTGGGCTGGCAAAAAGCATTATCATCAAGAAAAATGAAAAAAAAAAAAAAAAAAAAAAAACATCTAAAATTTTATTTGTCCACCTCTCCATTTGCTGGAAAGGTAATGCCTGAATGCCTGCCATTACCTTTCCAGTCTGTTCCTACTTATTGGTTCCTTTCGCCAATAAACAGGAACATTACAGGTGATGTTTACATATTTGTTTTGTATAACAGGCTCAACATCTCAGTAATATCTTCAAGTGCTGTCCTTGAACTGCAGCATCATTTGCATAGTCAGATGATCTGTGCATGTATTTGTATTATAAATGCATAGAATGTTCAGCTGGTGAACAAAACTGCTGGGTTTTGGGGTTTTTTTGTTTTTGGGGGGGGGAAAGTGAAACAACTGCACATTTTTCACACTAAGTAATTCCATAATTTTGAACAAGGATTGTAAAATGTAACATTTAATGGGGGTTTTAAATGTGTACAGAGTGATTTACTACAGTTGCTGACTGTGGGAACATATGCAGCATGCAGACATACGTGGCGTTGGTCTGACTGTGAATGAGCATGATCTCAAGCTGCTGAGCTGTTTCTTCAACATAAGGCTCAGCATGTATGCCAGAAATTAAAACTCTGGTTGAAACAAAGATCTGGAGGTACCTGAAAGTTGAAGTTACCATCAAGACATGTCAGTAAAATATAACTGAATCACTTGTAACATAATGGCAGAGAGCTAATGAGTAATCAGGTTCTATTATATTTATATTCTATTATATAGATCATATCTGAACTACAGGGAATAGGTTACCAACTACCGACCTACTGTGTCTGCATCACTGCAGAGTTTAGATCTACATAGAAACTGAAGTGACATACTTTAAGTTACTGAAGCAAACAGATTTTGCTTTGCTGAGCGTTGTCCTGTCTAATTGGGCCTTCATCATGCGAGTAGTCCACCAGCTCAGCTTTCACAATCCTCTGAGCAGTGGATGAATGCAGAGAAGGAAAGATAAAAAAAAACAGAAAATAGAAAAATGGCAAAGAGAACAGTGAGACAGAAAAGAATGAACACCAAGTTTGAGTAAAGACAACAGATGGGAAATGGAGTAAAAATAAAATACAAAACATGAAAAATAGCTCCAGTGTGCACAGCTAAGCCAAAATACAAAATCAACAAGAAGCAATGACTATATACAAGCAGTACAAAAATTTAAAGTCAGACACTAATGTGCATCCATCCATCCATTTTCTGTACACTCTTATCCCTAGTGGGGTCAGGAGGGTGCCGGAGAGATTTCCAGTGAATGTTTTGGGTGAGAGGCAGGGTACGCCCTGGGCAGGTCGCCAGTCTGTCGCACTAATGCACAGTAGTTTTAAATAAATAATTATTAAACTAATTTAAATTGACTTTAACCAGAATAAAAAAAAAAACCTCAGATTAGAAACAGGATCTCAATTCAGCTAATCATTTTTAACAAACATTTGAAACTCATTTGTTATAGCTGCGGACATATATTACATATGGCTTATTTGCTTCTCAATTCACTTTATTTTTTGCACTTATGCAGGCTGAGTTTTAGACTAAAGTCATGTTGCAATACTCTATTCTTATTGGGGTCACTATATTTTTATTGAAATAAGTATATATTTGGTGGTAGTTTTACAAAAGTCAGCCCTTTTTCTGCATGACCACTGGGGCTCAGTCCACACTGCTGAATTTCCCGGCTGCTTGTCTGATTAATGAGTCGCCGAAGCCTGGTGTCGGGGTTACTGAGTGATCTGCAGCCTCACTATCTGATCCAGCAGACAGAGAACCAAGACGGAGAGGGCTGCCAGGCAGATATAATACCGTCGGGGGGTTGTGACCCTCATGTTCAACTCTCTAAACATGACAGCTGATAATGAGGCTTTGCTGGGCCTACAGCTACAACGAGGGCCATGACCTGCTCAAAGCCTCATCCCTGGATGCATGACACAAACATTAAACTGTGGCGTTCTTCAAAAATGCTCATACTTTTTTTTTCTTGGAAGAGATACGATGCACATTCCTTTTTTAATGCTCCATACCATGTATGGTTATTGCTTTTATTTCACTCCAGTGTTTCCCAAGCAAAACAAAGATCTCAGTCTGCAACAGTTCTTTAGTAAATTTGCGACTTTCTTATTTAGCAATGTGTTTTGTTTTTTTTATCAATAGGGATTGACTGAAAACACCAAATTCTGCAAGGTCAACAACTCATTCCAACCAGCTGGGATTCCATAGAAAGACTTTTCATAGGTGTTATATGATGACTTGACTTTGAGTGTAGTATAATATACCTGGGATCTTAAGTACTTGAACCTGAGTGTCACTGTACAACTGGGCCCTGTTGAAATAAACTGCATTGATCTAGACTGATTTTGATACCACCTGTTTGACTCAAAGTGACTTGGAATAACATTGATCAATTTTATGACACATAAACATAAGTTAATTGAATTAACTGAATGCATTAAATTAATTTCAAATTGATCTACATTTTAAAAATGTGTTGAAAATGTAACAACTGGTAAACATATTTCTCTTAACCATAAAACAGATATTTGTAAAATATTTTGTTTGTTTGTTTTTTTGTTTTTTTTTTCTTATTTATGTATTTGTCTGTAGTTGTTTATTTGGATTGGAAAGACTCCTTGCCTCATTCATGTTCACAATGGGTTATTGAAGTTATGCAAAAAATATTCTATGTCCACACTGAAAGAGCACATCTGAAATTATATTGTTTTCTCTGTTTTCTGGTGTTCCACTGGCAGATTTTTCACTTTTAATAAAAGATGTTTTTCCATAAGTGAAAAAATCTGCTAAGAAATTGTACATGATAAGATTTTGTGTTTTTGCAGTGCAGCTTTTACACCACCTGGCAACAATTTCTGATATATATTGTCAGAGGCCGAGACTTTTCTATAGATTTTCTATATAACTGCTTAATTTCACCCAATTTCTCTGAGTCTAGCAGATAAGCGAGTGGTTCCTAGAATGTTAATTTATAAACACTATGATGTTCTACATATGTTTCCTTTTTTTGCCCTAATCTTTTAAGAGCTTGTTTTTCAATACAAAAGACCTTGATTAAGATATTCAATTAGAGGAATCCTCACCTCAAATTGCTCTGGCACGTTCATATTTTAGAAATATTTGGCTATAAAAGTAATCTTAACTTAAACTCTACAGTTATTTATTTGAATTGCTCCATTTTTTGGCTCATGTCAGATCATCTCAACCCTTTTCCTCAAGGTGTAAAGTGGATTCACCTAGCCTGATTAGTCCGGATTAAAGCACTTTTCTTAACTGACAGAGCTATCAAGGGAGGGCTGGGAGAGGAAAGTAGATGGACAGCTCTATTAGTGTGTAGCCATTTTCTGTTAGTCAGCAACCCTGTTGGTGATGGGAGTGGATTTTGGGAATTTGGTCAGTCCTTCTTCTATATGCTCTCCCTTCTCTGGGGGTCCTGACCTCTCTGTAGCCCCCATGCTCATCAACCACTGCCTAGCCAGTGTGGCTCCAGCCGTTCATATCAGACCCAGGATTAATGCTTCTGGGGGAGGTGGCCTTGTAAATCCTACAGCTGCCACCATTGGGCACCTTGGGCTGACTGGCAAGCGGAGACCTCGTTTCATCCTAAAACGGTGGGAGATAAGCTAAATAAATCAGACAACCCACCCTAACCTCCTCACCCTTACAACTGCCTACCTTTGACCCCGGACTTCATGCATTAATGCGGTCAGCGTGGTTCTATTTACAGAAGGACCGCGTCAATGGTAGAAAGACCATCACAGAGGAGCAGACGTAACAAACTCATGTTTACACAACAAAAAGTACAAAAAGTCAGGGTGTGGTAACCTTTGATGACCTAACACACTCTCTGTGACCTCCCTTAAGTTCAAGCATAACACAGAATACACAACCCCTTGCTAAAGTATTGATACCCACTTAACTTTTCCACATTTCATCATGTTATCGCAACAAATCTTAATGTATTTTGAGGGATTTCATAGACCAAAACAAAGTGGTGCATAGTTTGTGAGTTGAAGGAAAATTTTGAATGTTTTTCAAATTTTTTGCACAACTTAAATGTGAATTTTATTGAACCTCCTTTTACTCTGATACTGTAAAACGAGATCTAGTACAACCAACTGGCTTTTAGAACTACACTTAATTAGTAAATAATGCAATTTGGTGTTATTTACGTGTCTAATGTCTAATACGCTAATAGCTCACCTGGGACTGTTCTATTTCTGCTTTATTTAGCTTGATACCAAGAATTTCAGCTGCTACTCGCTGGAAACACAGATAAACCTGGAAAAAGACAAAAAACAAAACAAAACAATAAAACATACAAACTTTACTAAAAAACACTGAGCATGACTCAAAGGAGGGTTTTACAAACCGAATCCCCCGTCTTGGCCGATACGAACTGACTGATGAGGCCGTTCTCCTGGCAGAGGCGCTGGTGTTTGTCTGCCTTTATGGTCCTCATGTGCTCCAGGTCAACTGCAAAGAAAAGATGCCCTAATGTGAGAAATCTTACAGAAGATGGATGGATGGATTTATATAGTGGTTATAGAGCACTCTCACCGGGTTCACCGTAACATATCAGAACATAAACAAAAAGGATAACTGTTTACACACGAGTGAAGATGGAAGACGTCTGCCTAGTGTACAGAGGTGGTATACATAAAGTCACTGCAAAACAAAACACATTCCAATAGTTATATTCAGCCCAAGTCATCTTCTGTAGAGGGTTTTGAAATGATTTATGGCAGAAATTTCAGAAAGGGAATGAAAAACTTTGTGGCCCAGAGCCCCCTTTCCCAGCTGGTGTTAAAGCTTGATGTGACACATTCCTTGGTGTAAGTTTAGCACGGTTCTACCCTAAAGCCATGAACCTCTTTTTGACCCGAAAAAGAAAAAGCAGCCCATCTGTGGAGAAAAACATAAGGAACAATACATGAATGACCAAAGACTTGAGGCTACACTCATATTGAGAGAGCAGATAGAGAAAAGAGTTTGACTTATGACCATCCTGGGCTTTAAAGGTTGGTGCAAGGATCCAAGAGCTGAGACCATTACCTACACACTGATCCAGTGAAAATGCACAATGACAGCATCCTTTATAGTTATTGTCAAGATATTCCTGTGTCTTTAACTATTGTGTAATGACACCAAGAGCTTTCCTGCTCTTTTTCCCCTCACTAAGGGGGTCATGCAGGGGTCGATAAGGAAGGTCACCTGGGGGTCCTGCAGCTGAAAGCAATAGCTTCTCTCTTTATTTCTGGCTTTGTGCAGGGAGCTGGCCACGCCCGGTATCTGGTGCATACATGTCTGTGTTACCTGGAGGAGGTCAGGCTACTGTAAGGTGTTGCATTTCTCTCGCCCTGGCTGTGAGTTTTCGTCTTTGTTGAGGTTTCATTGAAGTTGTCAAGGACTTAGCCCGTTCTCATGCCCCTCAGAGTTTTTGTGAATATGTGCATGAGAAGATGGTGGGAATAAAGATAAACTCAGAGAAGGGTAGCTGATGCACGGCAAGAAATGTGAACTGCAACAATTTTATAGTAACGCCTTAGTCAAAGTCAAATAATTTATGGAGAACAATTTACCCACGAAGCCTTTCTGATAACTACTCAATGTGACTGTTTAGTTGTACATAAACATTGTTGCCTCTCACAGCAGGTTATCAATTCTAGTCTTTGCCAGAGGAGATACCCAGCATATAGCAAGAAGTAAACGGTGTTAATCCTTTGGATCCTGTGCACTTGGGAAAAGTTATTCATCATTTGTCACAATCAGATTAACCAATATTAACACTATAGTCTGTGAGCTAAAGAAGACCCATCATTGTTGGGTAAATGGAGTTGTGTTTGTAAATTCAACTCACAGAAGTGTGCTTCGATGGGAAGATCTAAGCTGCAGAGAAATCCTGAAACTAGTACTTTGTCTGTTTTCATAATAAATCAAGACAAGACTTTATATTTTACACTAGCATGCTAAAATAGGAAAGAGAAGAAAAGACAGGAGATAATTCTGTAAAAGAATTAAGAGAACATTTGAAATTAAATTTGACATTAATGTGTGAAGTGTCACAGGCAGAGCTTAGAAAATACAGTTTTATTAGTATTAGCGTTTTTATTAGATACCAATAGATTTATACCAAAGAAAGGTGGTAATTTATACAATTTTGTGCTGCATAAAACGTACAACTTTAAAAGAAAAAAATAGATTATACTATGTAGAATAGCAGAAAGTTAAATGTGTATCTCTAGAATGAGAATAAAACGAAGTCCTGTTCAGGAGTCGCTTTATTCTCACATCTACTTTGAACGGTAGATGTTCAAAGTTAAATTTCTCCAAACATTTGTGAAAAGTCTAATTATTAATTTTTTACATGGTGAGATTTATTTGTCTTGATGGACAACTAGACTACCTTCAATTCTGTAAATGGTACGAATCATAGTCAATAAAGACTTATGTAGCTCCAATTAGTCCGAGAATAATATCGACTTTAAGACATAAAATGTTTTCTACACTGTGGTCTGTGTAAACTGAATTCAAGGCTAATCCTAGAGTTTTAGTGTTTTACTCCATTTTTCTCCCTAATGTACCCTTCTCTACTTATCAGGTCAAAACAATCTTCCTCCAATGATCTGGTTTCCCTCCGTTTCTGTCAAACTGTACATCAGCTTAACAACCTCTAGGAAGTGACTGCAAACACGAAATAAACTGTTTAGGCCTCCGAGCGAATAGAGATAGTAGAGAGGATCATCACTCGTCATGAGCGATTGCTCTCCCTCTCTCTGGTCACCATCAGTGTTTATTTAAACGGTCTTTCTGTGGTTGGGCTGAATTACCAGACAACGGTTAGAGATTAATATCTGCGGGATGAATTAGGCTTTTACCATAAATAATTAGTTCGTTATAGCAGTGACCTATTAAACTTGGGTAAGACCAAATGAGAGGAAAATATCTCCTCCACCAGTTAGTCTAATGTTGATCTCAGCTGAGCTTCTTCATGGAAAGAATCCACTCACTGGCAGAGCCGATTATCCTGAATCCCGTCAGACACAGATGCAGGTTTTTATGTCTGTTGAATATTAGAAAATGAGGTTTATTTATAACCTGATTATTACTGATCAGAATAATCTTATTGCGTAGAGACAAAGCAATCTCTTGTCTCTTTCATTTTGATAACGACAAAGAGAAAAGAGGATCATATTTGTAGCCATATTTTTACAAAAGCCCATATTTAGATAGCACAAAGTTTTTGACAGTTGAGCTAAAAATTATTATGGAAAATTATTTTTATCAACAAAGAAGTTTGTTTCTGATAGGAAATGAGACACGCCTATGACAAAAGATAATAAAACAAGCTCAACATGCATTATCTAAGACGTCTTATATTTAATTTTAATTGAGGTTAGAAGGCCTCCTGTTTCTGCCACTTCAAAATATTAATATTACTTGAAATCACAAGAAATATGTTGGTCAAATTAAAAGATTACTTTAAACTTGAGTCTGCCAAGGGCATGAATTATGTTGGGCACGCACAACTGTAAGTAGATGAAAGACAGCAAATAACAAATCCAGACATCTAGTGTCCATGACATTAGTTTTACTTTTATTGTCAAGCAGCCATCATCTTGAGGTGAGTCAGTCTTCATTAGGTCAAAAAGAGAGATAGCATTGTATTGCATGAGATAAATATGCAAGTGGCAGATGTACTTCAAGCATACATGCATGGCATACATGGTAAACATGAGAGCCGTGGGGCTAATGCTACAGGCTCTCTCTTTGAAGCAGTGTGTCAGGGACATAAAGCCTAAAAATATATCAATACAATATCACTATTCAGTCTGTTACAGATGATGACAATACCTGACAAACTACTACCCACTATGCTGTGTTGGAAGAAATATTTCAATTCAGTCATCAAATATTGCATAGCCCCATTTACTCTATTAATTTATTGACACCAATAAATTACGTGCTTGTTTGTTGAGCACATCCCGAATTACAATTATTGGAATAAAGGCCTAGTGGAATATAATGAAAAATGTTTTTGGGACAGTTATACAAACCTAGCATTTTATTGTTAAGATGCAAAAACTACTATTATCAGCACCTCATCAAACTCTTATTTAGCATTTTTAATCTAGGCCTTCATAAAATCTGGGTTGAACTTGTCTGGCTTAGAGCTATCTCCAGATGGTCAGATAAATTAGCGTGAAAGTTTGGCACCAAGTTTGGCACACTGCATTTTCAGATCATAAACCTTGACAGATCCAGCTTTGGTAAACTTATCAGATAATAGGTTAACATTAGCAAAACAAGCAGAAATCAAAGATTGAATTGGATTAGATTGTGAAATCCTTGGTGTGTTATTGAAAAGCACTCTGTGATAACAGAAACACCTACTCACTGTTCTGCTCAGTTGGCTGCTGAGGAGTAATTGGAACAGTTTATTCAGTGAGCAACAGCTAGAGAATAAGCTTGAAATAACACAGTTAATTGCCGACAGCCCAATTTTAAACCAAACAGTTGGTGCGTTAGGGAGTTATGAGGACTTAAGGTGGAATGTATGAAGTGTGTGTGCCCCCATGTGTTTGTGTGTGTTAGTAATGGCTAGTTGTGAGTGTGCAGTCAGTCTCGAGGCTCTACAGGGTCATATCCCATTAAGTGAAAGTTACAAGGTTGAGCTTAATCAACCCCAGGGGAGACCCTATCACTTCCAACATTACCTCACACTATACCTTTAAAACCCTGTTGCCTCAGTTTCCCAAAAATATCAACCATGAATCTATAGGTAAGGAAAATCAACTTTAATACAGACCTTAATGGCATGACTTACAATGTTGCAGTCCAATTCTTCACTTAAATCTTCATGGACCATTGACTCTAAAAACATCTCTTAACAAATCACCAGTTCTGTGGCTTAATAAGGCACAGTGAACCTTAAGGGTAGCATTAACCACTATGTGGTTGTTAAACTTTAAAAGAGCTGTACAGTTCTTGTATAGCATTATTAGATGTTCCAAATATGTGAAGAATATTGTTCAGAAATTGTTCTAAACTTAATATGCAGTTTACTAGATGGTATTATTGTTTTTCAAAAGCCAGATTTTAATGATAGAATATACTCCTTAGGGATGCTTGGAACTAGGAATGGGATGGTCACAAGTATCAAGGTACATCAAGGTCTCAACAATTCCAGTTTTCAAAAGGCTGAAACTTTCTATCATACCATTTGTACAGTTCAAAGTTCCTTTAATGAGATGTCTAGGAAAGTGCCAGAGACGCTGAAGTATTCTTCAGCCGTTTGGGGCATAGAGTAATGCAGCACTGGCCTGCCTCACCTCCTACTGCTCAGTATCATTTAGCTGGTAAAAACAAGATTGAGACACTTGCTCCTCACTATAAAAAACAACAGCAAATACCCCTGTCTGAATATATCTATTGTCACAAAGAACAGTGTTAGAACTAAAGGTGCTTCCATGAAGAAAAAGGTGCTTTTATACCAAATCAGCCAGGTTACAAGCTACATGTTTTGTAATAAATGGGTTTTCTTCTATCAAGGAACCTTTATACAAAAATAAGGACCAAGGTTGGTTTGATCAATACTGTGCTTACCTGTATTAATGTGCTTTATTCAGGCTACTGTTTATTTGTGGCTGTTTTAAGACTATTATTATTGTTAATATATATTAAAAAAATCAACTGATATTCATGAATTGTTTACCTATCACCTTTATTGAACTGCAATATGGTTTTAAAGGGTTTTAAAAGAAAACCATAAGGCCCTAGTTATTATATTTTATCATTTACAACATGTTGAATATTAAGGCTTTTTATATAAAAAGCAACAAATATGGGGACCATTTTATTTATTCACTTTTCTTTCTCATGATGGAGTTGCCACTTGATCCTATTTTGTACGTTATGGTATTTTATGCCATTTTCATTATTTCCAATTCTTGTCACATCTAATAAATTGCAAATTATGCTTTTTAAAACTAAACCACGATAAATTTACCTTGGATATTTTTAGGGAAGACAATTATTTCAATTAGACTAGACAAGCATACTATGAAAAACCTACCAACACTGTACAGTAAAACATAAATACAAATGCACAATATGCCCAAAATATAAATTATTGCCAAAATGACTTTTAGAGTTGAAAACAAAACTTTGCTACAAGAAATCGACTTTCCAAAACATATAGTTAGCACTATAACCAGAGGTCATTTTTGCAGAGTGTAAATGAAGACGTGTGTGTTTTTGGTTCATCCATTGTGAAAATACCACTCAGGGTTATCTATGATGAATAATCTTAAATGAATAATTAATACAGAAAATCCAGAAGAAATTCTCCACCCCCTTCCAACACTAAAAGCATGTAGTTTTAAAAAAAATTTTAATCATACCAGGAGAATCTAAAATCATTCACTCAAAGTAAAACATGATCCAAAACACCTAAAATCAAGGGATTGTGTTCATACAGCACACTAAAGTGGTTCTATGTCGGTATGCTTTTTAAGAGCCATTAGTGGAACATAAAGTAACTAACTATGCAATTACACATTCAGTCTCATAAGTTTCTTAAATTTCACCACATATTTCAATACCTTTTAAAGAGCCACAAAACATAACAATGAGTACATGGTCACTTAGGATGTCAAGTAATCCACACTTGTATATAACTACAGGGGTCTGAAAGAAGCAAGAGTCATTTTTCCTCACGTAAGATTAATTGTAAGCGGCATTTTATTCAGTCAATAAACTTTCTGGTAGAAGATACAGGAAAATGCTTAACAGTTTAAAAAGTCAGTAAAAGTGTAATAAATCACTCTGATGTGATGTGTGATTGAATTAGACGCTGATTTAACTTTCACAGCACATGCGGCTAATAAAACAAAATAACTACTGGATTTTATGTGAAGCATTTAAATGACTGAGTCCAACATGACTCAAAGAGAGCTCTTAAAACTGTGGTTTTTATACCCTGAGCAGAATTATGCTGAACATATAATACATGCAACATAATGCAAAAAAATGGCTACTTTTTCCCCCTTCTGAAAATTACACACTGGTGCTTATTTTCTCATTTGAGAAATGAAGTGAAATGACGAGAAGTTTCACTGATTTCTTCAGACTAAGGACCTTTTCAGAAATCAAATAAGAGTCCATTTCATTAGAATGCAACAGTGTAGGTATTGTCTAAAGTTTTGCAGTTTGTTTTTAAAATGCTGGAACATTTAATTTACTGCAGGAGAATTTGAAACTTACTGTAGTATAGCCTGAACAGCCAGTTATAGAAGAGGAAAGTAAAATTAGAGCAGAAATCTCCATGCCCAATGTGGTAACAATTTTTCACTGACTTCAGACATTGTCTAACTTAATCTAAACTCACAGCAGAATTATTAGAAATAATAATCAGTATGTTTAAGTGTGAAGGTAAGTTGATAATATTATCTTGGCTTTTCTGAATGAGTACAGACAGATGAAGTGCTGTTAGTTAGGCTGGGTGTTGTCGAGGAGAGCGAGGCCCGTGCAGGAGTCCTCGGGGGGTTCTTGACAGAGACAGAGCACTCTTTGTGCAGCGGTACCCCTGCCCCGGTGGCCTGAAACGGGCCAGCACCGTCGCGGGACTTCCTTTTCTCTAGGTCAGAAGTGTTCTGTCGACAGCTCATTGATCACAGATCATCTCGTCATTCAATCGCTGCTTGCCAAATGATGTGTGGACACAAACACACGTGCAAACACATGCACATGAATTCACACTTTAAAGTATAATCAGATACTCCACGGCGGCTATTAAAACAATGCGGTCTTCCTCCCCGGTGAGGGAATGTATAGCAAAGTGTGCAGCGGTAGCTTTGCAGGCGGAGAGCGAGCTGGAGTGCCAGGCTGTCACTGGTATAGTAAAACATGGGGCCAAGGGCCTCGGAGGCTGGGTTAACGGGCTCCAAGGACTCGTGAAAAGTGAACAAAAAGCCCAGTTCTGAGCCGACCGCACAAGACGCAGCCCGGGGTTTCACTGGCCATGTCCTCTGCTCTCTCCTGTTGCTGTTAAACTAAGTGGACTTTTATGGGAGAGCAGTAATGGTTGCCTCTGTGAGCCGGCACCATAACTATAATAATTATACAGGGCATGGGAAGGTTTTCAAAATTATATGCATCTCATCTCCATATGTCTATCTGTGATTATGAAGTCTCCACATGGACATTGATGCATTAGACTGGCTACGGATGTCTCAGCAGTGAACCCTAATGTGGAAAGTGTTCTGATCACATCTGCCTGAATAAATGTTAAAAATGTGAAGCAGAATGTAGTTTCAAAGATACGATGTCATATTTCACATCATGAAAAACTAGCAAATATGGAAAAAAAAAAACTGTGGAAGACCTCTGTTGCTTTTTTGCATACATGTATAATATATGCCTGTGGATTCACATCAATCAGTTATTTGCCCAGTCCTGTGTCAGCACGGGCCCTTCCAGGAATTCCTCCATATCAATGTTGTGAAGCAGTGAAGAAATAAAGTATAGGCTGAGTGTGATGAGGGTTCCAGGCTGCACTTCGGTCAGGTGGCTAAGCTGTGCTGTGCAACTCAAATGGCCCATGACTTACCACACAAGAAGCTATTCGAAGACTGATCATCTACTGCATGTGCAACAATATTTGCTTTATGGTTGGCTAGAATGAATGAGGACTTTCCATGTTTCAACAGGCATAAGAATCAAGAGAGACGAATGCAGGGTCAAAATTTTTTACAATTACATCCCAGCACTTACATTATTCTGCATGGACAAAGAGAGAAGAGCTGTAAATGAGAAAAACTACCAATACACTGTCAGTCCCTCACAGCCCCAAAAATAGAGCAAATGTCTTAATTAACGGTAAGTACAAGTCTCTGCAGCAGTGATTTTACACTGATTTATAACCCACAGCGTAATGGAGTTTTAATTCTTTAGTCATCACTCTCCATCTTGTAACCCGAATCCCCATTTCCCATCTTTTCCAGATTTTGCAGACAGACAGCAGCAGACAGACAGTAAGTATGGTTAGCAAGAACATTTGATACACACATTCAGTATGACCCTTTACTTTAAATAAAATGTGAAGAGAAACAGGAAAGATTGGATTTGCTGTAAACTGTAAACATTCCAGGTCTCTACCCAACCATACACTACGCCTTACTGGGTCTATATGCTGTATATATAATGTTTTACAGCGTCGAACCTGTGGTTCTTGCTGCCCACAGAGCAAAACAGACACTGCTGACGTGTTCGTCCCTCCTATCTGGGGTGGGGGGGTTGTTGGGCATGAGTACTGGGCTTTTGTCCCACCACATGTCTATTGTGGCTAAACCTTTCCCCTGGGGGCAATTAGGACCTTTTAGTTTGTTGTAAGAGGACCTAAGTACGAGTGGGTTGAGCCAGAAAAAACATTTTTGAGCTAAACCAAAAACAGAAGTGCATTGAGCTCCTCTGCACTCCTGGACTTCTGAGCATCTCTCTATTAAGAAATGTGCAGGCCTACACTGAACAGACAGGAACTGTGGCAGCTTTACAGGGGCAAAGAGGTGACAGGGTAGGGAGAGCTGGGGAGAGGGGTGGACTTCAAATCCACCAAAGGCCAAGCCAAGAGGGCAAACAACTCAAGACTGACAATGTTGTTGGGCAAAGACATGCTTGGTGAGAAATGTGGAGTTAGAGGATATCCATGTTTTACTTGAACTTTCACACAGCTGAACGGAAACCTGGGCCAAGAGAAGTGTAATGGTATGCAGTGAGATCTGCCTTAGCATGCAGAAAACAAACACATGCATGTTGTTTAACACAACAGAGAGACAGAGCAATGAAAAGACATTACTGTAAGCAGAGGCGGCAACAGCTGAGGTGTTAGTCCACCCCTGTGAGCGATAAGCATAAAGAGTGGGTATAAGCGCATGATTGAAAGAGTCTATGTTTGCACAAGGATGAAAATGAATGTGCAAGCATGTTCTTAGAGATGTTGACAGATAGATGCTTGGGGAAGAAAAGAAACTACAAGAGCAAAAGAAAAAGGAAGGTAAGCCATCTTTAAGGGTGCATATTCTCTCAGCGCTGAGTCCTTATCTCTCAGATAACATTTCCCATGGCAGGCCTGAGTGAATCGCCAGTGAACAGTGATGGAACCACAGTGCAAAAAAAACATGAGTGATGAGGAAGGGGTTAAGAGAACTGAACCCATTTAAGTCACCCAAATAAGGGCTGTGCAAGCCTGTGATAGATGCTCCAGAGTTCCTGAGGGAAAGAGAGCATGGCAGTGGGAATGGTGATGGGTGGGGAATGAGCGAGGGGTCCTGCGATCGCCACTTAATGAAAACAAATTGGGCTGACAAACGACACAGGCTTAATGCCCAAAAAGAAATATGTAAACTAAGTTTGAACAGTCACGTAAACCACTTTGAAGTAATACTCAACCTTTTAAATAAATGTATGCTACATAAGTAAAATAAATATGCTAAATATAAATACATGTTTATATTTAGAGTTCCAATGATAATTACATTTTCCATGTGTATTTATAGTCATAATCTGACTGAGGAGGCAGTCAAAAACAAGCAGAATGCATTTGACATAAAGAGTGACAGAATCCAATTTTTTGGAACTTTTGTAAAAAAAAAATAATAATAATAACAATAATAAATAACTAAAAACTATACCACAGTTCCCCTGCATATATTAATCCAGTTTCTGAAAAGTACACTTAGATTTGAGAAGTTATGGATTCAAAGTTGATCAAAATTTCCCAATTCCTACAATTTTAAGCTCATTCAGTCAAATTCCAGAGAGACCGACGTTTCTTTTTTTCCCCCAAAAGAAATACTCCCCCCCTGTTACTGTGCATTGACAGTCAGTCGGCTGAAATAAGGCAACAAGACAGTTTCAGGTTAATATAGAGAAGTGTGGTCCATCAAGCTGATTGAGGTAAAACTGTTTAAAAACTACAGTGAGCAAGTTACCATAACTGTGTCTGTTAAGCAAACAGCTGCAACCATGACTTCTAAACCAACCAATATTATATTGGCATGCTTCTGTTTCTCTATGTATCAACATTAAAATGATAATAAATATAGCTTATCCATTCAAATAACAACATCCATTCAGGAAGAATTGTTGCAAATCTATTTTTAAATAAAAACTTTAAGGATATTACAGTTTTGTTTTAATTTTTTTGGATAAATACTTTATTGTTTCTTATGAACATTAGAGTGGTCTATGCCTACATTGCTATAAAGTTCTTGTGAATCATAAGGAGTTGCATGAAGTGGCACTGTAAGCACATTTGTAGTGTATTTGGATAAACTGAGCACTCTTCCACCAGTAATATGTTCTCAGAAAATTCACAAGTGTGTATTTTTTACCAAAGGGTATGTGTATGTTTCAATGCATGTGCATAAATAATGATGTGCACACACGTGTTCCCTCAGAAATCTGTTTCAGTCTGAATTGTTACAAGTGGTGCCATTATTTAACAAAAGACTCAAGCCAGCATTTAGAGGCAAGAATGACACTGATGATTTAGTTACCCTAAACGATTTACAAAAACCAGATTGCAGTCACAGTTATTCTGGAAATGTATTTGTTATCAGCTAGCAGAGGTAATGCCAGTAATAAAACACCATGGTGTAATACCTCTTAAAATACCCCATAAAAAAACTCCAGAAAACTGTCAAATACACAAAACTATGTATTTTGACTTGTTCATTGAGTCTCACTAAGAGGATACCATCTACAATCAATGTTTTTCTTTAGTTTAACTCATTGGAAAGCCTATAAAAACAGCCTGAGTGGTTAAACACCACAATCTCCCCAGATAGGAGCCCTCACAGAGACATAAATCTGAAGTGTTTTGCTAAGCTCCTTGTTATGGCTGTACTTCTATTTCAGCAGTCACAAACATGTTGCCTCTCTCTGAGCAACATCATGGGAACCATCTGAAATCTAAACTTTGCTTGAAAAAGAATGTGGTGCATTCATTTGCCCAACTTACTGTTAATGTCTGCCAAGCATAGAAGTTGGAGGCAGAGCAAAGCTACAATTCTTAGAGAATAAAACTCAGTCGCAGAAGCAAGAAAAGAAATTAGAAAGCATACGTTGTGAATAAAACAGAAGAAGTCAACATGAAATAACCTCATTGCCTATGCCTTGTTGATTTTAATTATTGAGTCCACAATTAGACTTTCACAGTTTGCAAGTCTTTCAGGGTATCTGCCTTTACAGTTTGCACATTTGAAAGGCAAAAATGTTTGCCCATTTGTTAAACAACTTTAGTTCACAGCCCTCCAGTCTGACTGTGCTTAGGTTACACAATAGATCAGGAAGAAATCGTCATGTGTGCAGTATTCATAACACAAATGACTGTTCAAGGTGCAGAAATTGTTGGTTAATACATTCTGGGTGTTATAAACTTGAATTTTACATGGTAATGCAATATGTTGGCAGATGGGCAGGGTCTCACATACTCCTCATCTCCCAGTCTTTAGTGTTTTACAGGCTCTGACATTAATTTACATTTACCACGATTTATCTTATGCCAAATCTGATAAGCAAAAGAAACACGTGTTAATCCTTGTTAACGAAACGCATTCCCACACAATGATGCTACCACCACCATGTTTCACTGTGGAGACGGCACATTCTGGGGGAGGGTGTGGTTTAAGCTTCGGCTTTAGTCTAATTTAGTTTTTAGTTTACATTTAGCTGTATTTTTAGTTTATGTTGTCTTAGCAGTATGGCAGTATGGTCCAGAAGATTGTCAATAGATCTTTATTAGTGTTTCTCATTTTTGCTTTTTTTGTTTGTCATGTGTGATGTTTTTTATATACTCTGGAGAAAATTGTTAAATCTTGATCTCATGAGCTTTATCTCATTCAAAATGTTTCTTCTGTCCCTACATGACTTTGCGAAAACATTCCAAACAGGTTTTATATTTGTTCGCAAACAACTATGAAAATTCTGCATTTCCTTCCACTTTACAGTTATGCACTACTGTTCGTCTATCCTAAAATGTCTATAAAATTATTAAAGTCTGGTTTGTAAAAAAGAACATTTTAATTTCAAGTCATCACATACATCACAAGACACTGTGTCAAACTTCAAGATCCCTGAAAAATGAAGGAGTCTTTGACAGGGTTCAAAGATTCACACAGTTTTGTAAAATAACTGATTATTCCTAAAGGTGCAATCTGCATGTGGTTTGTTTTTCTTTTTGCAGCCTTTAGGAATAGAAGAAAAAAAAAACATGGATTATGAGCAGTGCCGTAGCCATTAGGGTGAGGGCGTAAATGTAAGTGGGAAGCTACAGAGCCTGACAAAGTGATGGGACTACCTAAATATTACAGTATGCACACTTAACCCACACATCTAAAATCTAGCCTAAATACAGAGGCGCCCAGAGCTTAAGCCAGGGTATCCGAAGTTGCAACGGATGTGAAGACAAGAGAATCTGCTCCAGACAGCTGAATTAAAGCATGACCTATGGTCCCTGTTGAGTAACATTAGGGAGCTTTCAGTGTGCAGGCACCGCTCTGTTGACTGTTCATCATTGCTCGGGAAAGTGGACAGTTGCCATTACATGCACACACACACAAATGCCTTACTTTACAATAACACAGCGGCAGCCATGACTCCACATTTGTCAAGAGGATGTTTAAAATGAGTCTTCATTATTGGTCTTTATTTTGGAAATGGAGGAGAAGGCGTGCAGACTGATAGGAGAAGAATCATCTGGTTAACATCGAGTTCCTCACCTTAAGCGACTACGTGGGACGGGATAGGAAGGGTGGGGGTGTCGGGGTTGAGCAGACGGGTACCAACTAGGAGGGAAAGAACTGCTGATAAGCAGTAACCTGGGTCTGTTGGCTGAGGGATATTAAATCATAGTCAGTCACTCCCATGAGTTCACAAACACCAGCATTCCCATTGCTCTAAAACTCTCTTATCACACCAATCAGTTATCTGGATGCTCCAACAAACACATCTGCTACCATCAAAACACTCACTCCTCCACACGCAAACACACACATGCAAAAAATATGCATCAGAAAGCAATTCATCCAGACAAGCTCAGCCTAACAAATCGGACCTAATTTTAGTCATAACTAATTGAAATGAAAAAATGTATAAACAACATGAAGCACAGTTTTTAAAGTGAAGCATTGAACTTACAGTGTCTTGTAAAAGTACTGAAACCCCTTGAACGTTAATGTCTTTTTGAGGGGCTTTTTTTTGACAGAGAAAGACAAATTAGTGCATAATTGAAAAGCTGAAAGAAAGCTGCACACAGTTTTGAAATATTTTCCAAAGTAAAAATCTGAATTTCTTAAAGGCCAATTACTGGCCTTTAAGCCAATAATTAGTAAAATAATTTTCTATTATTAGTGGTGCATGTCACTACCAGCAACCATGGCTCAGGCTCAGTCAGATTGAATGGAGAAAAAATTATTTTCAGTTAGATTTAGATTTGGACTTTGGATAAATCTATCTTTCATTGAAGCTTTCCGCTCTGAGGCACTGTTCTGTTGAGAGGTGAACTTCTGGCACACCTTCGTCTTTTGCAGCTTCTGTTTTTTTCACTGTATGTAACTCCATGCACCTTCCGATCAGCTCTGACCAGTTTTTCTGCTCCTGCTGCAAAATAGACCTCTCTTAGCATGATGCTGCTATCACTCCGTAGAGGAAATTCTCTATTCTCCAGAGTTACAATAGGCCACTTTTTGGCCACTTTACTTATTACTCTTGTCAGTTTTGGTACACAGTCATGTCTTCACACGTGTGAAGCCTTCCCATAATTTTTCAGTTTTTGGAAGGTTGATTGAACAGTCCTTCATAAAATTTCCAAAGCTTAGAATATTGTTTTAAAACCTAACCTACTTTCTCCCTAAGCAGTGTGGTTTTATGAGACTGTTGGTCAGCCAAGGTTCTCTAGGAAACCTCTGAGGCGTTCAAAGAATAGCTGCTAGGTGACTTCAAGGCTTTCAGGTTAAAAGTACAGGGGCGTGAATGTAAAACAAAAGATAAAATAAAATCGCTATTTTTTTCCTTTCACTTCACAATAATTCTCTACTTCATTTTGATCCATAACATAAAATATAATTATAATACATTGAAGTTTGTGACTGCAACATGACAAACAGGGGTATAAATACTTTTACAAGACATTGTGTCTGTAGGTGAATGTTATACTTACTTTTGTTGCCCACCAAGAAGACGACAGGCTGGATATCAGATTCTTCATTTGCCTTCTTCACCATGCTGAACCAATCCTCCAGGTTCTCAAAGCTCTGGTAGTTTGTGATGTCATATACTAAAAGAACACCCTGTACCAGAAAAGGAAAAGAATGTTATTAGTTTTTGATTTGACAAACATGCATTAAATTACATTTTAAATTAATGATACAGTTTTGTTTAACTTTATCTGAGCCAGATTGATGATAAATATCAGATAAAAATTGAAACAGTAGGTGGCACTGCTTCTCTTTTTACAGTGAAGCAGTCTCGCTTAAGGACAGATAAACAATCTCCCACTAAAATTATATTGATATGATTACAAGAATTCAAGAAGATCTCTTTAAAAATAAAAATACAGGTTTGCACATAAATAACTTTATAATTTGTCATTCCTGATTCAGATTCACTGGTCAGGTCATCTCTTCTGGACCAATGAATGTAGGCTGTCTTAGAGACAGTTTTCTCCACCCTCAGTAATCCAGAACAGTGTAAAAAACAACAGCAAAGTCACAAGACAATAACAGACTCATGTTTGGGTGAACAGTCAGGTCAAGAGAGGTTTACATGAACATAAAAACAAAATAAAAATTATAGAGACAGAAAACCTGCTGACTGAAATTAGGATCAGTAACACTGATAGCTCCGCGATCGTTATCAATACTAGAACTTTTATTTTTCAAAGAACTGGAAAGCAGTGAGTGCAGAGGAAAATAACTCTCCTTTTACAGCATGATGCAACATGACTGAAAAGCTTTTTGTTGCTTTTTGTTCAACTGACACGCACTGTCACAACACGTAATGTTGGTGATGACAGGTTAGACCTCCAACAATTATCCAGAGCCTTTCTGAACAGCCATGATTGATTACAGGATATTCAGTGCCAAACAAAAGGCGTTAAGTTTTATGCAGCTCTGATGAGAAAACTTAAAGTAAGCAAAGTGTTATAAATTGACAAAGATGTATGACAAGAAGGAAAGAACAGAAAAAATACATGATTTATGATTAAACTTTTAGTATGCGTTGGAAAATGTTGAGAAAGTCTCCCTATCAAGGCAAAAAAAACAAAACATCTTTTTTATCTTCTCTGGCCTCTCTTTAGATGAAAAGTTATACATTCATATAGCTCATACACTGGAAGAAACATTCACAGTATTAGTAGGGCCCCCTACTTGTGTATATTTATCCTGACACCTAAAGCTACAGGTGGCTCTCACTTTATAAAATGTGATTATGGATGCATTTTCAATAGAAATAGCACCTCGCAAAAGCATTCATATACCTTAAACTGTCATTTAGAACACACTTAATATGAAATTAGACTAGTTGTGGGTATTTTGAACTCAGCATAAATCCAGCTGTTCTGTCAAAGACCAAAGAGAGAGGGAGGAAGTTCAAACTGTCTCTTCCATCAAGCAGCATGAGCAAATATCAAATCCCTGATTCCAGCGTCTCTCTGCCCTGCTGTCTAACCACACAGCCAAATACAGATTTAAATAGGAGAGGCAAAAGCAAAGGAAGTACACTAGTAGTGCTTGCAAAACATGTTGCTGTGAAATATTATCTCTGCTGCCTGGATAGCAAGCTGTTACTATATCATAACATTCATGAAATTTTCATACAACAGTCTTCAGTTAGAGGCCTCTTCAGATTTGTTTCTGTTTTTACTTGTAATAATGTATGCATATCCTTTTTGCAATAATTTTTGCACAGGAGAAAAAGGAAAAAAAACAACATACATATATATTCTCAAAATATTGGTTCAGTTTGAAATTAACTATTAGATTATTACACAAGCAGAAATGTTCCTTTTTAATTATTTTTGAGCTTCAATATGCATTCTAGATGTTATATTTTACATATTATTTAGCAAAAGAGCAAAAGTGTGACAGGCTATGATTTTCTGCTGACAATGTTTGGAAATGGAAATCTAGGACCATATGATTGTACATTAATATTTATATTTCTTGTGCTTCAAGTGGTTCAACAAACTACTTAGAGCAAAGAAACATTCTGTACAAAGGTCAACAACATAAGATAAGGGTAAACTTACATGAGCTCCGTATACATATTTATCCAGCATCTTGCCCCCTAATGTTTGGCCTCCAATGTCCCACACTTGTAGGGTCACATTCAAATTGCCTGGAATAAAGACAAAAGAGAGAAATAGGCTTAACATTAAGAAAGATTACATTTGTAAGAGAATAAATAAACCAGCAGCCCACCATTTTCTTATTGGTTACAGATCTTAGAATAAAACCTTGCAACAGGCAGGAAAGACATAAAAAAAACTTAAAGTATGCATCAGTCAGAAATATACAGATTACTCCAGCATTACAAATATTTATCAAGATATAAAATATCTTGATCAAAGTTACTTTGTTAACATGCTGTCAGCTAAAAAATGGATAAAATATGATCTGCCTGACATATAAGGATTTCTTTCCAGGATTCTCTTTCAGTAAACACCATAGTCCTGCTGATGGATGGATTTCACCACAGCCTATGTTTTGCATAGCAGATTTCTTTTTTTTTTTTTGGTATATTTTGACTTTTTTCACAAAAAATGAAAACAATAAAGCAGTAATTAATCTTTCATACTAGGGGCTCCTAAACTGGCAGATTAAATGCAGCTAAGATCCAAGTATATCAAGCAGAGAGATAGAGGGGAATGAATATGTCCGCTTACCCTCTAATTTTAAAAGTCTCAGTGACTTTTTATTTCCCTGTTTGCATTATGAAATCGCCTGCCAAGTAGGTAAAGTGAGGAGAATTATGTGCTGTTAGGGGAAATAGCAATAATTAAACGCAATAGTAAAGACACAGAAGACTGTTCTGCTTATGCTTGTGGAAAGAGAAAAGAAGAGTTGAATGATGGGAAGTGAGAGAAAGACCAAAAACCAAATAAATATTTTCTTCCTTCGGAAAATGAAAAGGGCTTAAAAAGAAAGAGGGAGGACCGGACAGTGAGGAATTTGTATTTGAGTGACGGCCTGCAGCTCCGATGGGAATGAGAGCGTGCGCTCTGGACACGACTGGATGAGTCGACCCCTTCAGAAGTCCTCTTTTTAAATAAAAGACAGGAAGCGTTGAGCTTCACAGTCACTACAGCTAGACTATACACTGTCAACGTCAAGTTACACCAGGGAACGCAATGAATTACAGCTCCTTGGTGTCATGAAGAGCCATCCCCACACACCCAGCATGCTCAGACACCAGCTTTCTTTGTGTTTCAAAAAGGCTTGTGCTGAGTCAACACAGGGACTGTAATTCTGCATATTTACAACAAAAACACAAAATGCATCTATGAGCAAGACTGAAACACTAAAACTAGAGATGCACCACTCTGATTTGTGCTGGTTGATACTTATTTATGGTTTTCTTTCAGGTCTGATCGACTGATTCCATTTTTTGTGGCACAAAAAATTCTCTTATTTGTTTGAGCTGGGAAGTTTCAATTCAACTGAAAAATAAAAGAATTATGAAGCGCCCATATTTTTGGGAGTACAAGTTACAGTTTTTGGCTGGTCCTGCAACACATTCTTTTTCCTCTTCATGGCACATTTTTTGACTTTTGAGGCTTATACTGCAGAGTGACTTACCAGTTCAGAAAATACAATATTTCTTTTTAAATGTTCAATAAGAATATTATGCTGGTTGATGTATTTATAGACTAAAAATGGGGGGAGCTTATTGTCCTTGTATTTAAATTATTTTTTTTTTCTTCCCATTTCACTTACAGATCCAATAATGTCAAATTTTGTCCTCTAGCTATTTGATTATTAACGTCAAATAGACAGCATGTTGCTAATACCGCTTATCTTAGTGGGATTTGACGTTGACGAGGAGAAAAAGGCCCAATAGGTCTGACAGAGTTTATCAAGAGGATTTTAGCTCCTGTCAGGCCCCTCTCCGCTGCCTTTACCTCACTGGTTTGGCAGGGACATCTGGAAGAAGTATTGTTATAAAAAGCACACACAGAGGAGGCTGTTGTGTGCCAGTCGGCCTCGTCTCACCTCTGCCTGCGTTGGAAAATGTACATTAAGTTTGACAAGCTGGGCCTTCATGGGGAGAGGAGCCAGCGCTGGCTATATGCTACTCTCCCCTCTGCTGCAGAAGGTCCTTACAGCCCCATGGAGACCCGCACAACCTCTCCAAACTGAGGCGAGCGGGGGTCCTGACGAAATTTGGGACCACCCAGCTTGAGGAGCCACCCTCCTCTTCATCAGCTCATCAACACCCGATTTCCCAGAAAATGGGCCATTTAACAACTCGAGTGTTGAGTCCAGCTTTGTTGCCGCCCCAATAACACAGACATATGAAATCTATATTTAAACTGAGCCAATGGTTTTAATGCTGAAAAGATCACTGGGTTTCAAACTGAAAAAAAAAATGTTGAAAAGAGAAGAGAGGTCATACAATTAACAGCATTTGTTCAGATTCACATTAAGTAGCTCAGCACAGCCTGAGATGATAGTTGGCTCTTTTCAACCAGACTCCACCACAACATTTTTGGGGGTTTAGTTCTCCTAAGCCTTCTGAGCCGAAATGAACACAAATTCAAAACAGAGTCCCTCAGCCAACTCACGAATCAGCATGACTTTTACTTTTAGCACTTAATTTGCCTTGCTTAATGTTGTTTTATTAGTCATGAAAGAATGGAGCCTCTTTGGAGATTTCTGGATCTTAGGCTTTGGCTGAGGATGAAAAAAATACATTTAAATGCAGAAAATCCCTATTTTAAAAAGAGATACTTTAAAACAGGTTTGAAACTTTCTTTCAAACATAGCAAAAAGCCATAAACATTTAATTTTTAGATTTGATGATAATATATAAAGTGTCTTTATTTCAAGTGAGTTCTATATAAACACAAAAATTGCATTTACTCAAGCATGAATTGTTACTTTGGGCATAAATCTGACCAGCGGTCTTGTGGAGAGCATAAAAATTTGTGCCGCTTGCTCAAGAGAGGAGAGCTTTCAGAGCGAATAAGCCTGAGAAGTGGCAGACACTCGACAATGAGGAGCTAGCAGAAAAGTCACATTCAGCTCACGCATTGACGTTAATGAAAAACTCTGCCTGGAAATGAAAAAACGAGGAGAAATAAGTGACAGAGACTAATAGGGAACAACAGGCACCTTTGTGTCATAGACGTTTCTATTAAAGTTGAGGTTATATAAAAGAAATACAAAATCTACTGTGTCCTCCCAGCAATATGTATTTTCAGAGCTAGACTGGTCTAGCTCTGAAAATACATATTCTCTGCAGTTGTGCAACATATGTCTGTGCAGTCTCTCAAAATGAGAAGCACTCCCTAAAGATTATGAAGGTGTCTCACCTGGAAGGCTTATTCTCTTCAGAAAGAAATCCAGGCCGATGGTTTGTTTGTACTGCTTCCCAAAGGCCTCCTGTGCAAATCTGGTGGCGAGTGATGTCTGAAACAGAATGACAAAAGGACAGACGTGGAGAATTAGAGCCAGACATCTCTTGAGTCATCAAAAGAACTAAAAATATGCCATTCAAAGCAAAGTTACGGGTGCAAAAAACGATTTAAGGATACAGGAGAAGCCTTTATTCAGTGTGTGTTATTTATTTAATTTAGTGTCTATGCACCACGGTGTGAAAAGGGGTGAAATCTGACCCTTTTTATTGAAAATAAACATAATGTTAAAGAACTTCCTGCAATGGTGATATTTTGTCCCATTAAAAAAAAAAAATGCCAGTTTGTTTCGTTTTTCTTCAGTTTTTTTTTTTGTTGTTGTTGAATGATTGCATTTTAAAATATACCTCAAGAAAACTACAGTTCAGTGATTCTTCACCAGGAATCCATGCAGCCATAATTTATTAGAAATGTAACCTTTTCAACAAGTTTCATCTTTCAAATCAGTCAGAAATTCTGATTGACTAAAAGGTGAACTGATGTAATCGTCTGCTTCCTCAGCTCTAAGAGTGACAGTTCAAATAGTAAATTACAAAAACAGGTGTCAAAGAATGTGTCATGTCTCTGGACTAAAGACTTAATAATTGCACCAAATTATTAAACTTCCATCACTGTCATTGTTGCATTTGAGAAAGGGGAAAAAATAGCATGTCAAGGGCTCTCCGAAAATCCGTGGGAATTCATAGCACAGTCAGTACATGCCAACTGTAATTCATTTTGATGGATGAGCCTAAGAAAAAGCATGAAGAGGTGGATGTCTAATAGCTATCTTTAGAGCAGCGTGCTTACATAAACACAACAGAGAAGGGAAGCAGTGGGATTCCCTTAGAGTTCATGACTGTCAGTAAATGAATTTTAATGTGATGTCTGACAATCACTGCGAGGTGAGGGATTTAAAACTCAATTCATTCTTTCAATTTGCTAAGCTTTAAGGTAAGCCTGTGTCCTTTTCAGCTGAAAGGGTTTAGATTTAGTCTAATGGTCTTACAAATAAGGCAGGACGTCTTTCAAATTAATCAAGTACGAGACAGTACAATATAGTGTAAATAGGATAGCCTCTTAAAATGGTTTACTGGACTCTTTTAGAGACATACAAATGTAATTGGTTTTCTAGCATTGCAATTTGTCTCAAGTTAAAAATTTACCTTAAATGACATTAAAGAAGTAAAAAAGTTCCTCATTTATTAAATGAATAAAAATCAAGAATTGCATACATTTTCAATCCAGAAAACAGGGTGTACTGTTGAGCACGTTTTTTAGTTTAATGAAAAACTTATTGTATATTTTAAGAGTCATAGCGGGTCAAAACTTCAAAAAAAGCAGAACGTTAATATCAGCAGCAAAAAGTCTTACTGTTTCGCCCATACTGAGTTTTCACAAGTAATATGTCCATTAAAACTAATGTAAAATATTTATTCACTGATTTTTGGAAAACATTTGCTGGTTGTTTTTTTTAGTACTACCCAGTGAAGAACATGTTTCAGTCTCAAGCATAAAGAAGAAATTGCTAGGAGTGACTGACGTAACAAGGAGAAAATCAGCCGATTAAGTAGCTCAAACAGTCAGTCACAACATAAGACTAACAAGCCTGGACTGCAGAAATTTATTCCACATGCTCATGTTGGGCCTATTGGCCATTTCTCTTGGCACTGCAGTAGCTTGCCTCTCTTCCTTCAACACGGTTTTTTTTTTTTCTTTTTTTTTTTTTTTTACCATGGTACAAATGTAACTAACCGGCCAATGTAATAGCTGGCACAATTCTGACACACAGACAGAGAACAGCACAGGGTCACCACTGATACCACTGCCGGGAAACTGGAGGCAGAAACTTGCAGAGAGAAAAAACAAACATGGAACACTGACAACAATCATGTGATTCAACAAAACTGTCTTCTTTTTACTTTTAAAACAGTGACAACAGACAGAAATGTTGTCCAGCTAACAGTTTGATCTTCTGTTACTCTTCTGTGCCTAATGTTCCTTTTTGTCCTATTGATAACAGAGCAGCAAATACTGAGAATACTGAGTCTTCTAACTCAGGTTGAAAAATAGAGCAGTGTGTAAAGTCAGCCCTGCGTCTTAAAAGTCTGGCTATATCTGAGATTCCATATTTTAAAAACATTTCGCTAAGGTGCACAAGTCTCTCCACATCTCCCCATATTCTGAACGGACAACAAACCGCAAGCTAAAATACCACTGAAAATGCTGTCCAAGAAAAACTGATCCGATTGCAATTTGCTCAGCAAATTGACATTAATAAGGGGGGAAACGGCATTCAAGATGTCAGTCAGGGGTGCCTAGTCAAAATGGGGGGGCAGGGCTGCTGTTTTCTGTCCAAAACAGACAAGCAGGTAAGTCATTGAGACAGAGACGAGCTGACACCTGGGAGCAATGTGAGCAGGGTTATTAATGTAGCGTATCTAGAAGGAGTTCTGTGTGTGTGTGTGCATAAGTGTGTATGTCCCATACAACGCAGTGCCTCCCAGAAGAAAATGTCGACCTTCTGGAATGAGAACACTAATTTTTCTCTTCGTGTCTCGCCTTTACAGCAACGTTCATTTTATATCTCCCAAAAGGAAGGAGAGATTAGTCACAAAAGGGGATGTGTGGCTAAAAAAGCACTTGACAAGCCTGTCTTAAAATCACATTCAGTCTGGGATTTGAGATGCAGTGAAGAAGAAATGTGGCTGAATTGTCATGACAACCTCCTCGCTTTACTGCAAACAATTGTTTAATGTCACTAGGAGAAAAACATCCCCTGTTGTTAATGTAGGCGTGGCTATATTTTCCAAGACTTAAACATAATACGGTGTATCAGCTACAAAGCTAAACAGGACTTAACAACGGCATTTAAAATTTTTAAGCATTAAAAAATAAAAGCTATCTAAAAGCAAAAGGCATACAAATTGACAACTTGCACAACTAATACAAAAGTCTATAAATCCGATTTTTTTGGTCGTAATTAGAGAAAACAGAGGCATTTTCTCACAAGAACAGATGCAACATAAATTTTCTTAAATAAGGCCTCTCCCTGCAGCCAATATGCATATGGAGTTTGCATGTACATTTGCCAGGAGATCCGCTGATGGAAAGCACCCACAAGCTGCAGGATTTGGGCCCAACAAACTGAGGTCTTTATCAACTGTCAGCAAGTAGTGCTGCATAGTGCACGAGTTTTACTCAGAAAGGTTGGCTAAAACATATCACTTTTGAGACACATCTTTCTAGATATGAAGCTTGACAAGTCAAATATATATTTATTTAGGTAATTAAATCTTAACAACATAGGCAGGTAATCATTTTTTTAACTACTTTATAAGAGACGCTTATTTACTATCCTCTTGTGTGGATATAATATGGATTAAGGGTCAGACAAACTTAAGAGGTTTAGAGCAACAGATCTGAGTAAGATTTAACAGCACAAAATACACATTTTGCATAGTTAATGTCACATAAAACCTGCGTTTAGAAAGGTTTTATCATTCCTTTATAGAAGACATGTTTCGCTTGATGCCAAAATATTTAGAAAATAAAATGTAATTGTACATTACTAACTTTAGAAAACATACAGGTTAGATAATTAGAACCCTTCTATCAGCCATTTAAGAGAAATAAGTGGCTTTATTTTTGCTAAACATACAGTTACCCTAACTAATTTTATGGAAAATCTCTTGAGTAAAGGTGATGTTAATGATCAAAAACAAGCTATATACCCAATTTGTCTATCTTTCCATATTATTAAGCACTGCAAACTATGTTAACATCAAGTGAGCTGTTACCCTCTCTACATTTTTCATCCAAAACATTTTTCATGTGCATCACATAACTGAGCAACCTGTTGAGAAACAAAAATGCAATCTAGACCCTTGCATTTAATAATAGTTTAAGAGCTTTGCATAACATGCATATTACGATCTTTTTATTTTGATAGGAGTAAACTGATTTACATCAGTATTTAAGAAATACTTAAGTAAATTATTATTAGTTATTATTAGTAGTATTAAATACTTAATACTTAAGCTAAAACAAAATACATTACACTTATTTTTACGAGTAACAAATTGTGTATGTTTTTAATGTTAATCATTTTAAATACGTTTGTTTCATGGATAGAATTTTACAGTGACCTGCTCAGCCTTATTAAAATGTTTTTAATCAGTCAGAGGTTTAGTTGTGCCAATAGGAGGGGACACCGTCAAAGATGACTGTAAAGGGCCATCTATTCCCATAGTGTTTGGACCTTCACAGTCCAAACACTACAGTATTTAAAACTGTAAATACTGAAATTGTTTAGGAACAACTTCAAGAGACTCCTCTAATTATTCCATCTTGACAGCTCATCTTAAAGAACCCCAAATTACATCTAAACATTAATAATCATTGTGTACCTCCATGATCATATTTGGTTTCACTTGTGAGTGGATAAATAAATGAAAGTTATTTATCCACTCGTTCTTTTTATTTGCTATGCCATCAATCTTCCAGGGATTATTAATAAAAATAAGCCTGTGTAGCCAAATCTAGCAGATTTACATGCATGTAATTCTTTGCATGCACTGTCAATTTAAAATGAATTACATAACATGAAAACTAAACTTTGTCTTTTGCAAAAGCAGAACTGTGGCAGCATGTTTTAGACTGTTTATGACGTATATCTTAAGCATTCACTGGACTATAGAGGTAGAAATCTCAAACAGAATATCATACGGAGTAGCTTAATCTGAGCTTGAATGTTGTTAGCTTTGTTGTTTTAGCCTGTCAAGCTAAGTTAGCGTCGGTCGCCATGGTGACCAGGCGAAGACAGCACAGCATCAGCGGGAGCAAGAGCTGGATGCTAATTAAAACGTTCTGCTACGATAAAAAACAATATGTCGGAGTGAAAATAAAACATAAATCAACCTTTTCTAAGTGGGGAAGGTACAGTGTACGTTTAACGATGGGTCTCACCTTCCCACATGCTCCGTCTCCAACCACCACAATTTTAAACTGCTTGTCCTGGCTGTCCTCCTCCGAGTCCGACATGACACTGCCTGTGCTCCAACCCGCGTCTCTCCGATACGCCCCGGTAACCAGTTACAGGTTGCTGTCCGGCTGTCAGAATAATCACAGATGGATTAAAGCCGAGTTGACTGGAGAACCAGACGCCATTTTGACTCCACAAACGCAGGCTGCAGCTGCTCTCCCCTCGGTAAGATCCACTAACGTACCGCTGCCCCGACCGTTTCCCTCCTGAAACAGACTGCAAGAAAAACACACTCGAAGCCTCGGCTTGGCATGTCAGTCTGTACACACGGTCAGAATCTCCATGAAACCCTTTGTGTTCACAGGAAACGGTTCGAACCGGAAACGGAATCGTCCGGCGTGTGTGAGGTCCAGTCTGTGCCGTGTGTGACGTGCTGTCGTTGCCATGATAACGCCAGACAAAGTAAGGGAGCGAAAAGTGAAAATCTAAAGAGCAAAGAAATACTTGAAATAATTGCAACTTGCAGGATTTTACACATTTTCGGTCATTATTTTTTTTTCAAACTCTAATACATTTTTGTAACTTATGGCAGAGTGCGTTTTATAAAGTTTTGGTGCAGTGAAAAACATTAAAGTATCCAATCATAAGCGTTTTATAGCCCTTTAACAACTCTTTTGTCCTTATAGAGGTAAATGTACATCATAAAGTGCTTTTGCCTGCTTGTTATTTCGGCTTCACAAACTATTGGTGAACGTGTTGGAATAAAATACATTTACTGATTAAAAAAATGTCAAATATAATAAATAAGTAAATAAATAGAAGATCCTATAAGCGGTGCAAACAAAGGGGACCTTGGGTGGATGGCTGTAATTTTGTGCCCCAACTGGGCAGTCTAATATGGATTAGATGTTTTTTGAATTTAAGATAGAAGACAAAAGAGGAAAAATCTAAAATGTATTTTTCTATTTATTTTCTTCTTTTTTTTAGTACGCCGCTTTGGAAGTGCATGTAGCATAGCTCTAGAAATTCTTATATGGCTTTTGGTTTTACTAATAATTATATGTGAACTTCACCTTGTCCTCCTTTTTGAAAACTCTGGGTGCCCCTGGGGGATACATTTCAGCTTGACTTTGTAAATAATACATTTTGGCAAGTCAGTTCAGTTCATCAAAAGTTATTGTCATGTACAACAAATACTACTGAAATGAAATTCTTGAACTTCTCAGTTTTGTGTAATAAAGCACATTAGTATATAATCAATAAATTCAGTAAATACTCGTAAAATGTTTGAAAAAGTGATCCATCCATTATCTACACCTACTTAACTTTATAAGGTCATGGAGATTTTAATATATATATATATATATATTAACCCAAAAACCAAAACAATCTAAATAAATTATGTCTTTCATGGAAGTGGCTGCAGTGCATAAGAGGAATTTACATGAAGGTATGTGCTCAGGTGCTTGTGTATTTATAACCTGACAGAAACAGAGTGGAATGGGTCAGAAATTGGTGGATTGCAACAGCTGTATTATCAGTATATTTCTTATGTTTGCTGGGGAAAGTTGGTTGCAGTTGCTGGAGAAGTGCAGGTTTCCCCCACACAGCTATTATTTATTTATTTTGTCCCCCTGCACTGACGTTTTGAGTACTTGTCACTCGTTCCTAATGTAACCAAAGCCCCCACTCACCCATTAATGACAACATCTTAATAAAACTCCTGTAATTTTGGTTAGGATGTCTGGTTTTGGTGCGCCATCCGTGGACCATCAGTGATCCCCATCTGGGCACCACATTTGAAAACCTATCAAAGGCACACATGGCAGTAATATATTGAGGTTTTGCATTGAACCATTGCAAAGGTGTATGACTGTTATGCATGTTGTTGAAATGCTGTTGAAATCAACTTTTTAATTCAAAAAGACGTTTGATTCAGACAGGCATTCTGCTTTTCAGAAATGTATTATCGCTCTGCAAACTAAGTAACTATATATTTACTAAACATAAACAATTACTAAGGGATCTTGACACTGTGATACATAACAAGCAATCTTACTGGGATGAATTATTACGTTTTCAGGTTTTACTTTTGCTTAAATAAATCAAGTTGTTGTGACAAAGTAAGTTTGTAAAGTAAGTAGTAAACTCAAAATGCAGGCAGTCAAAAAAAAGTCGTGAAGTAGTCATTTTGCTTGTGAAACCAGGTCCCAAGCTGTAGAAGAAATTCTTTGGGGTGCTGTTTATGAAAAGGATTTACTTCATGTCAATGAAATCACACAGGCTCACATCAGCATTAAGTCTAAAAGGAACTAACAAACTCACAGGCTTTTCTGAAGGATTCAAGCCCAAAAGAGAGTAAATATACAGAGGTTTTTATAAATCCTTCTGGCATTGCAAAGACAAATATTTTTTCAACAACTTGAAGCAGCTGAAGAGAAATTTCTCATATAGTGACGCAATAATTTTAGACAATTCACTAATTGCTTTGTTGATTTAAATCCAGCTTTTACTCCAAACAGCATTCAGGGTTCTATTTTCTCCATCTTTCTTCTTTTTATATAGCGGCAAATTACAGTGTCTACCCTCTTAAGGCAACTTACAAGACAAACAGGTGCAAATCATATCAAATATAGATGTCCAAATTTAATTCGAAACAATAATTCTAGCAAAAGTAAAAAATAAACAAAAAATTTAATATTATTTTTGGGACTCTAAAATTTATCAAACTAAAAGCTATGAAATAATCATACTGTAACTTCATGTGTGATGCCCACCAATAGTTTATTTTCCTCCAATTTACAGAATTAAAAATAAAAATTTACAGTTCATTCTGTCGAGGCATTTGGGTGTAACTCTTTTTAAACCCTCCAGCTGTTTTGCGGACAGTGTTGTTTGAAAATGTGATCCATGTGGTCCAGAGGTTGAATCACGGGGATGAAGAGGAATCTGCTTCTGAGCCACTGTGAAGCACATGGTTAAGGAAAGGAAAGGAAAGGAAAGGAAAGGAAAGGAAAGGAAAGGAAAGGAAAGGAAAGGAAAGGAAAGGAAAGGAAAGGAAAGGAAAGGAAAGGAAAGGAAAGGAAATGATGCTTTTTAGAAGCTCAATTCAAAACGTGATGAGGTTTTAATCTGGAAGAAAGCAATTTGCTGTAAAAAAAAATTATTTGATAAAATGATAAATCTGTATTTGTTGTGAATGGGCTTTTACAAAGACTGATAAAGATTAATTGTGACTCCTAATTTCAAAAATCTATTATTCTGCTGCAGTGTGTTATTGTTTTTTCTCATAAACTGATATACTTACAAACAAACAACTCTATAGATGAAAACAAATATTCTAAGCTGATCAAAATCTATTTCAAATGTCTGAAGATAAAACATTTGGACAAAAAATATTTCACACTTGACTGCCTTTTCTCTCAGATTTTTCTTTGCAGCTATCCTTCCCAAATGGGCTCTTGATTCAGCAGATCATCATATATAAGCTCATAAAGAAGTGTCAATACTTATTAAGAGAGATACTCAACTATGTGCAGCAGGATAAAGACTATATGACGTCTGTGTTGAAAGAACAACATTGAAGAAAAACAAATAATGAATACCAGTAAAATAATGATGTGATTTAAATCCCTCCTTCATAATTCATATGAAGCAACAGTTTCGATTAGTGACTCCAGGCTCATGATGCGCCAAATTACGCATGTTAAATTGAACCTGTAGTATTTAAATGGAATTTATTGTTAAATAGCAATTAGTCAGATTTTTTATATATATATACAGAGGGGCAATTAAGATAAAGACACAAACCAAACCAAAACTGTGCAAATGTTTTTTTTTCTTCTTCTTCTTCTTCTTCTTCTACAAATATGTATCGCAGCGAAACAAATAAATAATAATCAAAAATCCCATATATTTTGAACAGGAATTAAAGTTCATCAATAATTTTCTTGTAAATTTTTTTTTTTTTTGCATCTACAAATAAAATGATTTTATTTGCAAAGAGGCCCTGCGACAGACTGGCGACCTGTCCAGGGTGAACCCCGCCTCTCCCCCGGAACGCAGCTGGAGGTATGCACCAGCAACTCCCGACCCCGTTAGGGAGAAGGATGATCGGAAAATGGATGGATGGATATTTGCAAAGAGCATTTACTCATTTATCGCTCAAATCGGGCTACTATTGTGCCACAGTTGCGTTTACGCAATCAAGAAATAATGGGGAAGAGATAGGATGATAATGGACGCTAATGCGGGTGTTTCCCTCCTAAATGTAAGGCTGAAAGGAATACCTGTATGTCCCTCTGTATCTACACATGCAGGTTCATATACATGGAAAGTATATGGGTCGGTCCACTCGTCACTATCATCACTATGTGTCATTTCGAAATCTGAAGCAACCAAGGATGCGTTGGCTGCTGTGGATAGCATGCCTGCATCAAACACATCAACGGTGCGTAAGACTGTTGCGCAACAAAAATGAAGAGAAACAGTTGATGCGCGGGCATCTGAAGCAGACAATATTATGTGGATTTCAGTACGTTTTGACTGATTTGCGCTCTCAAGTAGTGTCAGTAGAGGATTGAACAAGCCTTTACAAGGTCAGAGATGAGGGAGTATTGCACGGCAGCTCCCTTCTGACCTCAACTTAACACCCAGGCTGTAAATATACTCGGAACAACAAGCCAACGCGACTCCTGCAATATTTCAATTCCAATATAAAGACTTCAATCCGCGAAGAAAGAGGCGTTTAAGCGTTTCTTTAGCATGAAGGAGGGGAAAAAACCCGCTCAAAGGGCAAAATGAGAAACCTAGTTTTTATTCATAAATGTAGGCGTAGTGACATGAGCCTCCTTAACCCCGGAATACTCCTCTGCTTGTGATGACATAGAGCTGTAAAGGTAGCTGTCAGTTCGGCCTGTGCAGGAATTACAGAGCTATTCATCAAGGTGTGACAGGAGGAAAGCCACCATGGCTCAGGTGAAATAAACTCTCTGAGGGGTTATGTTAAAAAAGAGTCGAGAGAGAGAAATAAATTACACTTTATTTGCTAAGTAAATCATTGTTTTTGAGTTCAAGGCATGGAAATGATTTAACCAAATCAGTTTATTGCCCTGGTCACTGCAGGTGGGTATATAATGAACTAAAGAATACAAGAGAACTGGTAATTAGTATTACCTGACCAAGTCGCAAATTAATGTGTGCATAAAAATGGAAAAACGCTCCAAAATGTTGGAAACCCTCCTTGTTTTCTACGTTGCTCCCAGTAAAAGAACGCAAAACAAAAAAAAAAATCGCATCCAGATCCAATAATTAATGCCTGATATGTTTTAATGTTATTCGATCTAAACAACCATTCAACACAAAAACATGCAAATTTCAGTCAGAAGTCGCTTCGTGCCACTCTTAGGCCCAACAAGCCCTTCTTTTAACTCCGAACCCGAACATGCGCGCTGCATGCATTTTACACGAAGAAAAATGACATATATGCTCAAAAGTGCTTAAATATCTTACCTTTACAAACACAGCAAAAAAATTAATAAAAAAACACAATCTCTAACAGAGAGTTGCTCGTTTTTAAAAAATGTCAACGGAATATATCTATTTCCAATCACTGCAGAGGTAGGAAGGCGCATGTAAAATATAAGGTGTCATTTTAAGTCTATAGGGGTTTTGAGGGGGTCCCAGCATCGAGATAAAATGACACAAATCAGTTTTTCCATATCATTCCAGATAGTTTTTAAGGACATCTGCAGATCAGACACAGGCTCTTACTAAAATATTATTTAAAGTATTTGAGAGTGTAAAAAAAGTCTAGGAACAACCCGATGACAAATCAGGGACGCAGAGCTGATTAACTTTCCCCTCTGGGCTCTTCTTCTTGTCAGAAAAAAAACAAAACAAAAAAAAAACGTAAAGTTATGTTGGTTCCCGGGAAGAGAAGCAAACAAATGAATAATAAATAAAAGTCTCAGGGTTTTCACTGATTCCCCGCACACGCAGACAGTGTCCACGCAGGGAGGCAGTATGCGTACGGGTAATAGTAGGAAGGCTGCAGGGAGAGCAGCGGGGGCCGCAGGATCTCCCCGGGGCCGTACTGTCTCTGGTCGTCCCGCACTAGAACCTTCACCGCTACCTTTTTGGCCGCCGGGGTGGATGCCATCAAGTCTGCGGCCATCTGCCGGCGTTTCGTCTTGTAGCGGCGGTTCTGGAACCAGATCTTGACCTGTGTCTCTGTTAGTTTCAGGGAGGCCGCCAGGTCCGCCCGCTCGGGCCCGGAGAGGTACCGCTGGTGGTTGAAGCGGCGCTCCAGCTCGAAAACCTGTGCGTGGGAGAAGGCGGCTCTGGAGCGCTTCTTCCGCTGCTTGGGCTGCTCCAGGTTCTTCTCGTCTGGGTTGCTGGAGTCTGCGGAGAACACACATAAATTGGGCGTGCATGTCGTGTCTGATATTCAGCAATAATTCACATCGTTCGTTGTTTTTTGTTTTTTTATATATATATATATATATATTTATTATTTGGCTTCAGGTAAATATATTGCATTGAATTATCTTGTTGAGATTGTTCAGTTATAAGGAAACATCTCCAATTTATCCAGGAGATTTGTAGAATACTATAATTTAAAAAAAACGTCTCATGAACTCTGCAAATCTATCTTGCAGTATAAACGAATATTAATACAGGAAACATAGATATAATAGGGCTTAAAATGTGCCAGACTTCGCATTGATAATCAAGCATAAACAGAGAACAATTCGTGCGTAAAAGCGAGCAGGATGTGGAGAAGTCTTTGCAAATTAGGTCCAATGTCCTAAACGACCGTCGTGATCGACACAGCTCTGCCCACAAAATAAAACATCTATTATTAACAATTGTTACGCAGTTTGACTCAAATTTTGTAGCTTCAACTCAAAAACAGTCGCTGTGACACATTCAGGTGTCTTTACGCACGTATGCGCGTCTTCTAAAGACCTACTCACCCGTAGTATTGTTGGGCTCACTGTCACTCTTTGCATTCTCCGCAGCCGCAGACTCATGGTCCGTCTCCTCCTGCAGGCTCTCCTCCGGGACATCTGACCCCGGCTCGCCGTTCCTCTCCGGCTTGCGCATGGCCGGAGTCTTTCCGTCGTTGTCGTCGCTGAGTCCGGAGTCCGAGTCGTAGCTCTTCTGCTCTGTCCGCACACAGGACGCCTCCTCGGTCCTCCCGGACTCGTCGTTCATCTCTCCGAATATTTTCCAACACGCCGCTTTGGAGAAGCATACGTCCAGCTCTGGTAAGTGTCTGCTGCTGTCCTTTTTGTTCAGGATGGCCTGGATGGAAAAAGGCATCAGCGAGTTGCCACGGACGGCCATTTTTTTCCGAGGGGAGCGACGTTTTGCTCGGCGTTTAAGTTGAGTAGTCAGCCCTGGTGAAGGAGGAAATGTCAGTTCATCCACATTTTAGGCTGCTCCCTCGCAAGAGTTCTGCTCAAGCTGGACTTTTTCCCTCCAGCGCTGCTTTCCGCTCTCATTCCCGCAGAAGAAGAAGAGATTTTGCAAAACCCGCTGGCGCGATGCTTATCCACCGCACAGATCTGCCATCAGCTCAGACTCTTTACAGACTCCGGCCCTTTTTGCCCATTTTTTCAACTAAACAGCCTCACCTGTGACTCACATGCACTCCCCCCTGACGGCTATTGGCTAACCTAGAGGAAAGCCTTTTTAATGATTGGTCATTGCGTAAATGACGTCATGCTGCCTTCAATCGGGTGGGGGAAAGTTGAGAAAAGTTTAAAGGAAGCTTTTTCTTTTAAATTATTGGACCCTGAAGTGACAAGCAGGTTGGATCTTCATCTATTTCTTTAACACTTCTCCAAATCAGCGATCAAACTGTATCTTTGCAGGACTGGATTTTGCTTGTTGGTTGAGTTTGGATATTTTGAAATCATGTAAAACAATCGGTATTGTCAGAATTTAGTTTTTTTTTTTTTTTTATGGGATAGACACGTTAAAGTTCAAAGAGAAAAATTAAACAATCAAATATCACAATAAAACGTGATATGTGAACGCATGTCCAGGTTTCTCCACGTCGCCTAAATCCAACATTACTGTACTTTATTACAATAAACGCAGAGGGATTTATTATTATTTTTAAAGGTTTTCACTTCATCATTTTGACAGCTCTGTCTGCAGCCTACTATGAGTGTTTCCTTAAACTGGGAAACAAGTCCGGAATTGACGCAACAAAGTGGGAGAAGAATACTTTCCAGATCACTCGGGATCTGTTGTGTTTTGTTTAACCTGCATCACAGTCGAAGTGCTGCCTCAGAAACAAGCAAGCAAAATAAATCAATAAATAATAACAGGTAGACCTTAACAAGAGCACACAGTTCCTGATAATATGGGCCCATGAAAGCGTCAGATCATATGTGGTGACCCAAAGATGCGTAAAAATGCGCGCTGAGAAAATCTTTGAGAAAGAGGAGAAACAGGGATTTTTAATAGTCTGCAAATATAAGAATGTACAAATGCATGATATGTTGCCAATAGCGACATCCCGACAAATATCCAACTAGAAATGTGAGTATTTGTCCTGAAGATCCACATCAGGACCTTCCAGCCTCCGCCTTTCACAGCTCAAACCGCCACCAAATTACAGCAGGACGCGTCTGATTAAAACCCAGGCGCATTTGCAAACCGCAGGTTTTTCCTGTTTAAGTGCGCAGTGCATAATAAAATGACCGCATAATTAGGATCCAAATGCTTTGCTTCATTCACGCCTTTCTGGAAAAGCATTTGATTTAGGCGAATCATTTCTGGCCTCATGTTTGGAGGCCAGTGATTTATTATTATTATTATTATTATTATTATTATTATTATTATTATTATTATTATTATTATTATTATTATTATTATTATTATTATTTTTTATTTTATTATTTTTTTTTTATTTTTTTTTTGTTAGCTGTAGAGTTATTCTGTCACATTTAAGTTTTGTTTATTAAGCCTTTATTAACACATCCAAACAGAACATGGATCTGGTTGATTAAAATGAAATGTATTAATTAAACTGAGGGAAATTCCAAAATAATGTATTATTATTATTATTATTATTATTATTATTATTATTATTATTATTATTATTTACAAACAATTTAACCCTGCTGCTCCTCTTCTAGAGAATATTTGAAATTGTTTTTTGAAGCGGAAAACACGCAGCCCGCCTTAAACAAAGTCAGCATCACATTCATGTCATAACCTGCATATAATTTAAGGAAATTAAATGAATAATGAACCGTATTGAGTTTGAATTTATGCTGAATTACAAAGAAAATGATCTGAGGTCAGCTCGTCCAAAGCCGACAGATCATACCATCTAGTGGTCACTCAATATACCTCTCTGATTTTTGACATCTTTTACGTCCGTGATATGTAAAAGACGTCTTGTCTGACCAGACATAGTAAAACTAACTTTGCATATTTTTTCCCAGATGGGTAACATTTCACCCCAGATCAGCGGCAGGTTTCTAGAAACAATAATTATATTATGGTGGACTGCTGCGCGGGATAAACACAAATTATTATGGCGCACAGACTTGTGAGTCATTGTCTCAGGACTGCAGTCTCCTTGGGAATAAAAAAGTCTGTCGCCGCGACATAAGAAAACACAAGTGAAATTGGTGGGAAACACAAACCGCAGATACATCTGGAGATTTTCACACCCTCTGCCCTTGTTCTATCAGGAACTTCTCATCCCGTCCAAGGCCAACATCACAGCCATTTTCTACTGACCGCTATTGGAATATGCTTAGTTTTTTTTTTTTTTTTCCTAGGTCATTTCTTTGTCTTTCGTACACTTTTTTTTTTTTTATGCTATACTCTTGTCCTAAAATCAGGCTCCCTGACCCGCTGCCGCTTTATAAACTGGGGGAAAGTGGAGGATAACTGGAGATGTCCAACAGCGTGAGGCCATGGCGGTGACGTGGAGCAGAGCTCTGCCGGCTGAGCTGAACCTCACTGCCAGGAAGAGCTGCAGTAAGTGGCAGGAAATGTAAACAGCAGCCTGGTTTCTTCTTCCTCTTCTTCTTCTTGAGAGGGCATCGCCATTCAATGTAAACCGAATAAAAAATAAATAAAACATTATGGTGTTCCTCTGCTTTACTGCAGTAAATCCAATAATCAATCCCTTTCTTCTTAAATTGTGAATCAATAATATTTAAAATAATAATAATAATAAAATGCTCTCTTGTCTGTCTAATAGGATGAACCAACAGTGTTTTACTCTCAATGCAAAACTTATGGATTCATTTCAGCATGAAATGGTTCAAGTCACCCGTTCAACCTGATTTTCATATTCCTCAACATCGACTTCAGATTTATCTTCCACTATTAAATATTCAGACCGACACACTGCGGTCGACAAATAAAAGCAGAGCAGTTTGAAGTGTTTTAAGGAACCCTGTGTATATCGGCACATAAATGTAACTTTTAGGTTTTTTAATCAAATTTTTCTTATTTAAAATCACGTTTTTGTAAGATTTGAGATTACGTTGTTGTTGTTTTTATATTATTAATAATAATGCGTCTGATTTTCATATACTTATTAAATGGCCACAAAGAATTTTCTTTCCTTTTTTTCCTATTTACGACATTTTAGCAATTTAGTTTCTTGTGATATTAAATGTACTTCTTGTGTTACTAAAAACCAAAAATGTGATAAGTATAGTATCGGTAATATTTGTTGTTCTGTAGTTGAATTAGACGGCGAACAATTGCTAAGATGAAACATTATTATTATTATTATTTATTCACTGTCATGTTTCAATTTATTTAATTTCATCTTTTTTTTTTTTTTTTTTTATCAGGCTATATGTTTCAAATCTTTCAAAAATGTCAACAATATATGTAAGAGTGAAAAAAAAATACATAAACAACCCAAACCTTTTGAGAAATTCTTCAGCTCCTTTCTGCAGAAATCTGACATTTCAAACTGAACCTGAACCAACCGGGTCTTTTGTGTGTGCTGGCTCCCTCTGGTGGTAGGAACAAGAAACGTCTACAGTAGAATGAAACTGGAAACATTAGACATTTATTTCATAATGGCAATGCCAGGAAACTGTGTATTTTATCCCCCACCACCACCACTGATGACATGAATCCTTTGATATTTCCAGATTCTCTGGCTGCTCACATTCATTTTAACTCTGAGGTGAGATTCCTGCCATGCTTCCAGTAAAGAAATAAACTTTAATGGCAAATTACACCATTACTTTCACCTCTGCCATCCTGACTCATGTTTTCTTGTCACTTCTGTTAACTTTAATCCTCTGATTTTAAAAAATCTCACCCGATGCAGCAGCACATCATGTACTCTGGTAATGTCTCTGTTTCCTCCCCTCTTCAGGCTGTGTTTATGACAGGTTTTGATTTTCTTCTTTTTCCTCTTGTGTAGTATTAAAAAAAAAAAAAAAGCAGAAATGCACCAAATTATCCTCAAGCCTCCCTCTTCCTTTTGATGCCAAATTGTGATCAGATGGAGCAATATTAGAGAGGGCAGTGCCAGGAGTCATTTGCAGTAAATGCTCCCAAACGCCCTCTAGATTTCTCATCAGATGTCTGATCGCACACTTGATCAACTTCAGCACTGGAAAGTGGGGGCTTACTGCCAGCTCTAAGTGCAGTTTTAGTCACTGAAGCTACAACCAAAGCTTCTTCTTTTTTTTTTTTTTTTTTAAAGAAATAATGATCCTTGCATGCAACCGAGCTTTAAAATGGCAAAGCACTTGAGACAGAACACTTAGCAGCAAATGGAAGCAAGACTCAAGCAGAGAGAAGGATCCACTGTCTCCTGGAAGCTTTTGAAAGCAGACCAACAATGGCCGCAGAACTGCAGACACAAGAGCAGAAGCTCCACACTGTTACAGTCCAATTAATGTGTGTAGATAGCACAGGCGTGATTTATAGTTTATTTTCACCTCCGTCATGCTGACAAACGAGCTCCCATCAGACTCTGGCATGCAACACATAATGCATGCAGCTCAAGCACATCATGAAAGGCTCCCGGGCTCTGAAGGGCCTTTGGCTCCCTACTCAGAGCTCGTTTCTCCTCTGCTCACGCCTAAATAAAGATGTCCTTCAAATCCTTTCACTGGGTTCATGTCACATGCAAAAAACATCACTCTTGAGCACGGGAGTGGATGTGGTTATGGATACTTCAAGGGCCATTTAGAAATTCTTGAGATATTAAGGTTCTCTTCTTTTCACACGGTGCAGTGGGAGTCAGAGACAACAGCTGCAGTTTTGGTTTCATGAATGCAAGCGCTGCATTTATCTCTCTCAGAAGTGTCCAATATACAGCAGCCTCGATCCGCTAATTCAGGGACAGAGTTTGTGAAACTAATTAATCACCTTTTCTGAGGAATGCAGAAAGAAAAAAATAGCTTAAACCTGCCCAAAACAGAAACATGACAGGTGAAGATTTGTCTCTGTTTTGTTTTTGGTCATTTTTCATTTTTTGCAGAAGCTAACTCCCCTCTTTTTTTCTGATACTGCAGAGTCAACAAAACACGAGAAAACTAAACATATATTCATGACTAACAAAATGCTGCAGAATTGATCTAATCTGTGAATGTCAAACAGTGCCTGTTTTTTCTCCCGAATTTTTCTATAAATTTGGAACAGCCCATTAAAGAAAATTCTTTATTCCTTTATTCTGAAATCTAAATATAGATCTAAAATTGTTAACCCCCCAAACAAAATAACAGATTGTTTGCAGCCTGTATTTTGCTCATCAACCCCGATGAGATTCTCTGTCCCTCCATCCCCGCAGATTAATGAACTGTTTTATCGCATGGTGTTTTCAGGTTCATTTTCCATCTTATGCACAGTTCCTTGCTTGAATTCAGTCTATTCCATGAATAAATTTTTTGCACTCTGCATATTGAGTTGCCTTGAGTAAAATAAAACAAGAAATTTGTGTTTTAAAAGAAAATGGCTGTAATAGAAAACATAGCTGAAAATGGCATTTGAAAGTGCCAGCGGCGGTAAAACAAAAAGCCTAAATAATATGCTTCTTATGAACTATGAAGCAAAGGAGTAACACATGTTGTTTACACGTTTGTAAAAAAAAAAGTTACAGATTCTTTGCAAAGAACATCGCTCCACACTGCCGTGAGAAAACAAAATTCTAACATATTTTTCTGTGCTTCTTTACTTCTTAAAAAAGAAGCTAAAAACCTCAACATCACCATTCCTCCCTGCTGCCTGTCGCTGGCTATTTCTAAGACTGGTGTATTAAACTCTTTTGACATTAAACACCTGTTAACTTTTATGTTTTGTAAGAAGAGTGGGTCCATGTTAAAGCAATGCATTTAGTGCCAGCGGGCTGGGGCAAATCCCCAGTAGAGGAAAGACCACTCCCAGAGCAGAGGAACAGGGGCAGGAGAGAGCCCCTCTGTTCCCCCTGCAGTCGCCTGCGGGGATCCCCGGCGCTCAAACCAAAAGTTAGCTCGATTCTAGTTGACAGCCATGCGAAACCGCCATCTTTTCACAGCTCTGCTGCATAAACTTTACAATTACCCCCTGCAGACCTGCTGAGGAGGGGAAAGAGCTGTGAGACAGTTTCTTCTGTACCTGTTTAATATTGTACTTTGTTTCCATCGTTGGGGTTCAGGTGAAAATGGAAAAAGCATACCTATGTATGTTCTGAATTAAAAGGGGAAAAGAGCATTATCCGAGAAGCAGCCAATAGCTCTATGGTAACTGGAGGAGCTGCAGAAATCTCAGTTGTTGACAGGGACAATGATTTGTCTTGCACTCCAGAAATTGGGTAATTTTGAGATAGTGGTGAGAAGAAAATCTTCATTAAAATGAAGCCACACATCACAGTGAAGTTTGCTCTCAGTACACCATCTCCAGCACCATGATGCCACCTAAGATGCTTCTCTTCAGAGAAGCTGGTCAGAGTTGATCAGAGGACAGACGGAGATAAATGCAGGGAAGTCCTGGGGAAAAAAAGCTGCTGGAGGCTTAAAAATACTTCAGACTGTGGCAGAGATTGTTGTTTTCGTTAGGAAATTAACAAGCCAAATCTTACAAAGTCAGAAGGGAATGGTTTTGATGAAAACATATTCACCTACATGTCAATCTCCTGGCAAAAACTCAACGGAGAATCTGTGGCAAGACTTCAAATGGACGTTCACAGAACATTTATGTCCAACCTGACTGATTTTGTGTTTTTTTGCACAAAAAAAAAAAAAAAGACTTGGGCAGGTATTTATGTCTCAAGTAATGCAAAAGCATAGAGGCATGTTTTATTTAGCTGCAATTGCACCAAAAGATGATTTTAGAAAGTAGTGACTTTGCTGAATGCCACACTTTTCAGTTTTGTATAAACTAAAATACTGAGATCCGTGTATCCTTTTCTATTGTAGGGTTGCCCATGTCCAGTCCTGCAGAGCTACCGTCCTCCAGCGTTCAGATGCATCTCTTCTGAAACACACCTGAGTCAGATGAATAGCTCATTAGAAGGCCTCTGCAGAGCAGGAAGACATGCATCAGACATGTTGGAAAAGGGATGCATGTGAAAACTGCAGAGTGTCTGCTCTCGAGGACTGGACTTGAGCGTCCCTCCCCCCCTTCTACTGCTTAGGATCTGAGCAAAATTCATAGAAGTTTGTGGTTGGAATGGGTAAAAATGGAATCGACATTTGCAAAGTAGCTCCAGTTTGAAGAAAAGGATTTAAATTCATTGATTTATATTTTGGTCCCGGTTTGCTGCTTTTTATGCTCCCCTTTAAATCCTATTCTAGCTGTGAGGTCCTTTTATAATCCATTTATAAAAATGGTGGCCCATAAATCTGTCTGTGTGCCCTAAATATAGGTGTAGAAAACCTTCTTTGGCAAGGATGACAAAGAAAAAAATCAAAAAAAAAATTGGACTACAATGTAAATAACTTGCAGTAAAGACATGAGTGAGTGAAAGGTGCAGTGTTTGTCTGCCAAACCTTTTGGCTGAGTAAAACCTAATCCAAGCCTTTTAATTTAATTTGTTGGTCTGATATTTTAGAGCTTGGATTGCAGAATCAGGAAATACCTGAGAGAGGTACACCTTTAACGACTAAAAAACCTAGCAGCCCACAGGAATGGCTGGAAAAAACTTCCAATTCTGGCTTTTCATCCCCTCCCTCCTGGATCCTAAAGGTTCAGGTGCAGCGATTAAAGGCTTCTAATGTGTTAATGATGGGGGAATATTTCACTCGGAGTTTGTCAGTTTTATCCTCCATTAGCAGGCAGGAATGTCCTCTCTTCTCCTCTGCACAGAGGTGATTGGCTGAGGTCGTTGCTTATTTACACACGGCACACAGCACGTCCGTTTGGGGAAACACGGAGTATAATGTTTCAGATATAATGAGGGCAAATTAATACAAATAAATCTGCTTCGCCGTTTGATCTTTTCACAGATTCAAGAAAGAAAAGGAAGAGAAGATAAGGAGAATGTTTGCTTATAGCAGCTAGGTTCAAAGAGAGAAAAACTGAATGTTCATAAAAATGATAATAACCCCCCTTTAACTTTTTCAAGCAAATGTAGTGGGTGGCCCCTGTAAATCTGATACCCTTCAATAAAATCCAATGCTAATGATATCCATCAGAAGTCACCGAAGCAGTAAAGAGAGTCCTTTTGTATAAATCCAGCTCTTACATGAAAGTCTCAGAGGTTTGTTCTGTACAGCATCAGAACAGTTGCAGTATGTAGTTTAAAGCCACAGTATGTAATCTTTACAAAAATATATATTTTTACATATTTGCTAAGACTGTTACAGTATCATGACATCATGGTATGAGACAGATAATGTGTGAAAACGATTGAGCTCCTTCACCGCCTCCCAGTGTTACTATTTCCATGTGAATAAATACACCAGTTCCAGTCAAAAACAGTCAATCAGCACCATAGAGGAAGGTCTCAGCGCTGTCAATCACCCTCATGTACTCGTGCCAATGATAGAGAAGCAACTTACAGTTACAGGAGAACCTTTATCAGCTGTCATGTGAGGATAGCTGGCCTTAGCATTCATGATAGGTTTTGCTGACCTGGAAAAGCTGCAGCAGTAGTAGAGAGCAAGGGGTGGAGAGGAAGGGGGGTCAGCAGTACATACATGAGTGTGACTGACAGCGCTAAAACCCACCTGTTGGCTCTGATTGGTTGTTTCTGATGGAGCAGTGTATTTATTCAGTTAACACCAGGTGCACAAGGAGAAAGCAGAAGAGCTCAATTTTTTTCACAGATTATTTGTCCTATATTGTACTATAAAGGCAATGATAATTCGAACAAACATGTCATGTCTTTGAAAAAATTTAATAAGTTACATACTACAGCTTTAAAGCAGCGTTTTAGCTGTAGTATGTAAAGTTGTTCACTTAAATAGACAGACTTACAAAGTTAATTTCCTGCCAAAGTGTTGCACACAAATAAAATATGTTCTACATGTTTTATTTTACTTGAAATATGTTTTATTTGAACTGGACTTTGGTAATTCTACAACAAATATGTACTATGTGTGTGTAGTATTTGAGGACAGTTAATAATGCTTTATTAGTTTGCAGCAGTTTGGCAGGAAATTAATTCAGTACAGGCTGAACAATGAGAGAGAAAGCCAAGACCTTGTAGGAGCTCAAAAGAACCACAGTTCTCACCTCTAAAAGTCCAACCGCTATGGAAGAGTGGAAAGGGAAAAACTGTTGTTGTACCAGGGCCCGAAGAAGTACTGTTTGCAATTTGCCTGCCACAAGTCGTCCAGCAAACACAGAGTCCTGTTACAGTCGAAATAAAACTTGAGGTTCACCTTCCACCAGGACACGAAATGCAGACCTAGAACTGATGGGTTAAAATGGCCTAGTTAAAGCCCAGATTTGAATCCCGCTGAGAATGTGCATCAATATTTGCTCTTTCTTTGAAAAGGAGAATTGGGGGGAAAGCAGGTGGAGAAACAGCCTCCAAAACAAGCAGCTGTAGTTACTGTGAAAGATGTTTCAATATATCTGTTAAGTGGGACAAAATATAAATGTGCCTCTTTTGATTTTTACTAGTAAAAATGTTGAAATCCAGATGTGATTTTCCTCCCCATTCATGTTTATGTACGGCTTTGTGTTGGTTTTTCACTTCCAATTCCAGTAGAACACATTCAACTTTGTGACAAAATGCGGAAAAGTTCAAAAGAATATTCATGCTTTTGCTTTTGTAAATTATGTTTTCAGTGAAAATTTATGAGACATTTATATGCTAATCAGACGATCTTTGATGTGTGTATAGAAATACTCGACTCAATGTTTCTGTAGAGTGATACTGGGGAATAGCTTCAGTCTGTAAATACAGGAATGTCCAAACATCACCCAGTTTAAAAGAAGATTTAAAGACATTTCACTAAAAATGGCATTTAGCTGAGGGTCTGATGTATGTCTCATGTTTGTATCTGTTGTACAATGTCTTTTTTTTGCTGTAGGAGAATAATATGCCACTTGTAATTTCTTTATGAGCTTAGTTAGGCATATTAAAGACCAATGTTGAATGTTTTAACAAGTAGGATGCCTGATGGTTCCTTCAACACGATAAGATGGGAACAACTTTGAGTTTGAGATATTTGGATAGAAATTAAGTTTACACTTCTTTCTATCCCATTTCAAACATAAACTGAAATGTTAATGTGAATAGAGTGGTTGCTTATATTTGTCTCTTAAACTAATACAATAAATACAAAATACAAACTGCAAATATTCACAAAAAAGGTCCAGATGAGATTTTATTATAAAATGAAAACAATGAAGAAATTATAAAATAAAATAAGACAAAAACAGTGGATGTATACAAGAACCAAAACAAATTTCTTACCGACTACTTTACAATCATGAAACAAATGTGTTTATTGGGATTTATGGCATTTATGGCATATTTTATTTGCCGGAACACAATATTCACATCAAACCTCCTGCAGCTCTAATTTTACTAATACTTCTTTTTACTGGTTATATAAAAAAAAAGAAGAAAGTGATGGGAAATCTATTTACTTTTCATTCACAGAATGAATAACAAGAAATAAAACGCACAGCAAAGATTAGACGCCTTTAGCACCAAGTGTGTGTCAGGGCAACAGACATCTGTGAGTGAGATGTGGCCTCTCTGCTGACTGACAGTTAATTCTGATGCTGCCTCTTTATCTCAAAGCTCAGCTCGGCTGCACATTAGGCCTTTGATTGGTCTGAAATGCTCCGGTTCACTGGGAATTACTGAATAAACCGTGGAATGATGAGTGTGATCCGAACCATATGGGCGCGGGGCAGTAGAAGGCATTCTGAGGGATTCCTTACTGATCCTCTGGTTTACACTCAGCCATCAGAGCAGAGTGCATAATAACATCCAGAGGCTTTCGATACTGACAGTCAATGAAGCGCAAACAGTTTCAAAATGCCGACCGACTGCGAAAGTCTCTGAATAAGCAGAGTAAAAACAACACTGAGGGGGTGCGCCGCTCCACCGCTGTTAGAGGTCTCAGCGTTTGGCTCTCTTCGAAGGGGGCTCCTCTGATTTCTGTCCTCCCCGTGTTCGCACAGCAGGGGGGCTAGCCTCCGGTTTACGGCCCCCCTTGGCTGAACCCTGGGCCCTCGTCCCGCTGCAGGAGGGAAACAAGGACAGAGTGTAGGTACGTTTGTTCATTCAGCGGTTATTTGTGAAGAAGTCGCTCAGCACCTATTAGGCTACATGAACACAAACTGAAGACTTTCCACCAAAAATATGGACTGAAACAACAGCAATAAGTTTAGCCAGAAACCAATTCCCTCAAAGAAGCCGTTTCAGATCGAGATTAAAGAAAGATAATTGTGATTAAAATAAATAAATCTGTTCTAAAAAACAGAAGAAAAAAAAAATCTTAAAAGACACAAAGAATCATATGATCAAAATGTATTTTACCATAAAAATACAATCTTTCCAATCATAATTGTAAAGTTTCTTCAGTGACACAATTTATTTTAGGACTTTGCTGATGTAAGAAAATAAAGCTACTTTTAGTTTTAATAAAATATGTGTATTTTATGATGTGGTCTTTAATGTAGACTTAGTACTGCAGAAAACATGCCTTATTACTGTGCATTCAATGCAAATAACACAGTCTCTTTATTTCATGTTTTTATTTTAAACTTTAGTTTGAATACAAGTGATGGCCTAATAATGCCACTGCTCTGAACAAACTGTTATTTTGCACAAAATCCTGAACGTTGTATGCATTTCTGACTGAATGGTGTTATTCTAAACCTTCTATGACCAATTTATTACATGTTGGATTCATGTTATTCTTTTTATTCATAGAATAAAAAGAAGAAATAAATGCCAGACATCTTGATAGTAGCTAAATGGGTCTCGACTCCAGCATTAATGTAAAACTTTGATGTAAAAAATTACGACAAAAATAAAAACAAATCAGAAAAAATATTGAAATAAAAACACTTTTTTTTTCCAGTATTAAACTTTTGAAATTATGTTTCTAAGCTGAACTTGAAGATGAATGTGTCAAATAATTGTTAAGATTAGCGGGTTTTTCCCCCAAGAGAAAATTCAGGAAAAACTCAGGAGAAATTGTTTATTTTATTTTTTTTTTCTGAAAAACAGGAATGGACAGCTCCTCACTTGAAAGACTCCAAAAAGCATTAGAAAGCTGATCAAAAATTCGGCTCATATTAAAGCGGGTTTAACCTGTTTTCCTACAGTTCACGGGACAGATTTATTCTTTTCATTCTGGGAACTAATAACGCGAGATTCCAGGAAAGCTTTTGAATAAAATGTTCTTTTTAAGGAGAAACGGCATCCGGTTGCAGTCACTTTTGGTCGCCTGCTCCTGAAAGCTCGTTGGTACTGCTGAACCTCAATGAGACGGACTCACCGGGTGCCAGCTGTGGTCTCCTCTTTACCGCTCTGTCGACTCGCCCGGGTGGAGGGTTTACTTGGCTTGTTTCTGAGGAGCAATAAAACAAAATTATTGCTTTAGTGCTAAATCTTCCCTGCTCTCATTAAATGTGATGAAACGGCGTCAATGGGTTCTTCAGTCTGAAGATATTAAGACCTTCACTGATCAGATATTTGTGTACCACCACATATGAACGAGCTCATTTTTGCTTTAGCTCTTTCTAGCAGATTTAAGAAAAAGGACCCACAGCTGAGGCCGATCTTTACAGTTAATTTACTAGAGAAAACTTAAAATTACCTTTCAGCTTCGAGGCGAGCTGCAGACCGAGTCGTTGCTCTGCTTGCAGCTCCCTTCTCCCCGTCTTCTTCGTTGTCGCTTTCCTCCCCCTCTTCATCATTTTGCTCTTTTTCCTTCTCATCTGATTTACTCTCCTTTTTAACTGTAGGAATAATTGCTAAAATTTTAATATTAACATGCAAAAGTCATTTTACAGATGTCTTAAAAAAACCAATTTATAAAAGTTATTAGGAAATAAAAGTTGAGATTTTGAAATATCAAACCCAATTTTGTTTTTTTTTTTGAGGGAGTGCAGGGATTACCTAAATAGAGCTAAAAATATTTAAAATGTTTTGCTCTTTTATTTTTCTTTATTTACCTGAATCGTCTGGAGCGGCGGCGGCAGCGGCAGCAGCCGCTGCCTTTGGTGGCCGTCCCCTCCGTTTCTTTGGAGCTGCCTCTGGGTCTTGCTGCTCTGCAAACTGATCAAAAATAGATTTCCACATAAAAGAGAAGTACTAATAACAGATTGTATTCAAATTTGCAGCTAAATATAATAGGAAGTTTCTATTTCATTGCCAAAATACATTATCTGGCTTCTTCTCACTGCAGCTTTGCTCTTTCACATCTTCTGAATGGCTCTGAGAGGTGGAGACTGCTGGGGAAAAAAAACTTATGTTTTATAAGGATTCATCCATACACTACAGTAACCAATCTATGCTAATAATCTGACTATTTCTTTTTGATGATGAGCTTCTCACCTTCGTTTTTGTTATCTTGTTCCTCACTTTGTACTTGTTCATCATTTGCCAGTCCTTGCTGAGCCTCAGCTTCCTGCAGAATTGAAAATTGGGAAAAGTAAAACACAACAGCAGCAGTTTGGTCCAAAAGTAAAAAGAAAAAAACCCTCTCACCTCTCCAGACTCCTCTGTTTCCTCTGATCTCTTCCTCTTCACTCCTTGTTTACCTGGAATTTAAACATGACCTACTGTGTGACGTGCAATGACAGACAAGCAAACCGTTCTTCACAAAAATCCTCTCATACAAAGATTTGCTAGTGGTTATAAAAGAATCTTTTATAACCAAGGACTGCCAAAAAACTGCAAAAATCAACTATTAATTTTAAAGTTTGGAGATGGTACACATAATGTCTCTGAACCATAAAAGCTAATTGATTTAAAACTGTATTTAATAACTGAGTATTTGTCAAAATCATACAATTATTATAATTCTCACTGAGGTTTCTGACAGTGTTGTTTTTTTCCTTCTCATATTAGAAAAATTTTGTGAATCTTAGAGGCTCAACAGCGAAAACTATTTCTAAAGAAACAAACTACTTTACATGTTAGTGAAATGTGGAATAAATTACCTTAAACGTTTTGGCTAATTAAAAGGGAAATCTAATTTATTGTAATTATCTTAATTTTGACTCCCACAGCTTTACATTACTAGTTCGGATTGAGTCTAATAAATCATAATCAAATGAATTATTCTGAGAAATTAAATGTGTCATTTCAGCTCTAATATTTGACCAGATGAAAACAAACAAAGCATTTTTATAAAGAACTCAGTTTGCTTTTACATTGCGTATGCAAAAGATTGCAATGTATAAACTATATTTTTCCATGTAAAGTATAAATCTTTAGATTATATTTTGATTATGCATAAAACTTGAAAGTTAGTATCAAGAAAAGCTAAAGATATAAATATTTTATTGGAGGAATAATTTAGATTAATCAATAATCAAAAATTTAAGATCAACAAATTAGATGGATGAAAAAAAACTCGACTAATTAGACATTTCTAGTCTGTGGTCGGATTAAAAGAAGTCCAGTGTTATCTGATTAGTTACAAAAACATCAAGTTTTACGTCCCCAGGAACAGTTTTCATTCTTCATACATAGCAACTTCAGTGCCTGCAGAAGCCCAGTTTGCACTTCAGTCAGCCTGAATCCACACATTTCCACACAAGAGGAGGGAATACTTTCTAAAGTAAACACATTACAGCCATTTTTTTCTGGGATTTTGTACTGCTACCAGCGTTTCCTTCTCAACTCAAGAGCTTCACTTTGCCGAATAAACTAAAATTAGCCCCACTGTGATAGTAAAACAAACTCACGCGTGTCCCCGCTCTCCTGGGAGTCTGACTTTCCAGTAACTTCACATTCGTCTGCAGCAGGAGAAGGCAGGCTGACTTCACTTTCGCTTTGATTACTTTTCGGTGCTTCACATTTATGTTCGGGGCTCTGAAAAGGTTAGAAATAAAACTTTTTTTTGTTTAAAGGAAATTAAAGTATTTAAAGTTTTGCAGTTCAAAACTGAGTACATTTCTTATGCATTATGTGATTATGATGAGCAAAACACTTGCTATAAAAGCTGCAGCTCCACATAAATGCGTAATATTCTGAACCAACCTCTTCTTTTTCTGCTTCTTTGAGCGATGCTGTTTGGTCAGCGCTGTCCTCAACTTTTGCTTCATTTTTCCCCTGATTATCTAAAGTTAAAAATGTCGACAAAAACATCAGAGAACAGAGAATCAAATATTTCCCAGTCCTCCGAGAATAGGTCAACCTGCTAACAGAGTCAGCTGTACCATGGTTAAAAACACACAAAAACACTACCAGAGAGAAGAGAAATCACGCTTCATTTTATCATTTCACTTTCTCATTATTGGGGCAAAGAATAGCATAGAATGATGTAGACATTAATAGGAGAAATTACTGGATGTTTAACAATTTGTTTTTAGGTCAGGAGAATCTCTAATTGTCAAAATGTTTTTTTTTTTGTAATGATGTCATTTTTAAATTTGAAATATCTTCTTTATCAAACATGGCCGACCCACCATCTGTTGCCTCTTTAGCTACGGCTCCTGGACGTCTTCCTCTACGACCCGGCGTCTTCTCTGATCTCTCCGCTTCTTTTTGTTGCTCCTTCTCCAGCTGCTCGGCGTTTCTGGATGATCGCCCTCTGCGAGGGGTTTTTACCTCCTGCTCACTTTCCTGATGATTTAAGATTTCATTTAAATACCGGTGTTTTAACCCCAACGTTTTTGACAATAAAGCTAAAATCTGATCAAGGTTATACTTACCTCAACAGACTGCTGTTCGTCCTTTTCATCCTTAGTGCCATCTGCTGTGTGAAAAATAACAGCAGAACTTCACTATGGCTCAATTTCGCCCACATTCACTTGATATTTTTATTTAGATGGATTTTCTGTTGTGATGCAAACAGTAATGCCCTTGTTTTTCCTGTTGTTGGATTTTGTAACACTGAAATGTTTTAGAGAGTCTCATTGCATTTGTTGTGGAACTAACATTTCAGAAAAAGATCACCATACAAACTGTAAAGGACGGTGGTGGTAGAGTGATGCTCTGTTAGAGTTTACATTTTCCAACGCTAGCTTCATAGGATGAAATTGCAATCTACCCCATTAGTATTAATTTTCTATAATTAAAAATGTTTCAAATATAGCCAAAACAAAAGCTTTGGAATCTTAAAGTTTGATTAAAGTAAAATAATAAATGAAACTAAACGCACCACTTTTAACTGAAAGCTTTCTTTTTCGTCCTCTTCTTCTTTCAGTCTTCTCTTCCTGTAAAACAAAAGTATTCCTGATGAAAGCTCAATCATCAAACAAATATTTCATTTGAAAATATAAAGCTGCATGTTAACAGCCCACCTTTTGTGACACATCTGAGCTCCTCCCATCTTCCTGACTGTCTGCGCTCGAGACATTACCTGCAACATTCAGGCAGACACCAAAAATAGATTAAGTGCAAAAGGAAGAATATTTTGTGGGAGGAAGAGAAAAATCACACTTAAGTATACGATCATAGATGTTAGTAGAATAGAAAAATAAACATTCGACTCACTGATTTGTTTGACTAATTTGGCCTCTGAGTTTGTTTCTCCAGACTCAGTTTTGTCAGATATGTCAACTTCCATCTAGACCAAGTTGAAGCAGAAAAATATATATAAATTACAATAATAATTTATATGATTGGTTGAAGGGAACTTTAGAGCTAATAAAAAGACTGACTTACCTTCTCCACATCACCTTCCTCTGGCGTCTTACTCTCAGATTCACCTACATAATAAAAGAAAATAATTCCTTACTACTTGTTTTATTTAAATAAAGAATGCATTTGATAAAACTGGGACAATTTTCTCTTACGATTATCAGTCCTTGTCTGGTTATTTTCTCGATCCTCCGCCACCGTTTCACTCTGAGTTCCAGCTGTATATGTATATGATCAAAAATAAGTGGATAAACATAATTCTGATTTAATAAAAACAGCATATTGGATGAAACCTTACACTGATCATCTTTTGTCTGGTTTTCCTCCCCTTCTCCCTTCACTGACTAGAATTTAAAGGTTGATAAGTGTCAGAACTTATACTTGAAATAGACCAAAGTAAGTTATATTTGTTTCACCGTAGCCTTGTTCTCTGCTCACCTCTCTGCTGGTTTCTAGGACTGCAGCATTTTGTCCTTCTTGTTCTTTAGGACAAGACAAAGTTAAAACAACAAAATGGCAACTGGAACACTCAAGCCAATGTCAGTCTGTCAGCACTCACCAGTTTTACTGGGGATCTGGGAGATTTGCTGAGTGCAGTCAGAAGCTGAGCTCTCTCCTTTGCTGCTGGGGATTTCTCCCGTTTCTGCTGGCTCAACAACAGGTAACACTGATGGAAAAAAAAAAATGGTTGTCAAATAGAAAGCATTTTTCAGAAGTTTTAAACGACAAAAAAAAAGTAGAATAAAAACTATGTTTAAGAATTTACCCTCATCTTTGTCTGCTGGTGTTGCTATTATCATTCTGTCTGCTGAAATCTCAGCAGCTTCCATTACTTCATCCTCAAAATGATCTGGATGTTTGTCTGAAGTGGATTCATCCTCCTGTAGAGAAGCACAGTCGTAGTTTTTCTCTGATAACAGTATTAATATCACTGAATGTTTCGGTGGTTAATTACCAGCAGAGGTGGAGCTGTCTCCGACACGTCCGACTCAATTGTGTCCATCTTGGATTCTGAGTGTTCTGAGTTATCTATAAACAGATGCAAGTTACACGTAACTTTTCAGCAAAATTTAAAAACTTGTTTTAAGTCAATAATTCTTTAATACTGACAAAAATATCAGTTCTATTGGCAGATTTTTTTTCACTTATAGCAATAGAAAAATATCCCATCAATATTTTTTAAATTGTATTCCTTGACTATATGGAATAAAAAAAGGTGCTTCGAGATTCAACGATTTGTTAATTTCTACAAACCTGCAGCAGTAAGTTGAGACGCAGATGATGACGGTTCAGTGGGACTCATCTCAACCTGAGCTGCTGTTTGAACTTGAGAGACCAGCTTCTCTTTCTCAGCTTGCTGAGAGCCAGCCGATGCCATCTCTGTTGCAGGATGCTCGGCTTCTGGTGCTGCCTCCACTGGAGAGAGCTGCTGCTCCTCTTCTGCTGCAGCAGTTTGTTGAGTTGCATCTGGTGTCGCATCACAGGCAGTAAACTCAGTTAAAGGTGCCGTTTCCTCTGGAGACATTTGACTTTCCTCTTCATGTGCAACAGCTTGTTGAGGTGCATCCACTGAGACTTCAGTTGCAACAGGCTCAGTTGGAGGTTCTGCCTCCTCTGGAGAGGGCTGCTTCACCTCTTCAGTTTGTGGAGACGCGGTGGCCACGGCTTCAGGTTCTGTTTGATCGGGAGAAAGCTGATTCTCCACTTCAGCAACAGCATCTTGTGTTGCGTTTGGTGGATTCTCCTCCTTGCTTATTGCAGTCTGTTGAGATGTGGCTAGCAAAGTTTCAGTGGAATGAAGCTGAATCTGCGGCACTACCTCCACTGGAGAGAGCTGCATCTCTTCTTCGCCTGATACAGCTTCTTGACATGCAGCAGTTTCAGGCTCAGTTTGAAGAGACGCTTCCTCTGAAGAGAAAAGAGCATCTTCTTCTGCTTCAGCTGATTGCTGACTTTCTTGGTTGAGCTCCACTGGAGTGAGCTGCTTCTCCTCCTCAGTTGCGGTTGTTTCAATCTGTTGTGGATTTGGTGAATGCTGCGGCGACTCCTCCCTCATGTCTTGGACAATTAGGGTGGATGAAACCGTGCTGTCAGGATCCATGGAGAGCAGCGTCAGAGCAGCTTCCTTCATCTTCATGTCAGCGTCCTGAAGCTCCATCTCGGGAGTCACTTCCTCTTTTAGGCCTGCAGATGGAAGCCGGGCCTCAGCTGACGTACAGACGTCCATGAGCGCCAGCAGGGCGTCGGCCTCGGCCGGTACCCCCGGCATCTCGCAGAGCCGCGACTCCATCTCTCCCTCGGACGGCTCCGGGGTGATGTCACTTAAAGCGTCGCAGGTGTCGTCTGAGAAGGATGTGGCGACCGTGGCAGCGACAGGATCAGACTCGGTGTTCGTGTCTTGTAGAAGATGTAGTTTCTTCGGTGGATCTTCCGTCTCGATGGCTGAAGACTTGGCGGATTGATCCGAGGTTTCCGGTCCATCATCTTTCTGTGGTTTATCTTCTGGACTCTCGCCCTTCTTTTCTGGAACTTTGTCCTTCTTCTCCAGCTTCTTCTTAGAAATTTTAAGCTCTGGTTTCTCATGTGGGGCGTCTTCAGACACTTTCTTCTGCTCTTTAGTGTTTCCATCTTTTTTCTTCTCTTTTGCTGCTTCAAGTTTACAGACAGCATATCCTCCAGCGCTTCTGACATCAGGACTTTGAGATTTCTTTTCTGTTTTCACTAAGAGGGAAGACTTTCCCTCTTCTTTGCATTTTGTCTTTGGTTTTTCTGCACTCTTCTCTTTTTCTGCAGGCTTTTTTTTAGGATCTTTGTCAGCTTCAGCGTTTGGTTTCTGTGTCTTCTGGCTCTCTGCTTTACTCCGTTCTTTCTCACCATCTAGCTTGGATTTGGGTTTGTCTCCTAGTCTGTCCTCAGAATGACTCTTTGACCTTTTCAACCCTTCCTTGGAGTGTTTCTCTCTCTTCTTGACATCAGAGCCAGGCTCCTTGTCAGAGCGATCCTCAGAGGATCCTGCAGAATCTGGGCGAAGCAGCTGCTTCAGATCACTTTTAAAGGCAGATTTGTCCAATTTAGCTTTTTCCTTTTCTTTGCTCTTCTCTTTTTCTCTTATTTTCTCCTTCTCCACAGACCCTCCTTTTATCTTCCTGGCATCTTTAGCCCCTCCTTCATCAGTGCTGTCTTCTGTCATCTTTCCTTCTCGAGTACATCCAGAGATTTTTTTCTCAGTTTTGACCTTAAGCTTCTTCTCGACTTTTTCTTCGGAAGACACTTTAGCACTGCTGTCCTTCTGCAGAGGTTCTTCCACTGAATGCTCACATTTCTTCTCGTGTTTCTGTTTGAGCTTGGAACGTTCATCAGACTGGCTGCGCTCCTTCTCCTTGCGTTCTTTGCGAGGCAGACGGTCAAATTTCCCAAACGAGCGATGCTTGAGTGCCTCTTGGGAGCCTTGTTCCAGATCCAGGATGAAGGAGTGAGTCTGGCTTTTGTCAGAAAGCTTCTTTGTGTCGCAGGAATCTTCGGAGACACCGCCACTCGTCCGCCCAAGCCGGTCGTCAGATGATGCAGACTCGGATAGACGTCTCACTAGTTTAGCTTGTGGGGTCTTTGAGGTTAAGGGTTTCACTTCCTGGATTTCAAAACAACAGAACAAAGAGGAGGTTTGTAACAGCTCACCCATCCAAATGACAAACATGTTTGATCCTCTTTCTGTTGGCGTTCTCATACCACTTTCCTGGATATTTCTCCTGCTTCTCCTTTTCTCTTGCTCGAAACATCTCCCTCTTTTCTGGAAGACATTTACAACATTTTTAAAGCTTAGAAATCCTCCAAAAAATTCTAAAGGACTTGCTGCTTTTAGAAGCACAGCTTCTAATAACACACCTTGAGTCTAGTTTTCTCTTCCTGTTGAGCGCCATTTTTTTCTCCAGGACCTTCTTCTCTTTGCGAGCTTCTTTGGCCTTGGGGCTTTCCACGCCAGCAGCGTCAGAACTCTTTGCTTTTTTGCTGTCTGTTTAAGATAAAAACATGTTACATGATCGAGTAGATTCACACTGCAAGGGAAATAACATAATTCAACTGGCAGATTCTTCACATTTATAACAGAAAAACTGTTTTATTATAAGGCAAACAATATGGAACTAGTTCTTTTCAATATTGAGGAATTATTTACTTTCAACAAAGTAGTTTATATTATTTCAAGTGTACTAAGATGTTTGAACTAGAAACTAGACCAAAACTACTTGAAACGTAAAAAAAAACCAAAAAAAAAACAAGACAATAAAAGAAAAACATTATTTCCCTTCCACTTCATAGAAATTTCACTATAATACATTAAATTTGTAAATGGAGTGTGGCAAAGCATAAAAAGTGAAACTATTTAGCCAGAATGAAATAAAGAGTGTAGAAAAGTAATTGTTGGGGTAACATTGACTTAATTAAAGCCTGGGTTGAGGTTGAATTAGTTGGAAACAACAGATGTTCTAAAAAAAAGAATTCAGTTTGTCTATTTTGGTTGAAATTGTATGAAGAATGTTACTTTTATGCATCATTCCAAGACAAAGATCCAAACAAACACACCTTGCTCTTCAGCTTGCACAGCTTTCTGTTTGCGCTTCTCCTCCATTCGCTCTCTGTTCTGCTGCCTCTTCAGCAGCCTTTCTTCTTTGTCTTTTGCCTGATAAATCAACAAATCCAAAATTTACGTTTTCTTTGTGCGACCATGCAGCTTGAAAATTTACTATCAACATAAAAAACAAACGTTCTGGTCAAGTAAACCACATTTTGGTGAACTCACAGCAGATCTGCGACGCTCCTCCACAGTGACCTCATCATCCGAGTCGCTATAGTAACGAGAGTAGAGGAAGGGTTTGTGGACATATGCTTTACGGCGGGGTTTACGCTCCCGGTCTTCGCCTTCTGCTTCCTCACTGGTGTGTTTCCTCTCCGCTTTCTGATCTTCATCTGCAGATAAATCAATATGCAAACTAGAACAAAAAACCTCTAACTCTGACTTTGATTCTTTAAAAAAGTTTCAAATAATTTGAGCAACAGTGAAAACTGGAGGCAGAGACCATCTGGCGGAAGCTGGCCCTCTTCGGAAGAATCGGAGAACTGCTCCTCCACGTCACTTTCCTCCTCGAAAGAGGAAAGGTCGCTGGTGTGGACAGAGCTCACCGTGATGTCACTCAGGCCTTCGAGGTCTGAGTCCTCCAAAGAGTATTCTGCAAACCACATAAACACAATCGTTTCAAATCTTTGTTTAGCCTGAAAAAACATTGGTTTATGGACTAGATCTCTACTGATCTCATTCTTTTGATCCTCATCCATATCTCATGTCCAGAGGTAAGAGCGACAGCAAAGATTTTTGACCCGCCTAATAACTGAGGCCCACATTACTGCAGCCACAAATATATCTATCCATCTACTTGGTTCATAAGAATAGTCACCTTGGACTAAGGCACCAAGGTTTGTAAACCCCTGCAGGAAGAGACTGTAATACTTCTATCATTTCAAAAACAAGAATATAAACAATATCTTAGAAAAAATATAAAAAAAAATAGTAGGAAAATAGCTAGATTTGATAAATTATTTTCTTTTCTTTAACTTTCCAAAACTAATCAATGAATGAACACATTTAAAATGTAAGACTTAAAAATTATGTCCAAAAATGTTATGTTCACAGTGGAAACACCCTTCTTAAAAAAAATAAGTTTGATTCATAATAAAATGCTTTATAAAAAACTTTAATTCAAAAACAGGAAAATAAATATTTTTATTACACAAATGCACTGTACTCAATGAATTATGCAGCTGTTTGTTCATAAAACATAAAAATAAAAATATAGCTCACCCTCTTTTATCCGCTCTCTGGCTTTCTGCTTGGCTTGACTCATAGATTTCACTGCTTCATCATCAGACTTGTCATCCGAGACCTTCCCACTCACTTTGCTTGTAGGTTTCTCTTTCTTTTCCTCGAATTGTGCTGGAGCTCCTGCTTCCTCCTCTTCAGTTTTAACCTCCTCTTTTACTTGATCTTTCTCCACTTCCATCTGCTCTTCAAAGCTTTCTGCCTTCACTTCAGCTGTTTGGATTTCTCCTACCACTGCCTCCTCCACTGACCTTCCTTCCTGGTTACCATCACTTTCTTCAACAACCTCCATGTCTTGCTCGTTTTCCTCCACCAGCTCCATTGGTTCATCCAGAACCTGGATTTTACCGCCTCTTTCAGCTGCTGAGCTGGTCCTGACATTTGCCTCCTGATTTAGAGAAGTTATGGTATCTAGGATGGACATGGCGTTGCTGCCGGGAGTTGAAGCTGATGATGAAGCTGTGGACAAATCAATATGTGTGTAAGATAATTTGTGAATTTTGTAGTAGAATAAACAGAAAGAGATTATTCTGCAGTCATGGAAAGCATCAAGGGAATATATGAAAAGTTACATACGTTGTTCAGGAACGCTGCTGTCCGTCTTGATCTCTGCTGGTGTCAGAGGAAGTGGCGGTTCCTCAGAGCAGCTGCCCGGAGAAAGAAATTCCCGAACCACCCTTTCCACCTGCGGCCTGAAGATGTGATTAACTTTGGGATCAACCACCTGGGCCACAATCCTGTCCACTCCCTGCTCCAGCATTCCAGATCTGTGAAGGAAACAAACACAAAAAGTGTCAGAAAATCATATATTCATGTAACTGAAACCAGATATGAACAAATATTGCATTAAAAAAAATAATAATAAAAACAAAAAAAACTACACACCACTACTCTTTTTTTTTTACTGTCTGAGATTAAACCAGACAAAAATGTTCCTGTTTTAGATCATCTAAATTATTTCGATTTCTTAAACGCTAGAATTAATTTTCTTTTCATTATGCCACTTTGTGACTAATTTAGTGTTATGCTAAGGAAGACCCAATGGCTCTTGAGATGTTGCTTCAATACTTTTACATAATATTCTTTTCTCATGCTGCTGTCTGCTTTAACTTTCTTTTCTGTGGATAATGACACTCTTAGCAGCTTCAGCCAGAATTTTCAAGAGGTCTTTTTCTTTTGTCCTGTAAAAAACAAGTGTATTCTTTGGGCATAGTAGCCACCGCCTCCTGCCTGAACAGCACTCTGTCCATTCTCATGTGGTTTATATTTTCAGATAAACGAGGTACTTTAAGGAAAATTGTGTCAAGAGTAATGTTACTGTATATACGTTTCTGACTTTGAAGAAGTAATAAAAGTGACTGAAACGTTCTGGCATGCGTTTATGGTAAATACCTGGCTTCAAAAGTACTAATTATTAATCATTTTTTAAAAAGATATAAGAAAAATATACAGTTTTTCCCCTTACTGCAGGACGAGCTGCCGGATGTTGTTTCTCAACTGGTTTTTGTTCAGATGAGGGCTCCATGTGTGATTTGAGAGGTGATTGGAGACAAAGTTGTCCACTCTTTGTTTCAGGTTCAGGTAAGCTGGCTGCAAAACATCAATCACAAGTATTTCGCAAATATCTAATCACAGACAAACAAAAAGCTACAAAGACATCTACAAAGTGGGCATGTTGAGGACCCCAAGAAACTCACTGTCACAAGTACGATGTGACAATGCGATGGGTTCTGTAAAGACTTAATAATCTCGTATTTTTTATTTACAACAAATTTGAGACTCAAATTAAATTGTAAACTCATTTTGAAACAAATCCGACGAGCTCACATTGAGAAGCTAGCAAAACACATTTAAACATGTTACGGATTGAAAATACTAATAAAACACAACAGAACATCTTCTTAAACTATAATCTTTTCATGAGCAGTATAAACATTGATGCAGAAGAAGTTATGATTTCGACCGTTACCTTTGTATCAACGTCTGCTAAGCAGTCCCTCCTGAACTGGTCGAAGAGTCCCTGTGTTTTTAAATGATTGACGATCATTGAGACCAGCTGCGGGTCTCCCGGAGGCAAACCAGCCATGTTTCGGTGAAACCTGGCTTTATTTTATGTGTTAAAATAGGACAGAAATTGAATAAGCATCAGGGGATGTCCCACTTTAAGAGCACAAGCTATCTGTTTGGGGATGTGACGTCCACTGGAAGAAAAGCGCCTCGACAGTGAGCCGGAAGAACTTGATAATGGTTTTCCCCACCAAAATAAAAGCCTGATATTCAGATAAAGAACAAAATTAAAAACTTTTGAGGATCTTTTCAAGTTTTTTTGTTTGTTTTCATTTACTACGTTTTGTCGGTGGTAGTACTGTCTATTACAAACTGTGTTAAATGTAACACTAAGGTTTTAAAGCCATCGTTTTTAGATCTATGTTTTTTCAAACAGTCATTAAAGCAGTGCGGATCAGAGCTATAATCAATTCTATTGAAGTAACCAAAAACCTCTTTTACCTCTCCTTTGTGGAGCTGAATAACCCAAATGTACTAAAAGGGTATTGTCTCCTAATAACGACTAAAATTTCAGTGAAGCTATGCTTTACTTCAAATTCATCACTCCCCTTTAAGTGATCATTTATTTACTTTTGCTGATCGTTGAAATATTTTTTTCTGCTGTCAATGTGTATGTTTTAAACCCAGAGCGCCCCCGAGTGGGGACAAATTCTCTCTACTAATAAAAGAAAAGAAGATAGGTTCCAGCAAATTAATTCAAATCTGAGAAGCCAGCAACCAAGTTAGAAAGTAAATTTGCCCCATTTAAACAATCGTATGCTGTTTTATCAAAAATGCTGTTTTGATAAAAATGTATAATTCTTGGCTACCGAATGTGTTTTACAGTTGCCTTAACAGAGCGTCAAACAGCAAAACGCTCATGCGTGAAACCATTTGAAGAAAACTGAGAATTCTAGCAAAATTACATTCTCAACCCTTTTAGTTCTAATCGAAGAGGATAAAAAAATCTTGGCAGCGGTGGGATTCGAACCCACGCCCCCGAAGAGACTGGAGCCTTAATCCAGCGCCTTAGACCGCTCGGCCACGCTACCTCATGGCCCACATCTTTGCAAAATTGCTGTCATGAACAGCTGCAGCACACGCTCTTATAATTACCGTCTCTATCAGGACTAAACTTTATTCGGAACTGCTGTATTAAATACAAAGCTCAAAGTTGACCATATTTAAGCACAAAAACAAAAGAATCTGTTAACCTTTACATGTGTTGCAAAGACACATGTAAAGGTGATTGTGCCATTTAAAATGAAAAATCATTTTACATAGTACAAACTTGTTTGCTGTAAAGAATATAATTTTAAGAACTTTAACAGGAGACAAAATTATGCATGCTTTCCAATTTGAGCTACAAAAACCCCATCTTGATCTGGAGAAAATACTTGCATGAGCCAATAGTAATAATAGCAGTACTTGTTGTTATTCAAAGGCAGCATACAACATCTTAAAAGCAATACACTGAACAACTAAACCACTAACGTAAATAGTAGAAATACAAAAAAGAAACGCTGTATTAAAAAAAGTTGTTACATTTGCAAACAATAGGTGCAATTTAATCAATTACGATAATCATGCATTTTCACTTGGAAGCAAAAGAAGTGAACCTTAATTTTAAAACTCCTATTGAAAGGTTTCTGCTAAATGAGGCAGCTATCTGCTGCTTATCAGTATAATGTATCCCCAGTTACAAAATGCGCCGGAATGATGGCAGTGATCAGACTAGTGCAGAATCTTTAGAAGGACAGTTAAAAACGTTCAGAAAACAGGCCGCAGGGTAGGGGGTTCAGGGCTTCTTGGTAGGGCACGTGGGAGGAAGGAGTCTGTGTGAGTTGGCCTTCACCCATGGGTGTTCAATAACATTCTGAAGAGGCAGACGGTCTATGGGGTTGTGGCGGAGCAGCTTTGAGATCAGGTCCCGTGCACCATCAGAGATGACTTTGGGGAAGTTCAGATCCACCTGAAAAGAAGAAAGAAAGAAAAAAACTGATCAGCATGAAGAAAAATACCTAGGTTTTTATTTATTTCACAACAAAGTATTTAGAAGCAATACTGTCATAAATCTATTTTTAACAGGAAGTAGAATTGTAATTTCTAATTAAAGACATGTTTTTAATATGAAAGTACCATATCACCATAATTAGTTTACGCAAAGTTATATTGTAATAACTTTATATAGAATCATTCTTACTTTGAGCCAAATGTCTTCTTGAAGCACATTATTTAGCAAAATAACCAGACCTTTCTGTGCACAAGTACTGAATTCAGCAGTATAAATTTATTATACCTGCAAAGAAACACAAACCTTCATAATTCTCTTGTACGTTTCCGTGTGACTTGCTGTTTCAAAGGGCGGGTTGCCAACCAAGCATTCGTAGCATAGGACTCCGATGCACCATAAGTCCACTTTCTCGCTGTGAGTGTGTCCCTCAATCATCTCAGGAGGAAGGTAATCCAATGTCCCGCACATGGTGCGACGTCTGTAGGGAGGGTTAACAAGAGCATAAAAAGATGAAATAAGTTACTTTAAGGGGCAGCATACTCCAACAATGGCTCTCAGAAATGTTAGGTTCTTACCTTAGAGAAGGTGCATGGACAGACCAACCAAAGTCAGCTATTTTCAGTTCTCCACGAAAACCAAGAAGTAGATTCTCTGGCTTGATGTCACGGTGGATCACTTTCTTCTCATGGCAGTACATCAGCGCGTCAGATATCTCCTCCATATACTGGACGTTTAAATTAACATTTGATTAATGCACTGAAACAAATATACAAGGAACTGAATACATCTTCACTTTTTCAAAATCAGCTTTTACCGTTGCAGTGCGCTGATCATCAAACCGTCCATATTTCTGGAGTTCTTTGTACATTTCTCCACGTGGAGCATACTCCAGCATCAAGAAAACCCTCTTGCGATCATGGAAATAATTGTAGAAACGCAGGATGTTTGGGTGTCTAAGAGAAGAAAAAACGTGGATAAACAGACTTAAAATGTGTAAAAATGCCCTTAAGGTAAAAAGAATGATAAAAACAAGAAGCTGTCACGTTATCCACTCAGTCCAACTAAAAAACCTGTTTCAAATTTCAACCACACACCTCAGTGTTTTCTGACATTTTATGTACTTGAATATATCCATACTTGGAAAATAGATAAAACAGAACCCTGTAAAATTCCCATGGCTTAAGATTCTGCTTTATAAGCAAGGCCATCTTAAAACTTCAAGATGTTTGCACCAAATCAGAGTAGAGGAAGACGAATAACACACACTTCATCAACATCAGCAGCTGATCCAGAACGCTGCTGCACGTGTTCTCACTAAAACCAGGAAGATAGAGCACATAACGCCAGTCTTAAAATCCTTACACTGGCTCCCAGTGGTCAAAGAATAGACTTTAAAATTCCTTTATTAGTTTACAAATCACTGAACTTTTAGCACCACAATACATTAAAGATTTGCTGTTGTTATATCAACCTTCCAGACTCTCAGCTCCTCTGGTTCTGGTCTGCTCTGCATCCCCAGAACCAAACGAGGAGAAGCAGCATTCAGCATCTATGCACCAAAAATTTGGAACAAACTTCCCAAAAACTGTAAAACAGCTGAAACACTGACTTCCTTTAAACCTCAACTAAAAACGCACCTGTTTAGAATTGTATTTGAAACGTAATCAATTAAAAATTTTATGATGGAACATGACTTAATGTATTGTTTATTCTATGTTCCATAACTTTGTGTTTGTTATGATGTAAAGCACTTTGAAATGCCTTGCTGCTGAAATGTGCTATACAAATAAAATTTGATTTGATTTGAACATCATTTCAAAAGAAAAAAATTAAACATTTTGTATAATTTGGCCTCCACTTGAAGTTTATACTCTACTTTGTATTGATCTCTCTAAATTCTAACAAAAATACATAAAATGTGGTAAAAGCATGATTGACTTTGCAAGTTTTATACTTAAGAAAACATACAGAATTTTACCTAAAATGTTTCCAGAATAGTCAAATAGCCATCACAAAGACAGTGTTTTACTACAAAATTAAACTCAATAACTAATCTTAAGTGGTGCAACCAATATCTTTTAGTGATGTGCATTAGTGAAGTGATAAATATTTACACATATACCTTGAAAGATAATATTCTAATCTTTGTAGTGACCATTTATGAGTTTGAGCTAAGTTTTGAGCTGTCCAAAAATGCTAGAAAATTTTTTTTTATCATTTACACAAAATACAACAAGTCTAACAGAAAAGAAACATGACAAAACCTGAATTACTAACTTCAGATGTGACTGAATTTCAATTTCTCTCCTCAGTTGATGCTCCACACCTTCTTTCTCCATCTGGGACTTAAACAACACCTTCAGCGCCACAACAAATTGGTGTTTCTTCTCCTTTGCAAGGTAGACATTGCCAAATTTGCCCTTTCCAAGAGGTCGACCAATGTCAAAGTTGTCGATTGTAAGTTTCCTGATACAAATTAAGAAAATCATTAATATAATCTTAAAGCAAAATAAACAGATAACATGCTTTTTTAGATGCACTTACTTTGGTGGTGAAATTGAAGATGAGCTAGCATATTCTCTCCCAGGACCTTAAAGCAATAAATCATTAAAAACTACTAAAGACATGAGTTTATGCAAATCTGATTTGCACATATAAGTAAAGACTTACCTGTAACATAACTTTTCTCTGAATCAACTTTTGGCCTCACGAGAACACGCTGTGGTCCAGTCACACTCTGAGGTGCAAACTGAAATTCAGAGTAGAAAGATAGAGGGGTACCTTATAACAAAAGTTATTACTTAAGGAAATATTCAATCCCATCTTCTAAGTAAATGTATTTTTATAGGTTTACCACAATGAAGGTTGAGCTTAACTTTTTTTTTAATGGAAATTTACCACTAACCTGTCTTTGAAGACCCCTGGGCTCATGATTTTCCTTATTCTGTAAACAAAGCATAAAGGATCAGATTCGACTGGCCCCCGATTCTGAAGAAATTTACCTTAATACATATTTGAGTGCCGAGTCAAATCCATCTACAGCTAAAATTTTCTACTTTTTGCACCAATGTAGGAGATAAAGTAAATGTCAGGACTGCATTACGTTGGATATTACTGGCAAAATTTTGTTAGTACTATCTGCCTTATTTAAACAAAGATAGGCATTCACTTTAAAAACTTTGAAGAACGCTGACGTTAAAGTTAATATTTCACACATCAGAGTTTACTTTAGCCACTTTACATCATGCTTGCTTATTAATATAGTTTAGCTGAAAATACGTCATTTGATATGTACAATTTGCCCTCCTGCTAACGTTATTTGTTTGAAGACACGAAGCTAAAATTAGCTAAAGACTGCATCAACATATTCCGAAAAGCTGTCCAAAAAAACTAAAATTATATCTACTTGCATCTAACTGTTGATATAAAAACGTAATGATTACCTGCATTTCAGAAACAAATGAAGGTTTTAATTTTAAAACCGTTGAGAGTCCAACTCTGACTTTAAAACCACTCAGGCCGCCAACGTTTTCAAAATGTCGGTTTGCTCGCATAGGATTTGTCAGTCATTTTGTATACAAATCCATCCCATTGGTTGGAACAGCTAGAGGAAGGAAGTGCGTGATTGGTCCGTAATATCATTTGACCCGCCCTATGTTGTGCTCGCGTGCTGTTTGCACCACGGAACGGGGAGGGGTTGGGTAGTTGTTGGGTTAGTCAACGACTCTACCCTTAAACCGTTTTGTTTGGACGAATCCTTCCCATTTCGCTCTAAATGTTCGGTTGTACTCTCCTGGTGGTTGTACTCCTGCAGTAAATTTACCTTTAAGTTGAATATTTTACAAGACATTGTTTCTATGATTCACGATATGTTAAATATAAATAGCTTTCTACACACCAAGAAATCAATGTTATTATACTACAGTAATGAGGCACGCCTGATTTAATTAGATTTTCAATTATCCTTTATTTTATATTATTTATACGTAACATGATGGATTACTCTTCAACATCTGCGAGCTTCATGTGATCAAGACTTCAATTTAATGTAGAATTATGTTACTATGCTGAACAAGAGATATCCATAAATTTATGTTCATTTTAATTAATTTCTTTATGTAATTTTTTTTCCAAGGAAATCATTGGTATTATATTTCAAATAGCTTTCAAATTACCTAAATTTCTATGTTGGACTGATTACACACATTTATTTTTGTTGCAATAAATTGTATGCTGAGAAGAGGGGAATTACCTTTCCTTTAAATGGCAGTTGTTGTGGATGTTTTCTTCTGCTTAAAAATAAAGATCAGCACTTAAAAACTGTGTTGCATTTGCTCTTGTATTGTTTGTCAGATGTTAAATTTTGCTTCATGATGGGAAAATCTTTCAATGGGAGAAAAAGTCAAAATAGAAGAAAACTACAACGAGCCAAATAGTCTTTCTTGGCACTTAACATGAAGTTAAATCCAAATAAAGTAGAGAAGCTTCACCTAAAGAAGAGCTTCAAAATACCTGACATTTTCAAAAACAAGAAAAGACAATTTATGACTCACAATTTATTTGCAAAAAAATATTTTCAGCAATTTCATTGTGACAAGATTTGAAGTCAAATGGAACATTATTTAGATCTTTACTCCAAATCTTCCATGATTGTTGTTGATAATAAAATAAAAACATTGATATCATTTTGTACTCATCACCTTTAAAATTTACGTCAGCAAAGACTCAGTGAAAGAATATAGTCATAAAAATGTTAAACCAGCTTTCACATGAGAAAATACATGATTTTCTGAGTGTATACAAAGTTAGAAAGCAGTTAGGCAACAGGAAACAGGTGGATTGTTTCTTATGACATCTTCAGTACTTTGACTCAAACACCTGCATGTCTGTTGACAGCCAACAAGTGAATGTCCTGCTTTATCTTACCTTAAGATATTCTGCAAATGATTTATTTTTTTCTCAACGTGAAAACATGTTTCTCCTTGCGTAATAACCTCAGTTACTTTGAACAAACTGGTTGGTAATGTAGTAACAGTAAGATAATACTTGTAGTTAAACTTAACTGTTACTTGATGAACGTGCTCAGAAACAGTGCTGAAAAATTTTGTTTCATCAAAGTGTTCAAGCAAATCAATAAGTTTTGAAAAAACTGATCTTTTAAAGATCTAACTATGGAAATCTGAAAAATCTAAAGTTTCTTTAAAATAATTTTCTTTGTTTCTATTTTTATGTGGCTTTGCAAGTAAATGTTAGAACTTTTTCTGCTTGAAATACTAAGTTATGTGTACTAGGTGTAACAAAACTAAGAGCTCTACAATGGAAGCCATATCCAATCAAGATGGTTAAGCTCTTTTTTCCCTATTACATTGACAAATTTTGTAAAAACATATTCACAAACTGTTAAACTATAGTCTATAGCCATTGCAAGACTCTGTCATGTTCTCTATGTTGCCTATAGAAACTCCAAAATCTCCCAGTAACTGTCTTGTAAAGGGAATAAATGCTTGTTAGCCACTTGAATAGATTCAGTCTACATTTATCTGAACAGAGCAGTTAGTAAAAACCAGCGAGCATGATGGCAACAGACCAGCCAGTGAGCGGCGCAGACTTGGGAAGGGATAAGTCCCATCCAGTGTCCTGTTCTCATCATTACTTTCTCCACCAGTATCTCCCTCCTCATTCTGCTGCTCCTCACCGCCTTCCTGTTCCTGTCCTTCCTCTGCAGGAGGACTCTGTCGAGGCTGGAATGTAACGTCTAAAAACTCCAGCTGGCGGAGCCCGCGGAGCATCCTGCAGCTCCGCACGATCTGCAGCTCGCTGAGTGTGCAGGCCCAAAGGTGCAGACATTTTAGGTCCTTCAGACGGCTGGCACAGAGCAAGCCCGGTCCCACCTCCTTCCCACCAAGACTCAGCTCCTCTAGTCCAAGCCACCCTGCCCCCAGGCCAAGGGAGGCCATCTGTAACTGGTAGCCCTGTCTTCCTGTAATGCCTATTTCAAGATATTTGAGTCTAGAAAGCCCTTCTAGGCCTGAGAGGCCTTCTTTGGCTGCACAGCTCCTAAGTCCATTTGCTGTTACACGAAAGGTATCGCGCAACTCCAGCCGACTGAGCCTCTCCCAGGATGCCAGATTCTGCAGATGCTGGTCTGTAAAAGATGGGACGTTGTTGAGGACCAACCTCTCGACACCGATTCCTGAAGGAGAAGCAATCCCCTTCCCTTTCTGACAACGTCCTTTCTGTTGCGCACCAACACTACACGTGGCTTCGGCTCGTTCGTGAGGTAGAGCAGGTGAAGTAGGCAAGCTTTGATTGAAAAAACTACGAGGCAGCTCACAGCCACGCAACTCCAGCACCCGCAAAGATCGGGGCAGGATCTGGCAGTTTGGTAAGCTTCTGAGATCAGCATGCAGAAGACAGAGTTTACTCAGGCGGGGACATTTGGTGGACAAAGCCTTGAGCCAAGACTCGGAGAGAAAGGTGCCGCCTCTGGCAGAGAGCAACAAACCACGCAAGCGAAGGCACCTCAGTCCACAACCCAGGTACTGACGCAGAAGGAACCAAAGGATCCGGGACGTCACCTAATACACAGAGGACAGACCATGAATGGATGTGTGAGAGTTGGAAAGAAAAAAGATAATTAGTTTCTATCACTGACTGCATAGGTGCCCAAACACATATAGTGACACAGGAGCATAAGAAAGTATCTGTAGAAAATAGCATCATACATGAACACTATGTAAAATTGCTTCACACAAAAGAAAAATACATATACATTCTGAATTGAACATTGATATGAGCAATTTATTTGGTCACAGCTTTTACAAGTCACGTAAACGTTCCTAATATTTTCTGACATTTCACTGTTACACATTCAAGTATCATTCTGAAAGCTTGCTCTCATCAATATGGCTTTTATTCAGGTAAGTCAGAGTAAAAAGGGCAGATTGCAAATTCATACCAATCTTTTCAGATTTTTATTTGTGTAAAGTTTAGAGATCCCTACATCCGTTATTTTTTTCCCCCCTGTCAATTATGAATTACTTTGTATTGCTCTAAGAAATACAATCCCAATTAAAATATATCGAAGCTTGTGGCAATGTGGAAAAGTTTAAAGGACGTAAATACTTTTGTAAAACAAATTATATACAAAAATCTACTCTTACCCCTTTCCATGCAGTCAGATCAACAGCTCTCCACAGTCTTTGGTCTTTAACGAGGCGTTTCCATCTCTTGCACACTCTACACGGCAGGAAAAGCAAAAGCAACAACAAAAAACCTCATCTGAATGAGTCACAACAAAGAAAAAGCAGCTTTTTGTTTCACAAGCAAAAATACTTACCTCCCAGCTCTGACGAGCTCTCTGACACTTAAGTATGAGAGTACGTCAATTAAAATGTTCTCTGGGAAGTAGTCAAGATTACAGCCTTTAAATTCATCCATTTTGTAAACAAAACTCTCAACACGGACCTATATCCTGACGCACAAGGGTTGCGCCTAAATCAGCAATCCCCAAGAAACAGCTGCCCATACACTGAGTGACCCAAACCGGTGATTAAATCGCAACTATGTATTATTTTTCGCTGGTAGAATAGCGACTCGGTCGATGCAGCCTTTCTATAAATGACACTGGAAAAAGTATTTAAAAAGAGGAAAGGACTGCACCTTATTTAAGAAGACTGGAAGAGGAAGTGTTGCCACCTAACGTTCATTAAGCGAACAATCTCTTGCGCTTGCGCGGTTTGCCGGTGTTGCGCTGAAAAAGGTACACCAACCGTAAGCATGTCATTCAGTCACCGGAAGCGCCTTTTTAAGACATTTGTATTCTTCAATAAATTCTGTTAAATTCAAAAACAATAAATACACTTGCGCTTTCCAACTAACAATGAAACCACAACGCATTTCATTATGTTATATATTTATGGTGGCAATAGACGCAGGCTCAGTTCCTGGAATTTTCACCCGGAAATTCTCTTATAGCTCAGAGAAAATAAATTTTTCTAATAATAGACTATTTGACAAGATAGCTAGATAACTGATATCAGTATAAGGCATTTAATAGCACTGGAAAACACGCGTTACGTTGTCCATTCACTTGCGAGAACACACTAACAAACGTAAACAGGAAAACGAGCGTCTTGAAATGATCTTCCCCTGACGGCGTTGCTTTTGTCGACACAACACCGGACAAGATGGCGACCAGCAATGGTGGAGGAATGGAAGTGGATGGAACAGGCAAGTAATTATAATTTAACCCACCACATAAACCTCGCAGGAACATGAATGACCATGGAGGTTGCTTCACGTGTTGTATATTTTGTTTGTAAGTGATCGTAACTGGAGATTTTGTCGTGTTTTAAGGTTGCTGACACAACCAGGATAACGTTCACATCTCTGTCTTCTGTTATTTTTCACTTTGAATGTTAAACAGCCACTTCTCATTCACTCTGTTCCCGAGTCTGAATTTATTTTGTCAATCTTAATCTTTCCGTACCGACAATACGTTAATGAATCTTTGTTTTATTTGCCTATTTCAGTCAGCAAACCAAAAATGTCTCTTGAAGATCACAGTGCACGCATAGTATTTAATCTGTGTATAGTGATTTTAACAATACATTTGGTATTAGGTACCTTTTGAACAGTTTGGAAATGCATTTTTTTCTCCTGGTTCGGTGTTATTCACTTAATTGTTCATGCACTACCTAATGTCAACATGTATTTCATGTATTCTTGCTAGAACATGTCTTCAGCAGGTCTTTGTGTGTGTGTATTAAATTACACAATTCAGCCTGATGATGTTACCTTTTATTATTACTGTAACATGCAAACCCCGCGGGATAAACAGGATTTTGCTGATAAGACACTACAGGTAGACATAACAATCTTGACAAGCAGAGACTCTAAAATTCTAATAAATGTTAAAACTAAGATTACAAATAATAAAACAATTCAGTAAATAAAATATAAGTCAATTAAATTGTGCAATTGTTTTAGGCAACTAGAATGAGCATTTATTAATGAGCAAAAAAAACATTTTTAATTGTTATAATAATTAAGGTAAGACAAAATTCAGCTTCAAAAAACAACAGCCAAAACACACTGAATAATTGCCAGACACTTAAAGTTGAGGTTGATCTGGATAAAGTAGCAGAAGCAACTCATATAGTCTATGCAAGTCTGCTAATTAGCGAGTTAAACAATTCTAAACTAAATTTGCCTGTGCTTAGTTATCTCTAAGACCAGACTGGAGTGAATGCAAACAAGTTTAAATCTTTACATAATTATATTTAGTTTGATTGATCTGATTACATGTGAATCTGTGCATGAAAAGCACCAAAAATGCATGATTTAGGTTTATTGGGTAATCTGATTACTGGCACTGCTTCCTCTGCCGATCTCTTTTGGTTCTTGTTTGTAGCCATTATTAATTCCTTTGTCATTGTTGTTTTTGCTTAGATACTCCAGATTTTTGTGTGTTTTAGTCAATTTCCTGCTAAAGCCCACCTTGTATGTTTCTTCATATATCTGCAGCCAGCCCCAGTGTTATGGCCTCAGGGGTCACTGGGAGTGTTTCTGTGGCCTTACACCCTTTGGTTATCCTCAACATATCAGACCACTGGATACGCATCCGGTCCCAGGAGGGCCGACCAATGCAGGGTATGTATGATTTAACTTCAGTTCTTTACTCTTTAGCATATGATTATGAATTTATAAAGACAGTACCGTCTTAGGGTTTGTTTTTGGCATAGTTTGACAAGCATTTTTATTTAAAAGAACAACAGAAGTTTGTTTATAGCAGTATTAATTTAGATAGACATCTTTTGTTTTTCGTCTGCTCTCTCTTTTCAGTGATTGGCGCTCTGATCGGGAAACAGGAGGGTAGAAACATTGAGGTGATGAACTCCTTTGAACTAATGTCTCACACCATAGATGAGAAAGTGCACATCGACAAGGAGTATTACTACACTAAGGAGGAACAATGTAAGAATCAATGATTTCATTATCAATGTCAAAGAACAATTTGACAAATATAGAATAGCATAAGACAGTTTCAAGGAGCATAAATTGGTTTGTGAAAATGTTGAATTTTAACATTTTCACAGGTTAAAATTGTAATCTTTTTGGAAGAAATAAATAATATGGAAGCCTTATTTCTAGTTTTTTCCAACTTTGGTAACCTGCTAGAAGAGACTGAAATGTTTGTTTTCATGGAAAGAACTGAAAGGCATGTAAACTGGTTACAATAGTTTCTGAAAAATTATGTCCTCACAAAACAGAGAAATAAATGAGGATCTGAGATGTCATGACTATAATCCTCTACTTCATCTTCCTTCTTTGCTCTGAGGGAAACAATCCACTGGTGCTAACATTTTTCTATGCCTGCCAGCCATTTCTTTGCAGATCAATGTAACAAAATTTAATTACATTTCCAATAAATCACAGCCTTTAACCTTATTTTTCAATGTAAGTGAGTCTTCCAAAGGAACCCCCACATCAGTTACAAAGTGGCTTAAACACAACAGATTTAATGTTTGGGTGTGCCTGTCACAAAACTCTGTAGAACATGAGCTTATGCAGCAATAAAAATGTAGAAAATATGACATAAGTTTTATGTCCCTCAGTTAAACAGGTCTTCAAAGACATGGAGTTCCTGGGTTGGTACACCACAGGTGGTCCTCCAGACCAGTCAGACATTCACATTCACAAACAGGTTTGTGAACACATAAGCCAGTGGCAGCAGTTTAATGCTAATTTCAGTGATCAAAATGACAAATCAACCTTATTTATGTGTTTCTGTTTTCCTTTTGCACCAGGTGTGTGAGATCATCGAGAGCCCCCTCTTCCTCAAACTTAACCCGATGACCAAACACACTGACGTAAGTCTACCTACATTTCTGGTTCAAGGCTGGAGCAGCTGTGGATGGATTTCATTTTGATCCCGTCGCTTCTGTTTTGTTTTTTCCCTCAGCTTCCTGTTAGCGTTTATGAATCTGTGATAGACATCATCAGTGGCGAGGTAAGACTTCCTACCCCGCTCAGTCAAAATGCTTTTTTCCTACCATAATAACTTGATTTCCTATTTATTTATGGGGTTTTTGTTGTTGTTTTTAACCAGGCCACTATGTTGTTTGCTGAGCTAACATACACTTTAGCCACAGAGGAAGCAGAGAGGATTGGTGTTGACCATGTGGCTCGAATGACAGCCACTGGAACTGGGGAAAATTCAACTGGTAAGTAAGCTTATCACCATAAATCACTTAATTGCTGCTGATAATTTCAATACAATCCCTTTCAATTTGATGGTACATATTTTCATTTAAATGAATTTTATAGTTGAGTAACTGGATGCTTTGACACTTATTTGTCCCTCTGTTTTCTGCTTTAGTGGCTGAACACCTTATTGCCCAGCACAGCGCGATAAAGATGCTCCACAGCCGAGTAAAGATCATTCTAGAGTACGTCAAAGCCGTCGAAGCAGGTAAGCAATCATATTTATGAAGCACAGAAGGGGAAAGAATATTAAAATTCTTTAATTTTAAGTTCCACTTAGACTACATCCTGTAGCGTTGTCTCCCTGGACTCATCTTTCTTCGGTGTCTGTGTGATAGGAGAGGTGCCGTTCAACCACGAGATCCTGCGAGAAGCAAACGCTCTTTGCCACAGATTGCCGGTCCTCAGCACCACAAAATTCAAAACTGACTTCTATGATGTATGTAATCACCATAACTAAGCATTTGGGCTCACTTATTCAACTAGTTATATCATGAAGTAATACAGGCAAAATTCTTAGTATGAACAGATCAATCAGCTGATTCTTCACTTGCAGCAGAAACACACGAGTTCTACAGCTTTGAGAGCAATTTTTTCTTTAACACTGCCTGGTTATATTAAAAGACCAACAGTTTTATAGAGCTGAGTCAGAAATTGGGTTTATGGTTTCAGGGGAAAATGATGAGCAGTAAGTGGCGCATTGACCTATTAAAACTCCATGACTGTGAAGAAAATTGGAGACAGGTTCTGTTATTGTGACGCTAACTTTTTTTTATTTTTCATTCAACCAATCAAAACACAAATAAACTCCAGAGTTTTAAACTGGGCACAAAACTGATTCTTTCCTCTGGTCCAGAGGCAAAGTGGTTCTGGGTCAGGGCTGGTCTGGCTAAGTGGAAAAGGTCAGATACATTTTTACACAACAAAATTAAGGCTGCAGAATATATCAGAAATATATTGTCTGTACAATATCAGTGTGTGCAAGGTTCTTTTTGTAAGGACTGTTTGGAGTCCAAATGACCTAATTATATGCTGATGTAATATTTAGTTGGACAAAGTCTCATGCCTGCAGATGCTTACATTGGACATAAAAGACTTCCCAATATGCTAAAGGTCAAAGAAGGTCAGGAACCCAAGGTTAAAATGAAAGAAAATAAGAAAATTGGTAAATATCCCAACTGATATCTAATATCTAAGTATTTGCTAATATTAATGCCACTGCAAGATCTTCTGACATCATGCAACTCAAAACAAAACCTGACCCTTGTCCGAAAGGAACAAATTGACACATAGTTGCTGAAAATATATCTTCTCACTGGAAGCAATATTTTTTTTTTGCATGGTTGTTCATACTGCTAATTAAATGCGACTGAAGTCAGACTTATGAAAGCATGTATGCGCAGAAGAAGAAAGTTGTGTCACACAGCAGCCCTGTGTACAGATATAAGTCGACATTATTGTCAGATTATAACAAGACAAAGGAAGTTAACAAAAAGAAAGCAAAACTAATTGAAATGGCCTTTTGTGGAGCATTTACTGTAACTTCTGTAGAGAAGTTTGTTAGGATGCTTTGTCAAACCAGCAGTAGTCTGTGATGTGTTTCAATAACAGAGCTCTTTTATAAGTTCATAATTGTTTTCAGCCATTATTGTATTTACCCCATCTGATTTCTTCTGGTGCAGAATTGTGATGCATGTCTCACTTCAATGTTAGATAAAAAGCATCATGACCCTTCTGACTACAAATTTTTTGAAAACTATCGAATGCAGATCCAACGTAGTAAAACTTAAAGACGTGGCACATATCAGATTTTTTTTTTTATTTGGGTGAAAAGGTCAGAATTGGTCTGTTCAGATTGCCGTGAAAAAGTTTGATTTGAGTCTGATTTGATTGCCGTGTGAACGTAGCCTTAGTGTTTTACTGAAAATTCATTGCTTAACTGAATAACATTTTAAGGCTTTTGAAATGGTGGCAACAGATTAGTGTTCAACAAAACAAGTTGTTTCGTTGAACTTTTTGTTCAGAGATGAACACTTTTGGCCGCTTCTCACTTTTTTCATTTCCTGTTTCCCTGCAGCAATGTAACGATGTGGGGCTCATGGCCTACTTAGGCACCATCACCAAGACCTGCAACAGTATGAACCAGTTCATCAACAAGTTCAACGTCCTGTACGACAGGCAGGGCATCGGCCGGAGGATGAGAGGACTCTTCTTTTGAGCTGACAGGGAGGCAAACACTCTTTTCTGCTCTCTTTTTGTTTGTGTTAAAATAAAAAAAAAATAAAAAAAAGATTTTACACCTTCAATCTATCCAAAACCACACAGATCAGTTTCAAACCTCTCTACAGCAGTGAGATCGCTGAACATGGACGTTATTTTACCCGGTTCGTTTTATTGTTTCACGTTTCTGTATGTAATAAAATGTTTTTTTTTTCATGGTGCTTTGTGTCTTCTTCCAGAAGGTAATTCTTTTGGGCTTTTACTACAGTAATTATAAAGACCCCAGAAATGTATAGGTCTGCAGATTTAAACAAGCCCATGAAAGTTTTGTAATGTGAAGCTGTGGGTTTATTATCTGGAGCTTTGAGGATTTTACAGTCAACTCGGTTTTTTTTGTGTTTTTTTTTGGTTGTGTTTTTTTTAAGTTGTGTTCCTGCTGCGTGACTGCAGGCAGTCATGCAGCTGAGAGGGTTGAAGGAGGCAGGTAAACGTGGCAGCACAGGAAGCCATTTATAGCCGTAGAGACTAACGTGGATAACCTGAGTCAGCATTTGTTTGGGTATTAAATGCACAGCAGAAGCCGATATAATGACCCCCTGCTTGTGTGTTAAGCGTTTACAAGGTTTGTTTTTAGCTGCCTTGTGCTCTGGGAGAGCAAACCTTGTTCTTCCACCATTTTGCACCTTTTTAAAAGGCAAAATTCAACTCATTAACTGATGAAAACCAAATTTATCTTATTTTATTTCCTCTTTACTAAAACACTGGCTGACAACAGCATTGACTGACAATTAACATTGTGACAGTAATGATAAATACAATAAGATGTCTTTTTAATCATGTCACATTTCTTTGATGAATGTTTCAAAGTCCGTGGAAACATGAGACTCTTTTTCTCAGGCACTGAGAGGGCTGCTCACTCAGCAGGCTCGTCAGCAGCATCATCTGGCTGGGGGTACTGGAAGCGGACCGGGTCATACAGTTCATCCCTGGGGTCATAAGAGTGGGGTTGGAAGTAGGGGTAAGGGTGGTAGCTTAGTTTCTTCTCTTTGAGTGGCTCCTCTACAGCTGCCTCTTCTTCCTCCTCGGGTGGAGGAGGAGGTGGGGGGCCCACGATCTTCCCCTTGACAGGTCTTGGAGGGTTGTCAATCAGGCAGTCGGGGTCCCAGTAGGGGTCACAGTCGTACTCCATACCTTTGAAGACGCGGATGGGGGCCGGAGGAGGAGACTTCTTGACCAAAACCGGAGGAGGCGGCATCTTCTTATGATAAGGTTGCTTAGGAACCACCAGCGGAGGCGGCGGGGCTTTCTGCGGGGTACAGTGGGGGTGGTACCGAGGGTCGCAGAGCACCGGAACGGCGCCGGTGGGCAAGTAGACGATGTGCGGCTTGCAGAGGGGGTCCTTGTTGTTGCACAGGAAAAGCACATCGGCCTGGGAAATGGCTGGAGCGAGAGGAAGAGGAGGTGGAGCCTCCGTAGGATTGATGGGCTGATGGACTCCTTTCATCGGAGGTGGTGGAGGAGGAGCGGCGTATTTGCACCTCTTGTCTGTGACGGGGTCGCACATGATCATTGGCACACCCAGTTTGCTCTGGAAGTAGGAGGCGTTTGGGCCGTAGGCGTGCTCCAGGTACCTCATCTGCTGGTAGAGCATCCGCAACTTGTCGATCTCATAGAGCTGAGAGGAGAAAGGACAGATCAGTGTGGTTGTCTCACAACCTACAAATATGAGGGAAACTTTGATGATATTCTGTTAATATCAAAAATATATGCAATTTTGCAATTGTGTTTCCATTAGATAAGAAACTCAATTAAAATCTCATGTGAATAGGTTTATTCACACAATAAGGCATTAAAAAAATCACTTCCAAAAAAAGTGTTTCCATTGGAAGCATTGCAAAATACACAAATATACAGCTGATAAACCACCTCATCGTAGTGGAATAACTGTTAAATTTTTTAAATTGTCGTGTTTCCTATTAAGCAAATTTATTTTAGTAATTTCAATTTGTGCAATTTTAAAGTCAATGGGAACTTAGCTAATCCCACCACTTAGGTGGGGATGTCATACTCATTTTCCCTTTGGGTCATATCAAGATCATGCATATTCTCATAAGGCCAGTTGTACCAAAATGTGTTGGGGAAAAATATTAATATTAATAAATAGCTGCCTCTGTATTCATAAGTACTGCTTAAAATAAAAAAATATATAGATATACAATTTTATTACTTTGATGTTAATTGGCAGCATAGGGATAAAAACTGCTTTGATTGATAAAAATACTATTCAAGAACACAACTGTTATCTTTAAGGTCCTGTTTATGTTATGCTCTTAAGTGCAGAGGTCCACATAAAACGCTACGGCGGGCCGGGGTTGGCCCCCGGGCCTTGAGTTTGAAACATACCTTAAGGAGCTGTCTCTGTGTGTGAATCTCCAAGCAAAAGTCTCAGACTAGATACAGTTTTATTTTAGCACTTTGACACGGTGAGAGGACTTTTGTGATTTTCACATCATGATGTAACTTTTGATTCTTTCTGGGTTCCTTTTCAGTTGTGTTTAAACAAAGGATTCAGAATGAAACACTTATATAAAAGTACAATAGTTATAATAGTTGACAGAAAATATTCTGTTCCATTGTAAACGACTTCATTCCGGGTTTTAACACGTAAATCAGTTTATGGCGTTTTTTCAACTAAGATATTAAATGACACATTATAAACTGGAACCAGTGAGAACTGGTCTGATTTTGACATCATTATGGAAGCCTGTTACCCCCTCGGTGTGGCCGATGCTGCTGTAGTATCTGTAATAGGCCTGAAAGTCCGGGTTTCCTCGGTACCACCTGGGATCCGCCGCATTGCGCTTGGGTCTGGAGTGAGACAGGAACTCGTTGGCTTTCTCCGAGTTGATGCTCACATCACTCAAAGGCACCATCTCTGTTAGACCAAAAAAAACCAAACAAAAAAAAAAAAAACACAATCTATACATTAAAAATAAAAGATCAAGGCCTCTGCTTCAATTAAAATGCTTTAAGTGACTTTGGATCTCTACCTTCCTGTTTGATGGCACTGAGCAAAGATTTGGCCTCCAACAGGCCTGCGAAAGGAAATACGTTTATTGATTATTGAACAGTGGTTTCCAAAAATAGCTGCAAAGTGAAAGAAATCAACACTGACCTGAGAGAAAGAGGAGACCGCATAGCGGCCCCAGCAAGCAGGATAAAGAAATCATGTTGAACCTGCAGCCCACAAAACAACAACAAAAACAAAGGTTCAAAAATGTATAATTTATATCTACAATAATCAACTTACTGGTCCTCGCCTTATTGGATTGGCTTAAAATGTTTTCTATTTTAAAAATGCTAGGAAATTAGCACATAGTATTTGTATTCACATATTTAAAAAAACAACAACTGATACATCTGCTCCTAATCTCTAAAGTACAACTTAAACACAATAATGTAGCTGCAAATTTGTTCATGATGCAAATGAATGTTCCTCTTACCAGGCCAAGGAGGCTGTCTCCACTGGTCCAACAGGACCGGGTGGGCTAAATATCAAACCCCTCTGTCCTCCTTTCAGTAACTTTATCCTCTGTCCAATTGGATTTCCCCAAACATTTAGACCAAAATCTTGTCTCCTCCTCTTTTTAAAAAAAATGTTTAAAGTGAAGCCCCTTCAGCACCAATTAGGAAAAAAAAAAAAGCCTCTGGACCAAGGCCATAAACAACAAGACTTCAAATGGAAACACCCCATTAGGTCTGGAAGGAAATCATCACCTGCTGGGAACATCTACAAGCACAGAGAAAAAAAATGCCTCAGCAGAAAAAAAATAATCTGTAAACGAAACCATAGATCACAACCATAAAGGTATATTTATAAAGAAGTTTTCCAGGTTTCTAATACATATTTATGTCCTCCAAGTGGTTATTGCAGTTGTAAGAACACCTGCTTTCCCAGCAGCTCCACATCTGAGGACAGCTATCGAAACAGCTGCATTTTCACACGTTTTGCCTCAGCATGTTCACTATTAAAGTGCTTTGCATTGTGCAGCGTTTTTCCACAGATGTCATTCCATATAAACCTGACTAGCTTGTCAGCTGCTGTTTTTCTACCATGAAAAAGTCACATACCCATGCAGAAACCTGGTAATCTCAATTATTCCCCTGCAACCTCCAGAGAATACACTTGAAAGAGTATTTTTAACTAGACTTGAATGTTTATTTGGATCTCAGGTAAAAGACAGACACAAAGTAAGCAAATACTTGTGAAGTGGAAGAAAATGATAAATTGTTTCACAAAATTTTTAAAGTAACTTGAAGTCTGGCATGAACTCTGATACTCTTAAGAGTATCAGTTACCTTTTCAGAGTGATTTTTTTCAGTAAAAAAGGTCACTGTGTGTAATTTCATATCAGTTTAAATTGTTAGCAATTACTGAACATATACTACCGCCGTGGACTTTTGAAAGTCCACGTTCTGCCTGACTTGTGTTACAATATAAGAGTTTGGATCAAAGCTTGCTGTATTTGTGTGTTAAAATGGTTTAGTCAAAGTCCAGACCTTGATAATTGACACGTTAAATCTCAAGCTGAGCTGTAATTACAAAGCTGCATCAATGGAGAATTAATTTAAAAGCATCCTTTTTTTTTTTAAATATAATTTTTTATTTCCCACCATATTCATTTCAAAATTATTCATCAGTATCGGCCTGTCACATAATTCTGTTTCTGCTTGTCATGCAAAAATGTACAAAGTGTATGAATTCTTTTGGAAGACAATTTCTTCAAAAAGAAACCGAGAATGTATTGTGACAACTTAATTGTAAATGATTTTTCAAAAAAAGTTGGTGAGGTTGACAGTAAGTACAAGTTGCATCTTTCCAAGTTGGTTTTGCTGCCTGGTTTAACTGAACAGAACCAGGTATTAATATTTTACTTTCCATGTGCATAAAGAAGTAAACATGAGGTAGAATATTGAAGCATTTATTATAACTCTCCTCAAATACAGAGCACAACATTTATTTGCATTACAATATATAAAATATACAGAAATTCTCAATGTGAACTACATGCTGCCAACTGCACATACAACACTAACTTATGTTCTGACATACATATTTACAAGCAGTTTCATAGGTTTCTGAAACATTAGCAATGGGGCCTCAAGAGCACAAATTATTTCAAAACAGGCAAAAGCGAAAGTCCACGTTCTGCCTGACTTGTGTTACAAAATGCAGGAAGAAGGAAGAGAGAGCGGGTCGGAGCCTGTGGAAGGCGGCGGATCAGACGAAGGTGATCCTGGTGCGGGCCTGGTTGATCTGCCACACGTTCAGCTCCTCGTACTCCTCCAGCGCCTCCTGGAACTGAGCGGGAGTGAAGCCACGAGAGATGCAGCGCTGCTCCGCTTCGGCCATGCGGACCACGCCGCCGCGGCCCACAGCGCCCTCTGTGGCGAGCTCACGCACCAGCGAGAAGATGACGTCTGCCGGACGTTGGGTCCTACAGTGGGAGAGGGTTCAGATGTTAGAAGATGTTGAAAACTCATTTTAAACGGGGATATAATGTGAAAAATAATCTGAAAGACATTAAAGATACTAAAATCAAAGTTTTAATATCTGAAACTTTGATTTGAATCAAAGTTTTGGTTACTGGTGAAATATGGAAAGTCTATTTCACATGAATCAAATTTGAACATTAAACTTGATAAAATGTATTTTTTGGATGAAAATTTCTAAATTAGAAAAAACATTTGACAGATTAAAAAATATTAGTACAGCACCACAAATGTTAGTACAGAGCTTCATTTCATTTCATTTTGAAATGAGTAAAAACAGATTTTGTCCAACGAAATGTTCCAATTTTTTTATCCAGTCTTAAGAAATGATAAAAAATAAAAGAATAATCTGTGTCTTATCTGGTCTACACAGAAAACCAGAGCTTCACTAAAAGTTTCCTAATTTGGCCCAAGTTTAAAGAGTCAAGTTTCCTGTTTTCAAAGAATTCAAACCCTGATGGTGATGCAAACATGAAAAAAGTGAACACGTTGCTTGAAAAGCCTGTCTCTCCATGAAGAGCCATAAAAACCCAGAGAGGTTTTACAGCTTCCGCCAGAACAAACAGCTACTGTGATCAAAACAGAAGCTGCCCATAAAAGAGGATTCTGGGTCAGCATACGTCCCGCCACCTGCACCTCAGTAATCCCCAACATGGTGACGTGATGCAACACCAACCTGGTGGTGCCGGACTTGTCGGCTTGTAGAGAATCCTTTGACATCTCCATCAGCCTCATCGCTTCGTTGACGTCCTCCTTCTCCACAGCGTCCATCATCCGAAGTCGGGCCTGAAGAGCGGGAAGTGCAAGTGAGTTAGAAAAATAAATAAATAAACAAAACCCTTCAAAATATTAACGTGGGTCCAGGTCCGTGTGGGCTGCGCTATGCCGGCACTGTCAGACCGAGACAAGTGCAATGCCCTCTGGAAAGGCCGGCAATTGCCCAAGTCTCCGCCTCTCAAAACCAGCTAGTCTCTCCACAGGTGGGGAACAAAATCCAAAACAGACAAAGCGATAGAAACATCTGTAGACTCCATGTGGAGGGTGGGTTATGACGGCTGTCCAGGCCATGGTCAGTTTTGCATGGGTTTGCACAGCTGCTCTGATTGAACACAGGCTGACTGCCCACCCTGCAAAGCTGACCAGAACTAGGCTGGGCAACACCTGCACTGAAAGAATAAAACATCATTACAAGTCACCAAAACTTACTAAATCAAGCTGATGTGTGGCGGTAGTGTGCCCCCTAGTGGCTATTTGCCCACCTGTTTACCTGAAGTGCTGGTTTTGCAGTAGGAGGATAAATGCTACCTGCACAAACAGCACTTTTGACAACCAGAGGCAGACGGAAGCAAGACCAGGTGGAAGTTTATGTACAAGCATTGTAGTTAAATGAACGGAGAGTCTTTATCTCTTAAAACATTTCCATATTTATTCAGGAACAGTTTACACATTTGATTGCAAAACATTAAACCTGGTATGATTTTATTCCATAAATTATGAAAATAAACAAAGTTGTCTTTTGTTTTAGCAGTGTTAAAAGTTTAATTCCAAACAACATTTTTGGCACCTGGATGAATTTAGACACTTAAAATATTTTTTGTTCTCTTTGATATCTGAACTTCACATTTTTAAAGGTAAAGTGAAAAATGAAAAGGTTGCTTCAAGTTAGGAATTGGAGGCGATGTTGAATACAAAAGAAAGGATTTACAAGATTATCCAACTAATGCTTTAAAATGTATGTCCCAAACTTATCTGATGTTTTAGTATCATTTAGAAACAAAAAAATCGAAATCTAAAGCACGTATCGATTCTGTCTATACTTTGAACTCATTTTTCTTTCCAAGTACCTTGAGATTGAGATTTACTGTGAATTGGCTCCATCTAAATATTTAGTTTGCTTTTTTTTCGCCCTCAGGTGAACCATCAGTAACTCAAAATCGCAAATGTGTTAAACAGAAAAGTTTTTAAATCAGGTAACGTCAAGATAAAAGTTTAAATAAATTTTTAAAAATTGTTAGAAAATCTTCTCCCTTTTAAAAAAAGGGGGAAATGTTGAGACACAAAGACCTTCCTACCCCACTCATGTTTTAAAATGAAATCCTATTAAGGAGACTTTAGGAATTCTCAGAAATGTGAAGCACGTCATGTCTGACAAAAACCCTCTGAAGAGTCGGTCCGACGTGGGAAAGAAGTGCTCACACTGCAGTAGACCAGGTAATCATCACTACCTGCACTGTAAGCACTTTATCACACACTGGGCTGTCGATGAGCACAAATCCCTCCAGACTGAACATTTAACAAACAACAGATGTGAGAACCGACTTTCTGATGCAACGCGAGTGTTGGACGGTGCAGAAGGTTTTTAGTAAGTGATGGCAATCCTCACCAGCGCAGTGGACAGGCGCAGGATGGAGAGGAGGGTACGAGCCGAGGTGAAGGTGGTATCTTTGCTGACCCGAGCCTCTTTCCTCATTTCTACGTAAGCAGCGGTGATGTAATCCGCCAGCACCTCCGGCACTACTGGCTGACGCTTCTTACACAGAGCGATGTAGCGCCTGAGAGGAATAATAATCACTTTTAACTTTTTACTAATGCCTGGATCAGATGGGATCTTATCCATGCTTGTTTTGCTCACCTCATGAGTTTCATGTCAATGGGGGTGAAGTGAGTCGGCGGCTGGCGGGAGTGCTGGTGGACGTATGTGATATGCTGCGCCAAACGCAGGTCGGCGTCGGCGTCCGGTTTGTCCTGGATGAGCCACAGCACATCGAAACGCGACAGCAGCGCCGCCGGCAGCTGAATGTTCTGCTCGATGCTCTTCCGTGGGTTGTAGCGGCCGTAGGCGGGGTTAGCGGCGGCCAGGATGGAGCAACGGGCATTCAGGGAGGTCATGATGCCGGCCTGGAGAGAAGAGCAGCTGCTGGAGACGAGGCCGGTTTCATCTTCAGATTGAAGTTTGGTTAGCGTCAGTAGTACCTTAGCGATGGAGATGGTCTGCTGCTCCATGACCTCATGGATGGCCGTGCGGTCAGCGTCGGCCATCTTGTCAAACTCATCAATGCAGCAGATGCCCAGGTCAGCAAGCACCAAGGCACCGCCCTCCAGAGTCATTTCACCAGTCAGAGGGTCCTTCATGACGGCGGCGGTCAAACCAACACCAGACGACCCCCGACCCGTCGTATACTGACCTGAAAACCAGAAGAAGCAGCAATGAAGTAACAGACAGAACTGGAACTAAATCTGGGCAAAATTAACTAAATAAAACTTAGAAACCATATAGAGCTGCAACTAAAGATCATTTTAATAATCAGTTTGCAGATTTTACATTTAACTAGTTCAACCTATTTTTTTACATTTGAAATATATTAAAAGATGCAAACAATTCAATTTACTTTCAAAATAATAAAATAAACATTTTATTTTCCAAAATGCATTAACAGCATTTCTTTGGTGAATCCTTGATCACTTGAAGCAAAGGTTGCATCTGCAGCTAAAAAAATACTTTTCAACATGTGAAAAAGGAAAAATATCAGGCAACTATAATGTTGTCATTTCATCATATAAAATGTAATCTAATGTTTTACATTGATTTTAAATTTGTGTGAATACTGTAATAAATTCACTCAAGGTTTTACCATGAGAATCTTGGTCTGTGCCTGTTCATTAGTGGTAGAAGATTAGCAGGAACAGGCTCTACGCCACATGGAAAGTTAATATTTTACCATGAAAGCCTTAACAGAGAGAAAATTCCTCAGCAGATAAAATATTAAACAGGAGATGGGACTTACTTCTAGGAGCCAATCGGTCGATGTAGGACAGCAGCTGGGACTTGGCGACTCCTGGATCGCCCATCAGGCAGATATTTATGTTGCCTTCAGGGGAAATGAGTCGAACACAACAACAATAGTGCCATTATTATGACTTTTTATGGGGATAACTGAAGCGGAAAACTATATGAGATTCAAACAACATTCCTTCTGAGTGGTGTGATTTCTGCTCACCTCTGATTTTCATGCCTTTTGGAGCTTGTTCCACTCCTCCAACCAGCAGGAGGAGCAGAGCCTTCTTCACGTCTTCGTGCCCGTAAATCTCCGGCGCAATTGAGCCGGCGAGCTTTTCATAAAATCCTTCCTCTAAAACACAGAACAGGTGCTTTAGTTACAGGGACAGGAACAAATGTTGCACCAGGTGAGCAGATCCCAACCTGTGATGCTGCGAAGCTCCTCGTCGGTCAGCTCTTCGTTACCGAGCTCGTCATCTTCTGTTTTGTTCATGAGCGTGATGCTGTGAGCCTCAAGGTAGGTTTCTGACAGAAGTCCCTGCAGCGGCCATTTTGGGACATATTTAATAAAATGCATCTACATGAATACAAACTGAAGTGACTTCACCACTAGTTTTACCTGCACAGCCTGGGTATATCCTGTACGCAGGAGAGGGAGGAAGATCCCTGTGATGGCCACATGGTCTCCAGGCTGAGCAAGACGCGTGTTTTCACCGCGGGCGTACACCGTCATGCTTCTGGGGATATTACCAACAGGAACCTGGTCACTCTGTAGGATATCAGACAGCACAAAATCACTTTTTAAAAACCAAATCCTGTTCAGGAAGAATACAGTTTCCTCTAACAGCTCCACCATAACAGGAGTAAATGGCAGTAATTGAAGCAACAGTTTGGGTTGGTTGTGGAATCATTTGACTCTGAGATGATGCTGTTGGTGAAAAGATTGCTATCACATTGAAGCAAAATCACATTCTTGGGTAAATTACTAAAATACTAACAAATAACAGTATTTAACACCGTCTGATTTATTGAAGGTTGCCTGTGGCGTACATCAAGGCTCAGTGCTCGACCAAAATACATTTTGTTACAACGACTTGTATAAATAAATAATATGATAATATAAATTACAGTGTTGAAATTTCACTTGCAATTATATGTGGAGTACCAACCTATAAATAAAGGGGTTAATGGGTAATTAAAGTGCAATAGTTTGAAAAATCATGTTTAAGACAAATTATTGAAAATGATTGTATGCGAAACATGATTTGTCTCAGTCAAGTGTATAATTTGAGATCCTTTTTTTCAGGTTTTAAAATATCTGCTGCCGTTTATTTTATTTTATTTTTTTAACCAAAACCAATCAACTTCATGAAATTCCTTACATGCTCCTGAATACGCAGTTCCTGGAATTTGATGAATTTGGAGCCTCTGGTCTGCAGGTAAAGCCGACCTCCAGACTTGTTGGTGACGCACTCTTGGCTGGGACACATAATGAGGGGCATGAAGGAGGGAGACTGGATCTGATGAACACAAAGAAGTCGTTATAGGGGCAGTTTTGTGATAACGTTGCTGCTAGATTTTGGTGTTAGGAGCAATAAATCAAATCTTACCGGTTGGTAAGTTTCAGCACCACACTGGTCACACGTGTACGTCGCCACAGCCATCATTGGCTTCACCTCGGTAGCCCGGGTCACGATCCCTCGAACTGCGACCAGGTGGCCGATGCTGTCAGCCCGAATATCACGCACCACCTTGGGCTTAGACGTGCTGGGAGCTTTAAAGTAGAGCTCACTATAGAAAAAAAGATCATAGTTCATGAGAAGAGAAGAGGGAGAGCTCCAAATATAAAATAAATCCTAATGTGGTCCTACTTACAATCTCCTCATGAGCTCAGGTGGGTACTGGTTACGGGGGTCTCTGGTGTCAGCAGGGTCCCGACCTCTTTGTTCCATTATCAACCTGTGCTCAATATAAACATCCAGAGAGTCTTTGGCCACCACCTACATGCATGCAGAAAAAACAAAATTAACAACATTCACCATCAATTTACAAAGCAAGGCTTTTATTTATTAAGTATTTTTCTTAAAAACTGCATACATCTCTTTCTTTGTATTCTGGCAGCAGCTCGTGGACGGCGTCGGCAAACAATGCCGTGTAGCGCTTGGCGTTCTCGCAGACGCTCTCCACCAGCTCAGGGTCTTCCTCTGCCACATCGTCCAGCTCAATGAAGAGAGACACCTGCTCCCGGTGGGCCAAAGCCACCTGAGCAGACAAGCAATTAAATGAGTCAACAAACACAGTTACACCCACTTTTTAAACCCTTATCACCACCTCCAACAGAACCAGACCTCCTCAGACAAAATTGAATCAGCTTGTCCACTCAAACATGCCGTTTCGGTCTTGCACCGAGTTGTTAAATATTGTTCCCATTTTAATTTGATTAAAACTGTTGAATTGAAAATAACCCAATATTAACAGACAACTGCAAGAAAATTCCAACTTCATAGCCTAAAGGAAGCTGCATTCAACCTCCTCTGCATTCATGCTAAGCTGAGATTGTGATGTAAACAAAACAAAAAAGGGAGTTACTATTTACATCACACTAGACCTTAAACTGTGAAACAGTCCAGGAAAATCGTAGTCAACAAACTCCTCACAATATATATTGTTTTTAATTCTGGGTTAAATAATTCATCTAAAAATTGGAAGACTTTGGTTTAGAAACTGAAGAAAAAGAAATATAATGGAAAATTTAAATATCCTAGGACAAAAAACAAAGTCCAGGACAATGTATTGTGAGAAATGGACAAAAATTTGGTTTACATTCTGTATACAACACTGTACTCACCAGCTGTGCTCCATATTTAAACACCTTCTTCCCATTGTCATCCTCTGTGTAAAACTCCTGCAGGAACCTTTTGCACTTCTCTGCAAAACATCACACACAAGCTTTAATTTACTTACCAAAAAAAAATAAAAAAATCCACCACATCCTGCAAAGAAAGATCTTTTCAACTGAGTGTTACTTAAAGTCAGAAAAATTCTGATGTTTTGAGTTGAAAACAGGAGAAATACTTGATTCCCAACAACAGCAGAGGGCCTACATGCTGGGAGCTAATTTGTTGTCCTGCACCGACCCCCCCTTTTGTTGAGTAACATGGCATCCTGTAATCTCGATGAGTCACTATTGCTACAGTACAGCATAAACTGCCGCTGGGGCTCAGTATGAAGCATATTTCACCTGGATGTATCTCCTACCACAGTTTCAGAGTGAAATAAACTGGCGCTGCGCAGCAAATCGCTCCAGGGGAGTAGGTAAATACAACAACAAGCGCGCTCAGTTCGGCGTCCCTTTTTCTTCAGGAAATATCCCCTCACTCCTCAAAAGAGCCACAACTAAAAACAATATTCATTTCCGCGTCAGGAGGAAATAAACTCCTATTAGAAAAGCGCTTGAATATACTCCACTTACTTTGACGCCGCGGGAGAAAATTCGCTGCGCTGCTGGTTAATTTCCATGTTCGAGGATGTTATTGTAAACAAAGCAGCACATGGCTTTTGTGCCCCGTCACTGGGGTATCCCTCCGCGATTCCTCCGCACATAAAAACAGTCCCTCTTGTTGTTTTCAGACCTCGGCCAGCCATCTTCTAATGTTAGCCGAGGTTAGCTGCGGGTTGTGCCCAGAAGCAGAACCGCGCCGCTGTGACAAAGCGCCGCACCAAACAGAGAGGAGGCGCTGATTTAATATTTAACGCCGGAGCTTTTTGGTCGTTGGCTTAAAGTTTAACTTGCGTTACTGCAGTTAGACGTTGCTGCTTAATTCAGACACTTGACGGCTCTTCGGGTTAAGCACCAAGGGGAGTCTCCAGGCTATTAATTTAAGTCGAAGCTTAAATTGAATTACTAACAAGGTAGTTGTTATTACTGAAGTCAGTAATAACAGGGCTATTCCACTATTTCAGTTGTAGTTCAAAATCTAAACCTTTAGCCTAAACTAAAAGATTCTACACTGGTTCACTTGTGAACAAGATTTTAATGTTTAATTTGTTTAGAATAATTCTTCCAGATATGACTCATCTAGGATTTGTAATTTTGAAGATGGACCCAATTTAACAAAGCCAGTCAATTTAAAAATAAAATTGGCTTTTTTCTGTTGTTTTATTTCACAAAGCAACTGATTTAAATTTTGTATTGCATTATTTGTTCTATGTTGGGTTTTCCTCAGATGTGCAATGTTGAATAAAAGTCCAGTTTAATAAGGTAATTTAAATGTAAAGTGAATATATGTATATACAATTAAGTCTAAAATTAGTTTCTTTGTCACATAAATTCACGGTTTCACATGCAAAAAACAAACAAACAAACAAACAAACAAACAAAAAAAGCATCTTTAAAGAATCAGTAAGTTGTTTGGACTAAAGGTGGACCAAAATAACAATTTCTATGGCCAAAGTCATAAATAAAACAGAGATTGCATTCCAGGCCAATTATCATTAGCAAAACTTAAGTTGGCAGCATCTTTAGTCCTTTTGTGTTTTCAGAAAGCCATTTCAGATGATTCACTTTATGATGGTCATTTCACATCATAAAGTTTAACTGTTTCATTCTGGCTATGAAACAGCAGCAGACTTCATGGGATATCAGTTCATTTGGGCAGGTTTTGTAGTTTACTTGATAGGTGGTGGGTTTAAGTACCTTTTTATAATCCTCTCATGATCCAATGTAAAGGAAATGTTATGTGACTCAAATAAACCACTATCCAAATTCCCAGTGAGTTTTGATTTGATAAGAAAATCTTATATATCATAAGGGTCAGCTGGCAAAACACCACTACCATAATAAAACAATTTCCTTCAACTACATTTGGAGACTGGAACATTTTAAACGCTCAACTTCTCAGAGAAATAAACCAGTATGCAATTGTTAAGTAAATGGATATCTGAACCACATTTCCTCACACATCACTAGTAAGCTGACCAATGTGATGTAACATTTTAGGGTCATTGTTTTCTTAATCTATGAAGAAACTGCAGGTTATATATAAAATCTCAGCACAGGATTGATCACTGTTATATTTTGAGATGTGAAACTTGAGTTGACCAGAGTTCATGCTACGTGAAAACTGTGAAATAGCCCTTTAAAGTTGTGCAAAACCGGAAGAATGGAATCGGACGTCAACTTCAGAGTCGTAGTCGTTTCTTGAGGTTTAGCAAAAAAAAAGATTGTGCGTTTTGTTTCACACACAAAGAAAAAAAAGAACAAAAAAAAACTCACATTTCCGAAGCTAAACACAACCATGAACAGACCTTATACAGAATGGAAAGTCAGCGTTAAACTCAGCAGCTGATTCAAATCGAGCCGTCAGCAAACGCAGCGCTAAATACAAAATGGCTCATTGACCATCAGCGCTGGAGCTAGCTCAATGGTTAGCCAAACAGGGAACACATCCACTTATCAATGTTTGTTCAGGGAAACGTGCCGTGGGCTCCTAAAAATCCCCGAAAATCATGTTTAGCGTCACTTATAAACCATAAGCCTGTTGACTCGCAGATTTAAAACCTTCCTATTTGTAAAGTTAAAAAGTCAAGGCGTGTGTTTGATTCACAAACGTTACAGCGCTTTTATCCAAGTGCCCTCACACAGAATGTGTGTTTTCGGACAAAACCATTAAATAATTCCCCAAATAACACTGACTATTGTAGGACTAAATTCCGTTGAAAACGTAGTTATAGTCGGACATGTGGCTGCTCAGTGGCGCCTGCTCCTTTGTTTAAGGATCCATCCGGGTCACCGAGCAGTCACAAGCTTACAGACAATGCTTAATGCTTACTTACAACAGCGCTGAGGGAAAAAAAGCCCTGAAAAGTTTATGAAAAACACCATTCTCTTACTGCGCCTGTTATAAAACCAGATTCATATACATTTATACAAACTAACAGTATTTGATAAGAACTCTGCTATAAACGTTATTTCAAAATTATGTTTACACCTCGAACTAATTGAAACCGTATCTTTCCAAATCGCAGTTATGCATTTATTTTACATTTTTAAGCATCTTTTAAGGAGTTAGTCATCATGGGCCAACTTGTTGCTGTAAGAGCTGCATATATTTACCTTTCTCTGCCTCATAATCCTTTCGAGCCATGTCTTGTAGCGTTGAGCGTCAAGTGAAATGAGACTCCCAATACCCTTCAGTTGTAACCGAGTAAAAGTGCAGTTTTATGTGTTAATTTCACTGTTTTTCTAACACCACAGCACTGAATTCATTCACATGCAGCCAGCACGTCTCCCCGGTCGCTGTGCAAGAACTGGCGCCACTCTGACATCCACTGCAGCCAATCGCGTCGCGTCTTTCGGCGGTAGGAGGCGGGCTTTAGCAATGGCGCGAAAGTTGCAGGAGGTGGAGTGTCACATGACCACAGGAACAGGCGCGAAATGTGATAATAGGATCTGATGCACAAATATGCTTCCAGTGGGACAACTAATCTTGAAAATAGAGTTATATCTTTATAGAAAATATAGCCTGAACGCAAGAAATTCATACTTTTCTTTTGAATTCATCTATGATTTTTGCCAAAATACAGTTTATAATAAAACAAACTGTTTCCTTGTTTTTTTTTTATATCTAAACTAAAACAACAAAAATGTGGGGTTAATTTAGGTGAATTCAACAACTTTTGGACAATTTAATTGAATTGTCCTCAGTTGAATACAAAACTATAACATGAATGTTCAATGTTGGGAACTGACTTTTTAAAAAATGTTTGGAACTACATTTGCATCACCTGTCAAGCAATTTTTCAGAAACATTCAGCACAAATCTGTAACATTAATCATATTTTATTTAACACAATTGCTGAACAAAGAAGTGGCAGTAACACAAAATAGATTAAAACTTTTAGCTTACTGTTGGCAGACAGTGATCTAACTAAAAATGTAGTCTGAACTTTTTCTACATTTTGAAAATAGTAATCAGAATCAAACTTTAGCAGGTGTGATTAACACATTTTGGAAAATCTATGCTTTGGGTTTTTTTTTCCACACAAATGATAGGTGCAAACTCAGAACATGCAGAAATGCTGAGCTCTCAGTCAAAGAGCTCATCAAGGATGCTGGCCGAGGTGTGACGCGTTGATGGCTGGAGGGGGAAAAAATAAGTTATCAGATGCAGATTCTCCTCATTTCCAAGCAAACAGTATTCCACATATTCTGGAAAGAATCCAATCCTGTGACCAAGTCATCATAATATTAGGTTTAGCACAGCTCTGTCTGGAAAGATAGCTCTGCAGATCTGATTTCTGTTGGCTGAAGTTTTTTTATTCTGTTTTTTTAAGAGAAGTGCTACAGGCATCTGAAGCTGCTCTTCATTTATTTAGACCCAAGAGCAGAAAGCGCCTCAACTCTTGTGAAATTACAATAATATTGCTCACCGCCACTTCCACTCCTCCCCTGCATCAGTTAATATAAGGGCTTTTCTTTAGCGGAAAGCTTTACTCTTTGTTCACACTGCAGCTTGAAAAGATGTGCTGCTCCTTTTTGGTTTCCAGGCAACCAGCGTCACTGAGTCTGGGTGAAATTTTGAGGTGCATGCCCTTTTCTCCACCTCAGCAAACTAAAGTAGCAAAAACAAGTTATGCCACTTTTGAAGAATTTACTGAGAGTTTGACACAAGGCTCTGTGAAAGTGAGCTGCACCAGCTGAAAATGTAGCAAATGTTAGTTTTGGACTCCAATCTAACAGAGTGCACCAGATTTCAGGTGCGAAAATCTGGTGAAACACATAAAATCGTAAGTTTTACTTATTTACAAAACACTGATGTTTTTACCAGTGTAAATTCAGATCCTTTGTCACTTTCGTAACCTTCTATCTCTGGCTCCTCTTCTTCTGAAATGTTGCTCCCAGCCCTTTTTGAAATGTCATCCTCAATCAGTGAAAGCCTGGGTAACAATAACAGGAGTCATTATTTTTCCAAGGCTAAAAGCAGAATTCTCAAAAATAAACAAACGTCAGCCTTACAAACTGAGGTGAGAATTCAGATCTTCTTGCTGCGTTGACGTCTGCACAGAAGAAGCTTTTCCACGTTTGGTTGGCTTTACCTTTCGCATGGTGGAGCTGCAGGAGCAACAAAAAAACAACTAGAATTCATAACTTGATTTCTATATTCCATGCATCTTTGTTTATTTCAATATCCACTTTCCTTTTTGCCTGGAAACATTATTATTAAATTAGAAAGGAACGCAGACTGGCCTGCTGTTGGTCGGGAAAAAGCCTGGTAGTCATTTACTGAAACCAAATTGCTGCTTTTGGCAGACATCCAATTGTAACTCTCAGCAGTCTGACACAGACGTGGTGAACACTGCAGATGTTGTGATAATAAAATCCAACTCACCCACAGGAGAACTCATCCTCCGACTCCGGCTCAGTGAGGATGCTCCCACTGTTCGACACTACAGCTGTGGGCTTCTTTGCAGCTGGCCGTTTGGTTCTCTGTTTCAGGACAGTCGAAGTGAGGGCCGGAGTGTGAAGGTGGCTCTGGATGCTGCTGCTATCCAACAGTGAACCTCTGGAGGTGCTAGACGCTGAAGACAAACGACAAGTCAAAGAGTCTACCAACAAGCATTTTACAACTACTTTATTCTAAAAACGTTTGCTCTTTTAATACTACTGTTAAAAAAAAAATCAGTGTCACCCTGAGCTGTTATCCTTTTGCGTTTGGTCACAGGTGTGCTTCCTTCGTCTGGATCTTTGTACTTGGAGTTGCGAGACTCCAAAGAACGGCGATACAGTTCAACTGACGGCCAGGAGAGGGCAGCACTGGGACACTCAGATTTTAGAAACTGGGCTCTGGGAGGGAATGAAAAAGCGACAGGATTCATGGACAAAGACCAGGAGACTCTTTGTTGAATGACTGATGTGATTTCGGGAAGACTGCAGATTAAAGAGAAACAAGAGGAGCAGTAAAACTAAACCTGATACAATGGAGGCATCCCTGGAACGCTGGAGTTACGGTGAGAAAAAAGGGTTTTATTTTGTTATTGCCTTATAAGCAGACATTTCAGCTTTACCCATCCCGACTAAAGAAAAGCTGGTAAAAAAATAAAAAAACAAACAAACAAAAAAACATTTAAGTGGATGCATCATTCCTGACAACTACCAGGTCACTCTGAAAACATCACTATGGTGAAGAAGTTGTTAAAATTCAGACTCAAGGTCACATGACATTTAGCCTTTTTAAATCAATAAAACCTTGTTTTACAACACATGCTGTCTCACACACTGCATGAATCCTCGTGATCCTAATATAAAAACTGTTCTCAGCAGGAAGGCTGAATAAAACAAAACGCTTTTGAAAAGTGAGCTGAATCAGCCCAGGCAAAATTTCAAATAGCTGAAACTCACAATTAGTACCATAGAATGATATGCAGATAGACTTTGTTAGATGTGAGAGTAATTAAGTTTGTATGAATGTAGATGAGTTGTCCTTTGGGGTTCTCACAGCTGGGCGCGGTCTTGTGGAAGCAACTTGAAGCTGAACTCGCTGAGGATTTCTAGGAACGCCACGTTCGGACACTCCTCTCCTTCTTGCAGCACACGAAACGCAAAACGGATCCCGTCCCTGACAAGAAAAACATTTTAGAGATTGCTGCACAAAACAAATAGCAACTCTATAAAAAATACTCCCCAGGATACCACACTTAAAATTGTTAAAATATCAAAGTTAACATGTTGAAATTTGTTTTAGAGCATTATAAAGCAAAGAGAGGTAGTGTATGTCAGAGAAATGTGTTACTAACAGATGCAGGGCCACCAGTTGTGTGCGAGAACGCTGTAGATCGACGCCAAAGCTCAAGGCCAGCTTTCGAGCCAAATCTCTAATCTCGGTGAAATCCTGCTGGTCGTGGCTCTCCGTAAGCATCTCAGAGAACAGCTGAGCACACACATGCATGACTTTACATAAACATGCTCTATAGTGAAACCTTTAATGTATCTGCAGGAATACACGGACACAGTGTGCCGACTTCCAGTTTGGCTGAAAACCGAGTGATTCAAAAAATGGCTGTAATTCTACTAAACAAGAGGTTTGAATTTTGTTTTGAAGAGACTTAATTACTTCTCCTGAGGAACAAGTTGGATTAGTAAATGTTGGATTAGTAAATGTTGACAATTTTTTATCATTATAGTCATCTAAACTCACATTTCTACCACATTTTCATGCATCAACGTATTGATATTAGTCTGCAAAGAAAATAAATGTTCTGTAATAGAAACAATACCACATGTTCAGTATCAACTGCTTTTAGTTTCCTAAATGGGCACAAATCAGTACAGTGTGCACATCTTTCATCACACACAATCTTTGTTTGACTTTTTTCTTTCTGTACACATGCTGCCACACACTATATAGCAGTGAAATCAGGCGCACACCTGCTGCAGGCTGAGGCACACGGTCTTGGCGCTCTGTATGGGGTTGATGAGCTTGCTCTTGCTCACCGTCTCCTTTATGATGTCACCGAAATCTATAAAATACTGTAAGAAACCAGATATGACAAAATGTCAATGCGCTTTAATTGTAAGTGTCTGACGGTGCAAATAAACCACTCCGTTCACGTCACGGATGCTTGTTTTAGCCGCTGTTCTCCATGACTCATCTTCTGCACCTCGCTTGTTCCAAAACAAATTTTATCACCTTCCTCCACTTTCCACACATCCTCTTCGATATTAATTAGTTTTAGTAGCCTTTCCAAATCTAGCTAATTCATCCAAGAATAATTCAGGTCTAAGAAGGGAAAGCATTCAGCCAAACTGAGCACAAATAATAAAGATCATTACTCCACCTTGTTGTAGTGCTTGAAGACATTGGTGGCAGCAGACAGGTCCAGGACGCCGTAGAGCACCAGCTTACAGTAGCCACCAAGCTGATTGCGTTTCTTCTGAAGAAGAGCCACCTTCTTTTCCAAACCTTCATCTAAAAATACGAGAGAAAGGGTAGGATAAAATAAAATAAAAAATAAGGCATAAAATATAAGATCATGTGAGGCTGTTTTTCTGATTAGAGGATTCAGATGCTTAGAAGGCAGAAGCAAACAGAAGCAAACACATAAATATATTCTACACTAGAATCTGCTGGTGTTGGGAGGAATATGATGAAACGTTCTCAGAAAGAAAACATGAAAAAGTGATAAATGTGCAAAGGCTGGTCTGAGAAAATAGTCGTCTTTAACACTTAAACTGCTGCTGGAACCGTCACCGGACCGAACTGGCACTGTGATACGAGTTGGTATAAAAGTACCATCAAGTTCGATATTTTCGCTGTCGTTGAAGACGTAGTCCAGGAGAAAAGATGCCAACTCAGCACGCAGAGAGTCGGACGGCAGGTGAACCAGCTCTTGGAGGACAGGCTCACCGCGGACAGAAACCGCTCCGTACAGCAGCAGCAGGTCACACAGCAGCTCAAATGCCTAAGAACGGGAAGATAAACAGAAAATTGACCAATTCAGGTTCTAGTTTTACCAAGTAAAGTTCAAGATCAACAAACATTCTAATATCAGTGGATTGGTCGTTGATTTAGATTTAAATGGTTACCTAATTGTGATTCAATCGTCAATACCTTTTATTGGCAATTTCTATTAAAGTTGAAGTGTTTTAACTTTATTTTATGCAGTTAGCACAAAGAATGATGCTCATTTTCATCAAGCTTTTACCTGATCCCTGATCTCAGTCTGGTCCAGAGACAAACAAGACTGGCAGATTCTGCAAAATGCACGCACCTCTTTTCTAAGATGCTTTAAGTCACCCTGGGAAAAACATTGAGAAATAGAGGTATAACAGAGAGAAAGACTGTAAATATAAAATAATACAGTTAAACAGTGAAATAATTGTTAAACATAGATGTCTCTGTCACTGGACTCTCCATCTTCTGCATTAGGAAAGTCAAAGTAGGAGGCGGTAATTCAAAGATATTTGCTTGTGAGTAACAATTACCGGTAATTAATGATTGATGTATTTTTGAGGAAGTATTTCAAGTGAGAAAAACTTTCATATTTGAGCAATGTCGGAAAATGTTAGCTTGGATAATTAACTAAGGTGAATGATATTGAATGCTTTGATTTTAATAAGAGTGATAAGAAGTGAAGATTAGAGATGAAACACGAGTCGAATTATGCAATAATGAATGAAATAATGCAGTGAGGGTATATAAAATGATCCTGTGATTTCAGACTTTTAAAGATTTTTTGCATGATTTGCTTGCTGGCAAAATATGAATTGTTTGACACATAATGGCTCTACAAACAGCCAAGATCTCCACTAACAGACTGAAAACGGCTGTGACGTAATCTGCTCCATGTTATTTGGCTTACATTAATGCAGATACTGCCAGAATAAAGGCTGCTTGTTAAAGGAAAAATGCTGGACTTAAATAAGAGCAAATTCTATTCAAAAATAGAAACAAGCACCTCAGCTGGATTCAGGTTGACTGCATTCAATTTTGCCCACATGAGGTGAAAAGCTGCACACTTCAGAGCCGCCACCAAGAGCTGAAATCACACAGAAACAAGTCGAAAATAACTTCTGTTTATACTTGTTTAAATTAAAAAATACTTCCTGCAACTTCAGACTTGAAAGAACATGTCTCAATGGAAAAAACAATAGTCAAGTTTATTATTATTCTAGCTAACTTCAATTGTAGAGCAGTGAAACTATGACATACATGCCATATCTGACATCTCATTACACTGCCTTACTCTCATCATTCTCATGAGGTAAAATCCTAATCAACCTGAACAACCTTTATATTATCACATAAAATGTTGCTTTTAACCTCAGTGTCAAAATCCAAGGATTCTATCCTATTTTTCAGCAACTCCATGCAGGAATCAAGCAGCTCCCATCTAGTCGGGTCCTTGGCACTGAAAACACACAAAGCTTAGAGTCAAATGCATCTCTAATGAAAAGCATCATCAGTACAAAGCTTCCCTATTACGAGCTCACCTGCACAAGGCAGCAATCCTTTTCAAGGCTGAAGCTGCATTGTACACTCCATCCTCATCTGCTGCACCCTAAGTAATACAACACACCGACTGAAAGGCTGAAAGAGGAAATAAGAGCCAGTCTGCTCTTCTTAATTATCGTCACTTTTTCAAAACAGAGGTGCTTATAAAGCTGTATCTCATGGAATGTGGGTTTCTCAGATTTTCGAACCTGCAGTAAGTCGCTCAGGTAGGAGTTGAAGCATTCGGTCAGCTCGTCCATCAACTGACTGAAGACCAGGTGTGCACGGGAGGAGAAGGTGTGGCTCTCTGAGCAGAGGGTGCTGACCAGCAGGGCGCAAGCCTGCAGCACAGCAGCGTCTGTATGCTTCTTCGTGATGGTGCAAATCTGGTTCAGCAGCAGGTCCAGATGCTGAGAGAAACAAGGATGGATCAAGAAAATAAAACACCAACTTCTATGGCTTCACAAATCTGGTGAGGCCATTAATGACCTCTTTCTGACCTTTTCAAGCCACTGAGTGCTGCTGTACATGTCCAGATCAAAGTAAAGAGGAGCTCTGAGGAGAAGGCTCATTTTCTCTGCATCAGCTGAGTACTACAGGCAGATTAAAGTTTCAGATCAAAACAATGTTCTATTAGGGTATATAAAAATAAAGTATCATAAATGTGTTCAGCTGTGCACCTTGGAAAGCAGCTGTGGGAGTATAGGGATGAAATGTGTGGTAATGCGAGTCCTGTCTTGCTCCTGAATCTTCTTCAACTTCATGCTCAGGATCTGATATGTGTCAAAAAAGTTCAGAGGAGACAAAATGTAACCACAATTTTTGTTTGTGTTTAACAAAATGAGTTAACAGTGTGGAAAACATCTACAATAAAGTTATTGCAAACATTTATTCACACCTTTTTGCCCTGACTTCTCCCAGCTGGTGGTGTTGCCTCAGCTGCCTGTCTGATGGCACACATCATGATCTCCAGGAGCGCCCCCTCCTCCTCATACATCAGACCTGGCAACAAGAAGACAAAGACAAGGAGATTAAAAGAAATGACCTCCCAGAACAGATATTATCGGCAACTATAAAAATAAAAAAAAAAGGGAAATCAAAATAGAAAAAAATATATGGAGTTAAATGCAACTTTGCACATACAGCTTGAGTCAATCGTACCCTTAACACTCCTCACCAGAATCCTGCAGCAGTAAAGCGGTCATGGTGTCCCAGTCTCTAAGCTCAGAGCCAGCCACAGACCACAGACTGTCCACCAGGTACGCACCATGCTCATGGAACTGTTGCATAAACAATTCAGATTAAATCGTTTCAATGTTTTAAAATGCAACATTGTGATTTCAATTACAAAAATAATAAAATATGGAATCTATGAGGGGAAAAAAGGAATTGAAAAAACACCTTGAGAACATCAGTTCAGGAGAAGCAAGAGACAGAAATAAAAAAAAAAAATAACAAAAACAAAATGGCTACCTCACTCTGGATGTAGAAGGAGATGAGTATTTGAAAAAACGCTGGATTGTGGCTTTTTTCATCATCATCCTGGCATTGAGTAGTAACCACACGTTTCAGCCTGTCACACATAAACAAACTAGTAAATTGTACTTACTAAGAGGGAAATAAAGAACTTATTCAAAAATAAACTGCTTAAAAAAGAGGGACTACTTTCAATGCTGACACTTTGGATAAGCAGGAGTTGATTCTTACGACATGGAACGTACTTGTGGCAGAGGAAGGCTCCGGCTGCAGATGCCAGGCCACGGTGCAAAGCGTAAACCAGGGGGTAGATGTGGCCGGACTCCTCCTCCATCAAGTCGTCTTCTGTGCTGCTGCAAGTGTCAAAATAAACGGGCAACACAGTCAATTCCAAACCATTTAATTAATCAGTCAAAAGAAATCATTCAAAATGTACAATGTAAGATAAGTCTAAACTCTTAAAATAAAAACCTGTCCTTGGAAAAGTATTTACATGTTAGAATGTCAAACTTTGACATACTCTATATGATGGCACAACGTAAAATGGTTCATATTTATGAAGTGGAAGTAAGTGGTAGAGACATTTTTTTTTTTTCCCCAAATATAACAATATATATATAAATTATTTATTCATTTATTATAAAGCAGTGCAAGCAACTCCCAGCAGAAGTTGACAAAATAGTAAATAGGAACACATCAGATAGGTTAGAAATTAAACTGTGGAAAAGTTTCAAGAAGGGCTGGAGTCCAAAATAGATTCAAAACCCCAAAAACATCCCACACAGAATTGTTTAATCATCCCAAACTTGAAGATGCCAAAACACGACTGTCCACCTGAGCTGGACAAGATGATTAATCACAGAAGCAGCCAAGAGTCCAACCCTCCTTTGTGCTCTTCAGATTCAGCAATCTGCATTCTAAGCTCATGTAAACACGACTCCGTGTTTACATCCCTATCTTTTTTGTGCATATTTTATATTTTTATATAAAAATATAAAATATTTTTATATAAAAATATTATATAAAAATATATAATATTTTTATATTATATATTGTCACTTCACTGATATCACACCTGAATGTCCTCACTGTGCAACAATAAAGGCTATTTCTATTCTATTTTAGTGAGGGACTGTCCATAAAATAAAGGCAACAACTGTAAACCTAAGAGGTGCTCATCTTTTTATTACCAAAATAATCACACATTTTTATAAATGTTAGCTAAAAGTTTTGTTTTTAAGAGAACATTAGATAGCCACCCCCCCTGTATGCACCTACAAACCTCTGATTGTGTAGTTCCTGGACAAAGACATCAGATTCTGATAACAAATTCTTTAGTTGTTATGGATCATGAGGTGGGGTGTGGCTTGGCTATATATATATATATATATATGTATATATATATATATATATATATATATATATATATATATATATATATATATATATATATATATACATACATGTGTGTATATATATATATAAAATTTCTATCTGTAAAAATCTGATCATTGTAATTTTTATTGAAGATCAGAATTAAAACTCACAATTTAAATGAAGATAGCATCTTTTGTCTTTTTTTTTTTAATCTACTAAAAATATTCCTGCATCACATCAACAAAGAAACCCTCAGAGATAGAGGAAGCCCTCACTGTTGGATCATCAGCAACAGATTGACCACTTCCACTGCCACGTCTGGGTCTTTGTCCAGCACCATGCTGAGAATCCTTTCCTGAGCACACAGAAATTCAGTTATGCACCGCAATACACACACACACACACACGCACACACACACACACACACACACAGAGATAAATGTACAATGGTGCCAGCAGTCAAACAAACTGATAAATAATATGCATAAATGCACCCACACACACACGCTTACTCGCTGATTAGGATGTAAGCCATGACAGAAAAAAAGACCATTTATCTGCAGCAGCACATGTGGCTTAAGAGGGTTTTCATGTATTTGAGAAGGGCTTATTATCTATGGGTAATTGGCGGCAATTAACACAACCAGGCACAAGCCCAGACAAAGGATGGGACCATACCAACAAACAGAAGTGGTGCAAAGACAAAAAAAATGAATAGGCATTAAAATACAGAGAGAAGGCATCAAAAAATGGGTGGAGAAACACAGACAGGCAACAAAGTAGAGACAAAACAAAAGGAACAAACAATAGATGGGAGACAGATGTTGAGAAAAGAAGCAGACAGAAAGACAGATGTAGACTGGGGGGGAAGAACGGTGGAAGAAAACAGGCATTAAATGAGGCACGAGTCCAATCCAGAGGGATGGCTCACTTTAAATCTGTTGGTGAAAAGCTCCAGGCGGCCAATGAACTCCTTCTCCTGGTACAGACCCTGCAGGGCACGCACACACTGCAGACGCACTGGACTTTGCTGCAGAAAAATGGAAAACAAAAGTACAGTAACATGCTTTTCTGCATCCTGCGCACACACTCAGGGAAGCCTGTTCTAAAAGGCTGTTTCTCTTTTTACACATGATTCTCACAAAATCGGCTAAAAAATAAATCTTGATGAATAGATGAATCATTGCCAAAGAAAACTCCAAGGAAAAGTAACTGAAGTGTGGATAGAGATTACTTTGAAACAAAGATCCGACCTTGTGTCGTCTCTGCTTATCTGCAGTCAAAAGTTGAACAAAATATTTTTTATTTCTTCTGCTTCTTGGCCAGTAGGAAACTCTAGACAGACATCTTCAATGCCTGAGCATCAAAAATGTTTCTGGATAGAAGAGAAAACCATGTTCCACCTGCTGCTTCACCACATCTGTGTTTACCTTGTCATGCAACGTCCATCCCAAATATTTCAAGCATCTGTCATTGAGGAAGTTATCAGGATCCGTTTTCAGCCAAAGTCCCAACTCCTCAATACACGTTGCACGGATGTCTGCCAGCCGGTCGCGGTAGCGATGCACAAAGACACCACGGAAGATGGCGTTCATCATAAATGAGAGTTCCTCTCGGTTTTCCTGCAGCTACATCAAAAACATAAAACATAGATATGAACACTGACAAAGATGAACGCGTTGTTGCCATTGATTATCATTTCAACAAATCCGAGTTGTTTTAATAGGGGGAAAATGTTTGGAAAATTTTGTTTAACAGAAATACTATAAAGGCAATTACCTTTTATTATTATTTATCTTTAAGATATGAATTTCAAAGCTAGAGCATCATCACATTTTACAGTAAGATTACACTCACAATGTTATCACATTTTCCTCTACATTAAAAGTCCTCAATAGTTGATATTGACAAATTGATATCTAGTTTTGTCTTTTATTCATGTTTGAAAATCATTAAAGAGAAAAGCTTTTCTTCTGATTTGCTCCTCTAAAACTTAAACTCGTGCAGCCTCCTTCTGATTGGTCAGGCATTCACATGAACGTCAGCAGAACTCTGCTGCAGATCCTGTGATGAACTTTTAAAATGTTATTTATACCACTTGAGCTCTTTAATGATATTAAAATTAATGTTAACTATTGAAAGCTTTTAGAAAAGCAAACAGATTACGGTCTAATTTGATGCCATGACCCCAGTGGTGCAGTGAGATTAAATAGTATTTCAGAAAAAATTTTAATCGGTTTGTGTAATGTTTGAAGCTTCTGTGAGTAACAATGAAAATGGCGCATAGGTCAATTTCATTTTGCTACATACAAGCCGAGTTTATTAAGCAGATAAGTCTGTGCAATGGCACAGAATATTAGCCATATCAGAACCTGTCTTCTGTGGTAAATCATGACTGATTTCAAAGTCTTCACAATCTAACAATGTCATATTTTAAGCTAAGTTAGTGTTTGAGTGTTTTACCTCTCTGATGGCGGTCTTCAGATCCTCCAGTCGGCCTGAGTCTTGGTCATGTGGGTTCCTGCTGTTCTCGATGTCGCATCGCCGCTGTGTGGTCTGCAGCTGAACCGATGCAGCCACAGCCACATCCACCAACCCCGTCATCAGCTTCATGGCTAAAACAGAACACAGAAAAATAAAAATATTCATACACCTTGTAGTCATTCACATTTTGACAACTTAAAACAATTTACTTCATAAGATTTTTTTATGGACTGACATAAATTGATGTAAAAGGTGAGATTTGGTATTCAGCACCCAAAGTTTTTTAGAATGAATCCTCAATGCAGTCCCAGCTAGGTTGGTTCATCTTGAAATTTTTACCCAGTTTTTTGTTACAAAATACCTAAAGCTCAGTCAGATTGGATGGAGAGCATGTGAATGCCAAAATTCCCAAATGGATTTAGTTATGAGACTGTCTAGATCTGAAGGTTATGTTATTTTCACAGAATTTTATTAAGACAAATCAAATTAAAGGGGATATATGTATATTTAAACCAAATTAGGTATACTTCTAATTACACTTCACTATAATCTGCTACTTTGTTAATGTAAAAATGTTTAGTGACATGTAAGGCACTGAATATGGATTCTACACAGTAAGAATCAGGTGAGGTAACACTTTTCTTTACCAGTGATGTACTGGTGTGCTTACCTAGTAAAGTACTGGTGTGTCTGAAGGCTCTGACCTGGGAGTCAGACAAACCGGTGAGCAAAGCCAGCAGGGAAGGGAAGAGAAATTCGTCGTAAACGAGACTGTTGCGACACGAGTGGACCAGGACCCGAACAAACTCGCACAAACCGGCTTTGAAACGCTTAAACTGAGGGCCAGGGGTGATCAGTGGGTAGTTCACAGAATCCTGGCCAAAGACGAGAATAAACCACAAACCAATCAGCTGCAGACAAATGAAACATCTAATATTCTGCAATTTGCTTTGTATATTAATATGGAGCCTATAGTTTATTCTGCTAATGACAAAAACAGCGATGATTAACTAATTAATGAGTTCATTTATCAACATTAGACTGTAATTAGCTTTTTCCTAACATGCTGTGCGCCATCTTTTGGATCCCAATCTCATGGGACGGAGAGATGACTAGATTTCTAAACCTAATTCCAGCTTCAATTAAACAGAGAAGGCAGAAAAAGATTCACTTGCAAAGATTAATAAACAGTTTTACTGTTGATGTTTAGCCAAAATCTAGCTCATAAAACGAGCATTTGTTTTCTTTCTTACCTCATTGAACTCCTTTGTTAGTCTGCTGATAATTTCAGCATTTTCCATACTTTCATACATCTCTCTGCTCACCACACCTGAGCAAAAAGGTCTACATTAGAATCTAAATAAAATCTATGACTAGAAGATACATTTTAGAGCATTCATTTTCATGTTCCTTTAGCTTAAATCTAATCTTGTCAACGTTACAGAGATCAATACCACAGATGACAACCTGAGCTGCAAATGGAGAAAAAAGTATCTATAACTGTGATCCCCCAACATGGAAACAAGCATCTCCCTGGCCTCCCATTTAACCTCTGACCTTTGCATCCGCAGGACTGAACAATGAAGTTGATGAGCACCAGTAAGCCTTCCTCTCGGCTCTGTTTGTAGCTGCATAACCACTCCTCCACCACCGTCTTTGGATCGACAGGAAGCCGCACACACATCAAATCAGACAGAATTAATTTACAATAACAGCATAGATTTCAGATTCATTCACTCAGTGACATTTTTTTACTTAACTGTAACTTTATACATATATGTATCAGACTATTTACTAGGGTTCTATGCAGATTTAGTTCCTTTTCTTTTGTAATGTGGATCTAACCTGTTAAGTCTTTATCCCAAACAGACAATAGCAGAACAATAGCAGGGATGGCCAGTGTTGTCAGTCATTGACTCTGTGACCCAACGAGATTCTCTCTCCCTCTTTGCTTATCAAAGGCAATTCTTTAAGGCCACATCAGTCAGCCAGTGACAGCACATAATCACCTCTCTTTTTGTCAGCTTGTTTCACTTTCCATTACATACGTCTCCTTTAGCACCACCCTCCCTTCATGTTGAAGTCTGTATCATTACCTCCCCCCTCCTCAGTGAGCTTTTTGGTTCCTCACAACCTCGTACTCACTACCATGGCACTCTTTCCAGAGCACACAGCATCATAGATATCCTTCGCGCTGATCCCCTGGCTCTCCTCGCTCGTCACACGTCTAGAGGACAGCTTTCTAGATGTCCCTGGGGACGGCGATGGCTGCTGCTGGGAGGGGTCAGGAGGGACCGGGATGGGGCTGCTACTGGTACTGGATGTCACTCTCAATGCAGCATTACGCCTGGGTCTCTTTGGTGGCTTTACATAAAAGAGAATTATTTAAGAATGTGTTGTCAACTGGGAGCAACTGTGTCCTATTCTAGGCATCTACAACAGCAGGAGTCCACAATTTTGACCTTTAATAAAACTGAAAATGATAGCTCCATTGGGTAAATTAAAAATATCAAAATTGAAAGAGGAAACGTAAACAATTTTCACAATGTGAAAAGTCCTTACTTTTTCTCAATAATTTTTTTTCTTTGTTCTTTTTTTTTTTTTTTTTTTCTAGTTTTTAAATAGAAAACTTGACAGGACATAAGGCAGGCGTATTTTCAGGGGTTGGAGCTCAAATACAAAACATGCAAACAACCCAGATTTTAAGAAAATGAAAGGTTTGATGGCCAAATAATGATGGATAGATGGGTGGACAATCAAAGAGGAAATACAAATATGTTTCCATACTCCTTATGTTACTTTTCCAGATTTATCCAGACCTGGAAAATAACTTTACATCCCTAATTCACTTTTCCAGACAGGGCAGGAACCATAGAAACATTTTCCCTGATAAACTTAAGGAGGAATTAATTACTACAAAACAAAAACATTCACCTGGGGTGCAGGAACTGACTGTTTACTTCGCTTCCTGGCTTTTGTCTGAGGTTCATAGAGACTACCAATTTCTGAGGAAAGATCCAGCTCTTCAAGACTAGCAAAAAGAGAGACAGAATTAAGACACATCTCAACAAGAATAAAATACAACTAGTGATCCTATTGAGAATGATGATCAAATTTTCTAAAAGTATTTATATTCTAGAACAGAAGATTTGAATCACAGGCTCGGGTAACTTTACCTGTCGAAAGCTGAGCTTCCAGTTTCCATTTTAGCTGAAAGAGAATGCGACGAATTGTGATGAACTGGTTAGCCTATTTTTAAATATCAAACGGGAAATTGATCTTAGATAATAACAAAATCAGTAAATGTTTCGCGTTAAATGTAAAAAAATGCATACAATATAAACTGTGAAGTTAACCCTCTACGGCCTCAAACATCCAATGATATATAGTATATTTTTACAACTAGCCACAGAAAACCCAGCTAATAGCAGAGCTAATTGCTAATAGAAGTATTGTAAAAACACATTACTAACCATAACGCGGACTGCGACCGCGTACTCATAAGTACACACGACGTAAAAGTGAATAAGTTACAAAAATATATTTATATAGCAATACCTTAATCTTGTATAACTTTTTTTCTTCTCGCTACTATGCTGGCCAGTAATTTCGCCGCGAACAGAGTTTCGTTGCGGATTGGCCAGCGCTTTCTTATCCTCGAGCCTGATTGGTCTGTCTGAAATGGCAGTTACTGGTAGCGAGCAGTAAAAGTCTAGTTTAGTACAGCCTCCCTTTCATGCATGTTAAACAAGCAATTTGTTGGAAACTCGGATGTATCATGTGTCTTTGCAGCTTGGTAGCTTCTATCCTTACATTCACTTTGGGGTCTTTGTTTAATCATTTGAATTGTGATATTATGTTTAGTCTGGTGTTCAGAAGCTGTGAATCCTCTCCTCTCTTTATTTCCATTGTTCTGAAGTCATATTCGTGTCAAATAAAGTACGCTGAAAGGCAGCTTCCGGTTTCAATTTCAAAATAAATCACCGGCATTTAAATTTAAACCGTATAAAATTAAACCGAAACCGGTTCTAAATATGACGTTTATTGTTCATTTCTGCTGCTACATGCTACACAACAATAAATATGTAAAGCTACAGAAATAATATGTTGTGTCAAACTGTAGCACACAGTTGCTTTGTTTTAACCACCTTATGCTTTTAACTTTCACATTTTGTCAAGATACAACCAATAACCTTGTGTGTGCATTTCACACACAAGGGATTTGATCTTTCTTACCAACATGCACAAAATATAAAAACTGTGGTTTGCATTGCTGCCAGCCAACTTTACTTTGAAATCCCTGAATACAATCCATCAAACCCAAATGGCTGTAGAAGTCATTTAGTAAGTACAATGGGTCCATGTTCATGTACATTGATCTCTTAATGAATCTATTCTGCACACCAAACAGAGAGACAGCAGGCCCATGAATACACTTGAGGTGATTTTCCTTATCAAAAATAGGGAAGATGGATGAAGCCAAAGAGAATCTGACCTGAAAGAAAACTTAAAACATATTAAAGTCTTCCAGTAGGAAAACAAACCCTAAACATACAATCAGAGCTATAGTGTTATTTATTTTATTTATTTAAATTTATCAGGGACAGTGCACATTAATGAACAATGTTTTCGATCAAACCATAATTGTGTATTAAGATAATCTTTTGAATGTCCGTAGATAAATCAAAATGAGAATCTATGGCAAGAATTGAAAATTGCTGTTCAGACACTCTCCATCCAATTTGAATCCAAGATTAGATGTTTAGAGCTACTAAGTAGAAAAAAACCAGAGACTTGGAGTCTTTGTGGGTTATTCTACAAGGCCAAAATGATGTTGTACTTTTTATTGTTTTATCTCTTTAAAATGCTTGTGAAGTGGCAAAAGACTGCATATTCAATTCAGAGGTGTGAAAGTGCTTTTAAGAGTAATTTTATTACACTATGCTTTCTACTTTTGAGTTTTCACATTATGAAGTGCTGCTCTTGAGTAAAATGCTTGGTTACTCTTAACTTCACTGAATGAAAACCAAAAATATTTGAATAAAAATACTTACCTATTGTGCATGCTAATACGAGACATCTATTTTATACACAGGGCCTGTTGTGTTATTTTTGATCTCCTGAGCCTGTTGAAGTCAAGAATATATAATAAACAGTGTTTTGTTACTGGCAATTTTCAACCCATTCTAGTATGCACTAACTAATGTATCAGTCTTAATTTTACGCTAAAAAAAACAATAAGAAAAATTGTTTATTTTGTAATTACGTTAGTTGTATTATTACCATCATTCATAACATTTTAACATATTAAGTCACGTTAGAAAATTTGGACAATTATTTTGAAGGGAATTCTTTTCCGGTCTCATCACGGTTAATTCCTGCGGGTTTGACAGCAGTGGTGCGTCAAATGATGGTTAAGAAGCGCAAGGAGTTCCTCATTCATTCTCCTCCTGTGTTTACGCGCAGCGACGGGTATCCCAGGAAAGAAAAAATAAAGGGGGACACCATGGAAACACAAGTGATGTAAAGAGAAAAAAAAAAAAGAAAAATCCAGATCGGATGTTGATCAGGAGCATCATGACTGCTTTAAAGGACTAATGATTTTGGATCTTGTCACTATTTTATACTTTTACCTGCATCTATCCGGGTCAGTCGTTCATTCTGCGATCCACTCTGGTCTTACATAAACCCAGCAGTCAGCCTACTGGGGTTTGCTTCATTTGATTTCCAGTCCCGCTGTGAGGATGGGCACCCGGCTGCTGGTTTGGCTCTGCACCATCGCTGCCCTGTCTGGGACCCGGAGCCCCGCGGCTGCTGCGGGAAGAAGCTGCGCTGACACCCGGCAGGTGTACTCAGAGAAGGGGTACAGCACCAGCACCGCGCCTGTGACTCAGATCTCCGGTAAGACAACAGTCCCACTGCCTGCTTTGCTCAACTTGGGTGCAGCTTTCCCTAGCATGCTTTAGAATGGATAAAGTTGAATTTGTGTTCATGAAAGTCGTATAAAACAAGACTAAGCCTCATAATTACCCACATAAAGTTACAATTTATGTAAAACTGTTTTATATGTTGGCTTTAAACTCAGAGGGTAAAAAAAAAAACATCATCAAAACGCGAAGAGGAGTTTTCCTCAGGAGACATAAAGCAATGCTGTTTAAAACAAATCACACCCGCCCCTTCCTCCCCTCTGCGCGGTTTAAATAGGATGATTAAGGGGATGAGCAAATTGCCAACACCGGTGCAACAAAGAACCTCGCCCCTAATTAGTCTTTGCACTAGCCCACAGTTAAATTCATGCACGCAGGCTACCTATACAGGCTCTGTTCACTAGTGGTAATCAGCAGGAAACGATGTAGATCTGATGTGGATTACAAGCATTTACATTTGGGAATAATATAAAGTTTTGGCAGAGGGTTAGAAGGACATATGCCTTTTAGATTAAAATAAAAAACAGGGGGAAATGCTTCATGAACTGCTTTTTGAAGGTATAGCCTTGTACATGTAAATTACTACTTGGCAATCCTCCCACACAGACACTGAGGTATGTTTTTATAATTAATGGTGGGTAAAAATGTTTTCTTGCATTGCATTTATTTCATGGCAAATCAACTCGGTGTAAAGCAACCTTAGGATTGATTGATTTTTGTGTGTTGGGCTATCACTGCCTGAGTCTCTGCTGGCTGTCCCGTGGGCCAGGGGAGCAGATGGCCAGGAGAGAGAGAGAGAGGGTGAGGGATGAAGGGAGGCAGTTTAGAAATGGAAATACGGGGATGAGAATGGACTGATGGTGAGACACACAGAGAACAAAAGAAACAGAAAGGCACGTCAGGCAGGGAAGATTTGGGATAGACACTTTCCAATTTATTAACAACCAAATATTCATGCCAGGTGTAATTATGCTGCATAAACAAAGATCTGTACCCTTTGAGCGTTGTGTTATCCCCACCTCCTCTTAGCTGTTGTTTGCTCATGTTATTACCTAAAGGAAGATGATTGAACCTCAGTTGACAAAGAAAGAAAAATTGAATTTGAATAATTCATACATATAAATTGCAATTTCCTTCCACAGCATTATCTTTAATTAGATTTCCCTATTAAATAACCTATTAATGGCAAGGAGAGTCGACCTTTTCCCGAAACAAATGCACTTTTTTCTGACACCAGCAAGGTCATGTGGGTGAAATTATTGATGGAAAAGAGGAACATCTCATTTTATATTTCACTAATCTTTTTTCGTTAAATAAAAAGTAAACAAATAGACTTTTTCCTGACACCAGCAAGTGATTACAATGAAGATGTAATTTTGATGGAACACATCATTTTCTGTTGTACCTTTATTTTTTCTTAAATAAAGGTACATCAGTCCTCAAACCTTAAGGTCCTTCTGATGTTTTTGTTGTAGGTGAGCACCTGCGACTTTGTCCTCAGGACTATACCTGCTGCTCCAGTCAGATGGAGGAGACTCTGTCCCTTCAGAGTGAGAGGGACTTCTCGAAAGCCATCGAGGACAACAGCCAATTCCTCTTGACTACCTTCACACAGAGACACCGCCGGTTTGATGGTGAGAGGCTAATACAATGTAATATTAAGTAATATGAGGTTCTTCTGCTTTTACATTAGATTAGTAAGTTTAATTGTACCTTTAATCAAGAAAAAAAGCTTCTTCCACTCGCATTTAAAACTATCTGGACTTCAATATGAACTTGAACAATAAACAAATCCCAGTTTAGTTGCTGTATGTATTTAGGTTTTACAAAGACCTAACAGAATTCATCCAAACTAAACAGAGCCGATTTGGATCGGACCTTTTCTTACCACTAATGAAAATCCTTTTTTCCACCTCCACTGCAGATTTCCTGTTGTAAACTTAAACTATTTCAAATGAACCACAATGACTTCACTATGACATGTGCTATCTAGCTAGTCTTAGTCAGAGTACACCTAACCACAGCCTGTAAACTGACCTTCATGAATAAAATTGGTTAATAGCCCCCTTTATGCATCTGGAAGCGTTTTCAATGAGTTTCTGCTCTGAAGACAATTTAGCCTGCGTTGTGGTGAATTAACATTTCAGCAGGTTTCTGTTTCAGCCTGCTCACCAGCTGAATTTACACTTATCCTCCTACCTGCTATGGACTGTTAGCACCTTTTTTTTAAACCCTCATACTTTTATATAATGTCTGAGTCATATAAAGATGCTTAAGGAGTGGGAGACTGGATATGAGTCTTAAAGGCAGATTTTTAATAGAGTATGCGCTGTTATTTACTGCAGTTCAGGATCTGATGTCCTTGTAAGCTGATAATCTTGTGACATGGAGAGGAGGTGATGGACCGCCTACACAGAACTACAACTATCCATCCATCCATCCATTTTCCGTCACCCTTCTCCCTAACGGGGTCGGGAGTTGCTGGTGCCTATCTCCAGCTGCGTTCCGGGCGAGAGGCGGGGTACACCCTGGACAGGTCGCCAGTCTGTCGCAGGGCAACACAGAGAGACAAACAGGACAAACAACCATGCACACACACACACTCACACCTAGGGAGAATTTGGGAAGGCCAATTAACCTGACAGTCATGTTTTTGGACTGTGGGAGGAAGCCAGAGTACCTGGAGAGAACCCACGCATGCACAGGGAGAACATGCAAACTCCGTGCAGAAAGACCCCGGGCCGGGAATCGAACCCAGGACCTTCTTGCTGCAAGGCAACAGCGCTACCCACTGCGCCACTGTGCAGCCCAGAACTACAACTATAATGTATTAAAATAAAAGGTTCTCATCACAGTTAATCTCTCTCTATATCTGTGCAGAGTTCTTCAGGGAGCTTATAGAACTTTCCGAGAAGTCTATGAACCAGATGTTTACCAAGACCTATGGCCGCCTCTTCACTCAGAACACACATGTCTTCCAGGAGCTGTTTGTGGAGCTTCGGAGATATTATTCCGGTTGGTTTATTCCCTTCTCTATTCACCTGACCCCAGTCTCATATATATTTAGAAGTAATTTAAAAGAAAAAATGGCAGCAGAGAGATGTTAATGTTGGCTATTGCCTTACTAAAGATAGTAAGAGCAATCTGCCAAGCATCTGAAATAATTCATTGCTGAACTGCTGTTTTATTAAATCCTCAGTCTCTGTGGGCAGCAGTAAAGAACCAGATTTGTCTTTTTTGAAGAGTGCTGGCATGCCGAGTGGAATTTAAAGGAAAAGAAAGGGAGGAAAATTGGATTCCCACAGATGCCAGACTGTTTCTAATTCTGTGCCGTATCGCTCTGTTTTGGCATGACACCCGTTTGCTGGCAAGTCCATCTGCAGGCTGTCCCTTGCTTAGTCAACCCATCTTTGTCTGCCAAGCAGCATGTTTGGCTAATTTGAGGCCGTATCCCCGGCTGCAGATTGTACAATCGCAGACTCATTCTGTGTAGAGACTGATAAGTTTCACAGGCAGACAGCATGTCATGCCATACTACAGTCTAGCATTATAGCAGCAAATATTTATAATGTTTTAGCATTTATTTATCATATGTTGAGCTCTGTTTAAATTATGGTGGATTTCCTTTTCCATTACCATGAGAGCAACAGTGTGTTCCAGTCTTTTGAAGTCCTGGAGAGCTAATTCAGTTCTAAATTAGTGTGTTATTTCAGTCACAAGTTGCTCACAGTCAACTAGTGTGCCTCCCTGACCAAATTAGTTTCATGTGAAATTTCTTATTGTCAATGTTGTGTTATTTGTAGCCCAGCAAAAAGGTACGTGGATTACTTCAAATGTATGTTGACCTTTAGTACACAGATTAAGATGTGAAATGCAAAAGAAAGAATTAAAAAAACATTTGTGAAAATGTTTCCTATAGGTGACCTTGTCATCTAGCGACGTATTTCCTCCCCAATTTTCCATTACCCTTTTTGTCCTCAGGGGGCAGTGTGAGTCTGACAGAGGTCTTCTCAGACTTCTGGTCTGGACTTGTGGAGCGAGTCTTCTCATTGGTCAATCCCCAATATCAGTTCAGTGATGACTACCTGGAGTGTGTCAGCAAACACACTGAGCAGCTACAGCCGTTTGGAGATGTTCCTCGCAAACTTCGAGTGCAGGTGTGTGTGCGTGTGCATGTGTGTATGAAGTACACACATGTAGCCCCCCAAAAATCAGAAACATGTCTTAAGAAAATACAAATTGAGCTCTGATTACAATATTTGGTTTGGTTTTCAGGTGTCCAGAGCTTTCATAGCTGCTAGAGCTCTATCACAGGGCCTAGCTTTTGGTCGGGATATGGTAAATACGGCCACAAAGGTGAGTGATAATCCCAGAGTAGTTTTCTCTTCCCTTGGCAAGTGCAGTGGGACTATATAATGAAGACAAGTAATCTTAATCTCAACATCAAGCAAAAAATTTACAGTATTTTATTTCTAATAATAGCCACTTTCTGAAATAGCTTCTTTAAATGCTGTTTAACAAGGTCTGCTCCCTCAAGAACATTTAAACTAGTTATTTTTGTTTAATTTAAATCAGAAGAGCACATATCAATATTTCAACAAATGAAAAGTTTAAAGGAGTTTTGGTTATATTAAGACTTAGTAAAATGCCAACTGATTGCTGAATGACAGAAGACTGACTTTTATTAATTGTTTTCTAATACAAGACTCGCTTTGGTGATGCAAACCTGCCTTGTTTTTAGCTTGCACTATTGACATGGTGTGTTTTTGTGTTGTTTTCTGTCTATTTTCCAGTTGACAGCAGATTCAGAGTGTGTGCGTGGCCTTATGCGTCAGTGGTACTGCCCCCTGTGTCGAGGCTTGCCCTTTCTCCGGCCCTGCCACTCGCTGTGCCTTAACGTGATGAAGGGATGCTTAGCCAATCAGGCAGAGCTGGACACAGAGTGGAACAATTTTATAGGTGAATCTGTGGATAAAAAAACAATCCACAACATGATGTCCTGGTGTTTTTCCAATACAAATCTAAAAATGGGTCATATTTGTGAAAAGGTTTCCAGGATCCAATGTCATTTTGCTTTTTACAGATTTTACCCATAAACTTACATCATTGCATTTAATTTTCTTTTTCTTTTTAATATAATATTTCCATGGATTGTGTTGAAAAATAGTCACAAACATGCTAAAAGATTGCTTGTTTTAGATGCACATTATTTTCTGAAAACTTCATCAAACCCTATTTTTATAATGTCGTATTTCTTTTTTCCATTTGGATCAAATGACTCCTATGGAAAACAATACCACTATTTAAAGAGCAAAGCCCTTCATCAATACTCAGCTTGGTTCAGTGGACATATCTGTGAAAGATTCTATTGGCTCCAAACCTTGATTTCTTTCATTTCCAAATAAAGTATTAAATTAGATATAAGCTTTAGTAAAAGGGTGAAATTACAAACATCCCAGATTGATTGTACAGCAACATATTAGGTAAACTGCAGCTTAGAGAACTTTTTTCTTAAAGCTTTAATTGTGTATTTTTTTACTATTAGTGTCCTTTTAGATTGAAAGCTGATTAAAGGCAATAGCTCTCATTCTTCTATATTTTGATCTCCAGTATTTTGTATATTGGTGCTGCCATAGTGTTTTTATTCCATGAATTTATGCCATTATGCAAGCTGTGCTCTGCTGAACTGTTTAGTTTGCTGATGTCTGACCTCAGCTACATTTTAGTTCCAGGTGAGGGAGATTATGGATTTCAGCTAAATCGCTCACAACTTAACGTCCTTACAATAGAAAATGTCAGCAGCCAAATTACTTTCGACAGCTTTTCAATTCATTAACATAATTATACTGAAGCTAGAGGTCTTTTATTGCGCCCTTGTCACTCATTTATTTTCACTTTCTTTTCTCCCTAATAAGTTCTTCCATTAATCATTCATGCCTTTCTGGTCTGTCACAACTGATCTGTCCTGTTGCATTTTTCTTTCCCTTTCATCAAACGTATACATTAGCTTTCATTCCTTATTCCTACTAAAAACCACTCACACTCATTTTAGGTATTCTAAATCACCGCTCACAATCAGCAACCTTGTATTTTATATTCTCCTCTTTGTATTATTTCAGTTTAATAAAAAGTCTCTGAAAGATATGTAAAGTGAACCTTTTGGCCAGTAAAATGTACATTTGGTTTCCATTCAGACACAGCAAGCCTTTGTCTTAACATTTATTTGCTCTTACAATGTGAGTTACAGAAAAAACTATTTTTAGTGCGTGTTAACATATTCTGAACACTTTGCTGTTTTGTCTCACCGCAAAATTTTTCCCGTTTCTTCTGCCAGATGCTCTCTATGTGGTATCTGAGAAGCTGGAAGGACCATTTAACTTCGAACTTGCAGCCGACTCCATTTCTGTAAAAGTGTCTGAGGCCATTATGCACATGCAGGAGAACAGTGTGAGCATCTCCAGAAAGGTAAAAAGGAGATATTTCAACAAATGATTACATATAAAGATGAATTAAAACAGAATTGAAGTCATTTATGGGAAGGGTCCTGGACCTTTTTAGCAAGAGTGGTTTTCCAAATAAACAGAGCTAGTATCTGAAATGACATCAATATGACAAACTGAATTACAAAGTCAACTGTAGTGATAAAATATTAAGGGAACTATCCATTTTTTTCTGCTTTAGGGTACAGTGTATATTTTATTAGAAAAGCCTTAGGAAGTTCCAACAGGGCTCAGTGCGCCCAGCAGAGATACTGTGACCCCTGACCTCAAAGAGCTTTGATTCCTAATAAACTCAGGTGCAGTGATTACTGCTTTCTGGAAATTCATACATGGAGCTCTTGCACAAAAACACAACAAGTGCACATTTTTAGAGTCCATAAACATAATTATCCGGTGTTCTCAGTATTCCAGGTTCAACTTTAATCTCGTTTAATTGTCTAATCTTCCAAATGGATGTCAGAAAAAGGGATTTAGAAGCAGAAAATGAGAGCCTCATTTTCTGTTTTTATTTCAGAAAGCAACCATCTTTTGTGATATCTTAAGATTTTCTCCTATAATTTGTAATTTACATCTGAAAATTTGGTGGCATTTAAATATGTTTCATTACTACTTGTTTTGTTTGTGTATTTTTGTTTTGATTCTCAGATAAAACTGCAAAGCTTCACTTCTCCATTTTTGGGTTAAAAATGAGCATTTTGGTTTCTTATATTTGCTGTAATTGAAGGATCAATGTTACATCTTGATTAAATTGATGCTTTGTAAATCAGTTTTTGGATGCGAGAGCCCACACAGTTTTTCCTCTTAAGATTTTCAAGGTTGAAGAATCTTGTGTTGAAAGCATATGGTCAACTTTTGCAATGATGTAGGAAGCTGCATAGTAACTGCATGAATACAGAAATGTTGTATGACCTTGTAGCAATAGGAAATCTGAAATTTCTCATTGCACATACATATGTCTGATAAATCTTTCCCTGTAGGTGTTCCAAGGTTGTGGGAATCCATCTCCAGCAAGGAACAAACGTTCTCCCAGCGAGTCAGGAGGGAACAGGAAGCCCTTTCGCACCTACACCCCCGAGGAGAAACCCACCACAGCTGCAGGAACCAACCTGGATCGGCTGGTGAATGGAAAAAAATGACAAAATGACAGCAGTGTCTAATTGTAGCTTTAGTCCTGCTGTCGGCATCTGAGAATCCTTTGGACATCTATAGCCTTTCATTATTAGCAACTTTAAAGCAAAATACTAGACTTAGCACTCTAATTGATATGCTAAGATCTGTATTGTACTATCTAGTCACACTGCTGTTATTTCAAACAATCTGAGCCTTCAGTTTGTATCATTGGAACAGTTTTTATATTTTGCCACATTCAAACCACAGGTATCAATGTATTTTATTGGCTATTGATATATAGACCAACACAAAGTAACACATGAGTGTGAGCTAGAAGAAAAAACATGGTTTTTGATTTTTTTTGTTAATACAAACTAAACATTCTTGTGTTCATATTTTTTTCAGTTCCATTTAGTCCAATAAAATCCAATATCGTCTTCTGCCTTAAGAAGTGAACTACTTAGTAAGAAGACTCCACCTGTTTATAATTTAATTCATCTCAGTATAAATTCAGCTGCTCTTTGAACACCTCAGAGGTTTGTTAGAGAACATTAGCACAAACAGCACCAGATGAAAGAATGCAGCAGGCAGGTCTTGTTAAGTTATAAAACCGCATCCCTTTCAATGCCTCATCAAGCGCCATGCAATCTGTCATAGAAAAACATAAATTGCAAAACTTTATACATACCAAAATGGTGCAAAATTGTCAGGCCAGATAAGGAGAGCATTAATCAGGAAAACAGCCAGCCAGGAGGTCCAGGGTAACTCTGGAATAGCTCAAAAAAAAAAAAAGAAAATCACAGCTAAGGTGTGAAATCTGTCAACAGGACATTCTTAGTCATGCACTACACAAATCTGGACTTTATAAAATAGCTGCAAGTAGAAAGTCGCTGATGAAAGAGTGCACTAAAAAGTTCTATTTTTAGTGCACTTTGGACAAACTCAGTAGATATGAAGGAAGGTACTGGTTAGATGACACTAAAAGTTGGGTGTACATGCAGCACACTATAGGTGGCATGAAGGTCTTCACATAATCCTGGACAAAACATGTCCATGGTTAAACATGTCATTGGGAGCATCATGCCGGAATATGGAAGTTGAATTGATGGGAAGATGGAAGACCAGGTATCCAAGTACAAATGTGCACTACTTTTCAGCTTTTGTCATTTGTAAAAAAAATTAATAAATTAAGACCAGGTATCCTTGTGTCAGATATTCAACGAAATAAATAATTGTGAAAGGTACTGCATGTTAGGTCATTTAGTAAAACTATGTACAATGTATGTGCTTTATCTGTAAACATGTTAAATCAAAAATACTTCCAGATAAATTCAATAAATTAAAGAGAGGGCAAACAAAGTCAAACAAAGGATGACATTTTGAAAACATATTGGTCTTTCAGGACAGAAGGGCTCACTTAGACCTGTAAGATAAGGATGAGTATTGATGTGTTAGTGTATTAATTATACGTCCAACAAAGGAAGTGTGGCATAATCAGTAAACAATGTTATGTCTGCTTTTCACATTGCCCAGCATCAGGACCTTACATGGTTCTGTCAGCCAGCTGAACAAAGATGGAAACTTCAAAACGAAGTCTGAATCATTCCTGGTTTCCTTCCACCTCCACATAGGTTACTGAGCTGAAGGAGCGACTGAGGCCCATGCGAGGCTTCTGGGTGTCCCTCCCACACACCATCTGCAACGATGAGAGGATGGCTGCCGACGTCACTAATGAGGAGCGCTGCTGGAACGGGCAGACCCGGGGGAGGTGAGCCAGATCAGAGGAAAGGGACTGGAGGTGATGAATGTGGGGAAGGTAGGAGAGGCTTTCAGGAATAGACAGAGGAGGAGAGAGTGAGGGAATGTATTTTATTTAGCCTCCACCAGTCACCCACATGCTTTCTGAAGGAAACTTGGTTTTATACTTACAAATCCAGCCAAGATAGCAGGTTTGACATTATAAGTCACGGTATGACACAAGTCCATTTGGATTGGTGAGAGGAGGAGAATGAAGTCTTCTTTAATGTCCTTCTGTAACATTTTATGTTAGTTTGATCTGAATTGAAGCTTATTTGCCACATCAATGACTCAGTCTCAAACGAAACATGGTCATCTGGTGGTTTCTCGTGACGCAGCGGTTACAACAACCTGGACTTTGAGAGCTAAAACAACTTCTCTTTCACTCCTGTGATTAAGACAGGAAATAATTTGCTCGAAATCATAAAATTTATGGTTTCTGGATGGGAAGTATGTGAATGACTTTGTGTGTTCAGGTACCTGCCGGATGTTACAGGCAATGGACTCGCCAGCCAAATAAACAACCCAGAGGTAGAAGTGGACATTGCCCGTCCAGATGTGAAGGTCAAACAGCTAATCGTGGATCTGAAGGTGATGACCAACAAACTGAAGCATGCTGAACGCGGACAGGATATAAATTTCATAGACAGTGAGTTTACCTTCAGTTACCTTTCTGAAGTATTCAATGTTTTTGTCACATTATTGGGATTTTGTGCAATAAATCAGTACAAAGAATAGTTGTAATCACCCTCAATTTCTCATGGAACCTCCATTTTCTGCTGTTAGACTTTGCTCATTTAGACCATTCTTATTTTCAATTCAGTCAGAATGGACAAAGAACATCAATGAACATCATCCAATGACATTTTTAAGATTTTCCACAGATTCAAAATTAGATTAAGGTCTGAACTTTGACTGGGTCATTCTAACACATGGATATGCTTTGATCTAAACTTCTTCAATGAAGCTTTGTTTAGTGTTGTTGTTCTGTTGGAAGATGAACCTCTGCAAAGTTGAACAAATTATTTAACTGAGCCATGGTCACTGCAGCACCTCTATAAATAAACTCTTTATCCAGCCTATTAGATCAGGTGAATAAAGTGGATCTTTGTAGATTTTTTTTACTCCATTGAAAAGTATGAGCGCAAAAGGGAAATACAAGAGCACACCACTCTTTTCAGATTCTTAATTGTTAAAGCATTTGAAAACCATTTAACTTTTGCCTTCCACTGTACAATTATATACTATTTTGTGTTGATCACATAAAATCTCAGGAAAATGTTATGTATCATGTCGTAACATTACATGTGAAAAAATCTGAAGGGAACTGTAAATCTCGATAGGATTCTGTTTTGCTGTGAAATACCATTCATCCATATTCACTGGCATATATTTACTTATTGCCTCCAGTTTGAATGTGAATGCATCTTTGTTTATTATTACTTCAGGTGAGGAGGGCAGTGGCTCAGGGGGTGGAGATCATGATGAAAGGTACAGTGATGATTGGCCAGGTTATGGCCCTCACTCTCCTCCGTACAGCAAAACCCCACGTAACCCCGTCTCCAATCCAGCAAAGCCTACGCGAGGTCGGGAGAGAAATGGGTCCAAGTGGAGCAGAAACCATGGCCAGGGGCGGATCAACGCCTCTGCCACCTCTACTCATCTGCACCCTTCCTCCCTTGTTCCCTTGTTGTCCTTGCAGTTTGTGATCATGGTTTCCCCCTTGTGGAGATAGCTGGTCATTACAATCTGGAGGTATCGTAGGGAGTTCTCTGTCATGCTGCCGTCATAAGCACATTCTGAAGATTTTAAAAAAGCAATTCCACTGCAAGGACAAACCAAGGCTAAATTAGCAATAAAGAAAACACTTTTGTTTACATTACACTGAAGAAATCAAAATTAAAATTTCTCTCCCCAATTATCAAAAGCAAACATTCCCCAATTTTGAGGTAAAAAAAACACACACGCAAAACAAATAGAGCTATGTTTTAAGTGCCATTTGTGAGACTTTGACCTATTGGAGTTTGTTACTGAATGTGTACTTTTTTTAAAATGAAAGTTAAAAGAGATTTTTGTATTATTATTTTAACATCAAGTGATTTAGCACCTTTTCTGAGTGTTTGAGACAGTGAATCATCTCATCTGTGAAGTAGAGATTAGTGGTCCCAATTATTATTATGTTTCATCAAAAAGTTGATTCAAATCAAGGACATCTGTTTGCTGCTTTACTTGCTTTCCTCGATTGACTTTGAGCCTGTTACTTTTTTTTTGTCTCATCTAAGAGAGGGCTTTAACTTACATGTCCAACTTGATCCTAGAGACATAAACAAACACATTACTCTGAAAACCAAACCAGGGGCTGAGTTTGAATGTAAAGTATTAAATTTTTTTTTTTTTTTTAACTTATTTGTAAAATATTTTGTTGATATACATGAGTTTGAAGGCACTGATCTGTGTAACTGGAAAAAAGAGAACAGTGAAGGTACATCATTAATCATGATCTTAGAATATAGTCACCACACTATTGTAAAACATTTTCCATTATTTGAAGTATTCTTCTGTGGTTTAGTCAGATCTAAACAAATATGATGATCCCATCTTGTGAGAGACTTTTTCTGGCTGTTTGGAAATTTTTCTACTTTTTTCTTCCAAAAATAACAAAGAACGATATTTAATTCTAATGAGATTTTGAGTTATTAGACAAAACTCAAAACAGTTGGTTTCAAAGAAAACGTGTTTGAATGATATTCAGAAATCTTGCCGCTTGACACTGTGGACAAAAAGCTTAACTTGTGGAAGATTATTGAATAATAATTTTCTGATTGTGTTGTATTGCCTGGCTGTCAAAATTACATATGTTGAGTCATTACATATAATGGATGTGCATGGTATGAAGTTGTAAACGAGGTCCACCATATGTACCAACTGAAAATTTGGATTTTGATTTGATGCCAAAAAACTCTAGATGTTTATATGTTTTTGAATTTAATTTTGAGGTAAAGCCACTAATCATGTAAAAATTCATGCACTAAGAACATTTTCCAAAATGTCAACATAAAACACAAAGTTACTGAAGTCTGTTGGTTGGACTTTTGAAGAGAAAAGAGGCACTGAGACTCAAAAAGAATGTATAAATGCTGCAAACGGACACTGGAAAATTTGATTTAGACAGAAAAAGAAATGCTCCATTATACAAAACAGCCATTGTATAAAAAAAAAAAAAAAATCAAGCTTTTATTTGCTCTGCTTTAAAAATGTTCATTCTGAGCCAAACGTTTTCACTGAATAACACCAGCAAATCAGAGGAGATTGTCAATTCAGAAAAAAAGCCTTCCAGTAGAAACAGTGGCATGGTTTCACTACACACAGTATTAAATGAATGAAAGTTTTAATTATGTGCTTTTGATGATCAGCAGCCAGATAATTGAGTGGCAGCATCCGTTGTATATGTTAAACTTCAGGAACTCTGTAACTGCAAACATTCCTGTCAAGGTGAAAATATGGCACAACTTTTTTTCATGTTGTAATTGTTTTTGGTATCAAACCAGTGATATTTTCAGCTTCAATAAAAACCTGAGGGAAAATGTTTGTTCCTTTTTTTCCCCCACAAAAGTACCTGAAAGCACAGTTAAAATCTGCATTCTTGACATTTAAACATTTATACTGAGGTACAACAGTGGTTGCATGGATATGAAATTAGATAATTGGCATAAATTACTACTTAACCTATTGACAATTGACAGTTCTTTTGGGTGGGAGTTTTCATTCTTTTAAAAAACTTAAAACTAACTTTCAACTTCTGATGAGAATGTTAGGCCAGGAATGTCTGCAAGGCCTCAAAACTATAATTGAGTATGTTTGTGTGTTTTCATTCCTCTATTATTTCACACTAGCCTGTGTTTTTGTTTGCTTAATACAATTTTGGTTTACACAGTTAAATTCAGATTGTCCACAGGAGTACTGTTCTTTGAATTAAAAGTAAAAGTGGGCCATAATATCAGTTTCATACTCACCAGTTAGCTGCTTACACAATCTGCAAATCTGCCAATTCATGGAGAATAATGTGTTGTTTTATGATAAAAACAAACTGAAAGTCTTTGTCAAAAAAATATGAGAAGCAAGAAAAAGTCCAAACTTTTGTGTTAATACTGTGTGCAATAAATTGATTAGAAGGATGTACAGTCAGTTTTATCAATTTAACTTTAATTACGAGCAATAAAAACATTCAAATAAACCTTTATGCTCACACCAATTCAGCACAGACCAAACAAATAGATCTGAATAATTCAGCAGGCTTAGAAAAATAAACTACCACCAGGGGGCACCAAAGGATTTTTGAACATCAATTCAGCATCTGATGCGAGGGATGGCCGCAAAAAATTAATGCGACACCAATTACTAAAAAAGGATGCAATTATTTCAAAAAGGTGACAGGAGCCATCAAATGAAATCTACCAACAGGAGGCACTAAAGGATTATTGAACACTAATTCAGCCTCCTAGGCCCAAGGCCGTCAAAACTAAATGCAACAGCAACTACTCAAAAGGATGTCAGCTTTTCAAATGGCTAAGCAAAGAAATAAAATGTACCTTTAGGGGGCACAAAAGGTTTTTTCAGCACTTAGTCAGCATATTGGGCTTACAGAGCGGCCTCCAAAATATAAAGCAGCAGCAACAATGCAGTTTCAATCCAGAAGATAATCTTTTAAAATTATTATTATTACCAAATGAATTTGGTAATTATAATTAAATTATTGTTTTATGGCACTGATAAGAATATAAAAGGTTATTTTAAATTCAGACATAAAAAAATTATTAAATCCAATCACTTTAAATACTATAAGATGTTACACAGCTGTGTTATTTGCAACCTAATGTGTTTAGTTTAGACTTTAATTAGATACCTTGAGCTGCATCCTGATATCTCCATTATTTATTAAAACTCATGCTAGAAAACAAACAAATCAACACAACAACTAAGATAACCTGATTAGCTTGACGTACTTAAATTAACTTGAAGACAATTCATGGTGCTTGAACTGATTTTCACACAGGTCATGGTACAGCACAGTGACAAACAAACAGCAATGACGGAAAATTTAGCATAAGTGTGGTTGTGTGGTCAAGATGAGGTGTGAATTCACATCTGGGTTTTTTTTAGTCTACATTTCAGCCATAACAAATACGGCTTATATATACTGTTTTATTTTTTTTTTTTAGCACCGGAGTGTACTAAAATAACCACTCCCAATGCATGTGCTATCACAGTTGCACGCTGAAGTTTCCATTGCGGTAAATGCAGCTGTGGGTCTGTTCTTCTGTCGTTACTTAGACATGCTGCTTAGTCACTATTCTGACCCACATGTTTAAGAAGGTGCAAAGAGCTGAATTGTTAATCATTTTGTTGATCAGTCTCAGGCACTAGTTTCAATCTTGAAATGAACCCCTTAGACCTTTTATAGGCAAAGCCAAAGGCAGATTTGGGATGTGATTGCTATGGAGCTGAGAAACTCTATCACCCATTTTTTGCTCCTTGTCTAAGCGGATGCATTGGTGCACCAGTGCGTGCCCTTGCATTTAAACAGGTGAAGCGAGGCTTTCTGAACGGGCTTCCATGCATTGTCAGTTTAGAAAAAAACCCATCCTAAATCTATCGGTACCATAAATAAGTGAAATATGCAACCTCAGCGAAAGATAATTCAAATCAAAGCCCTGCTTGATGCAACACAGCTGCACCCCATGCATGGCAGTTTTTGTTTTCTTGTTTAAACTCACATGAGAAGGTCAATATTATAAGGGAGCCTTCCTGTTCTATGTCATTTATCTTTTGAAAAACGTATTATAGCAATGCCTCAAGATTTTTCTTCATTTTAGGATAATCAGCCTAACCTGATGATGAAGGAGCTTACGCTCACCTGACAATGCAGACAACCCGGGTTGTCATCACAGGTTTTCAGAGATTGAAAGTAACTAATTACATTTACTTTACTTTTTGGAAAAAGTATACTATGAGAAGTAATTTACAACACTGTGCGTTTTACTTTTGCTTCAGTAACATTATGAAGCAACGCTACACTCACATGAATAAAATTTTTGGATGCTTGACCACCATGACTAACTTTTTGATCACCAAAATACCAGTGTTTACATGTTACTTAATATTTTTGTTTTTCTGATGACATTATCTTTTAATATTAAAAGAAACATTACCATTATTTATTGACTACTTAAGTAGGCTCCTTATAAAAAAAAAAAAAATTCTATTATTTGATTCATTTATTGGAGTTATCTCATGTAGTCATATCTTTTCTTGCGTAAAAATATGCCGAATTAGTTGTACTCTTGAGTACAATTTTTGGATACTCTACCCGCCTCTGCTGGTTTTTGCCACATTGTCATGGTTGATTTGAGACCCATCCTTTCACTCTGAACACACACGCCCTGCCTTAACTGAGCAGTCTCAAAACTGACTGACATGTTCATTAAGCTTGCTAAAAATGTCAAGAAATATTAAACTAATTGCAGTTTTCGTAGTTGTATAGGTTAAGTCGATATTTTGTTTAATTGATTTTAACAATAAAAAAAATCATTTTCCAGGAACGCATGCCATCAGGTAAATAGTTTCTGCTAAATTTAGCTCAACGAAACTTCTAGTGCACTTTGGCTGCATATCCTGTTGACGCACAAGCCGTTGAACATTCTGAGTAAACATGCTGTGCGGTCTGCCAGACGCATAGAACTGGCCAGCCACAGCCTACATTGCAGCTCAGCCACCGCATGTGGCTTTGCTTCATTTTTCACAGGTAGTGAAGTGCAAACCCTTGGTTCATACACACATTTTTTTTCTCATTGTCATATTTGCATTTGAATTAAAACACCTCAAGATAAAGTATTTCCCCCTGAAATACATTTTTTTGTTTTGGGATCAGCACAAAAGAGAAAAAAACCAAACAAACCCAATTTTATTTTATTTTTTTACCTTTTACAAACTTCTATACTTTAAAAGTTATATGGTGTTTGATTGTTGCAGTCCCTGTGAAAAATATTTGTTTCTTTAGATTATGCCTAAGAAAGTCAGCAAATTGTCTTTGCCAGAGCTGTCCTTTTCGTTATTTACTTTCCATCTGCAACCATGGAGACAATAATTGTGCAATCCTCTGCACAATCTACTTGTCGTTGACCTGTTTTGCATCCTCTTCCGCAATGTTCAGAGAAAGTACATAGCAATAGACAAAATGCGGTTAAACATTATGTTTTTTTGTTGCTATTTGGGCATATTGACATGAAAAGATCAGCTTGATAGTCCAGTCAAACTACCTTCAGTTCCAGAAAGTCCCCAGTGGGTGACTCAAATATGAACAAAGAGGCGGAACCATAGTGATATTTTCTTTGTCTGCAACTGCATTAGATCAACAACTGAGTCAGCCGTCCATGTGTTTTTATTTCTTTGTGTTAATTGTATTTATTTGAAATAAACATTTGTTGACAAATTTGGTGGGAGTCAATCACACATGCATTTAAACAAATCAGTAATAACGTCACATTCTTTCTCATTCAGCAAAAGAACTTCCATCCATCAGACGATTCATAAAGAACATATGACATAAATGTGGAGAGCGTCTGTTAGGAAGATGTTCATATATCTTTTGTACTGTGTGAGTTTTGGGGTGGAGCTTCCTGCAGAGGGACATTTGAGGAGTTTGAAGACCATGTAAACACCCCAGATCTTTTACTGTGGCAACTGAGGCAAATCTGAAGTGTTTTTTTTCAGGCTTGATTACTATTTTGCCAAGAGTGGGTTGCAGTTGTAGAGGAGTACCCCCCATGATGGAGCTGTGATAGTAGTCAGAGGAGGTTGTTAGTGGTTAAGTAACAACAGAATAGACATTTGTGGTGAAAGCGATTGCTGTTTCACTTCTCCTTTGAGTACATGACTCAGTTATCTCTTGGAAAGGTATAGCAACTCAGAACAATTGTATTAGCATTGTTACATATTCTGCCAGTCATAAATGCTAATAATATAATTTTATGGGTGTATTTAGCAGACACAAGACATTTAACCATCTGACTACAGGAATTGCATTTCCTTTTCCTGAGTGCTTTAGGTAATCTTATAAGTATGTTTTGACATTTAAGGTGTACCTGTACCTGTGGTAGACATTTCATAAATGAGTTAAGCAGGTGCTCCATTACAAATTACCGGCATGGCACAGTCTTTGCATATGCTGTTAAAGTCTGCCCAACATAAGCAACAGAGCTCAGATTCAGAGATAAGAAGACCTCATGTCTGCTCTGAAGTGGTGAGGCTAACAGGCTAACATGCTGACAGCAGCCTTTCATCAAAGCACAAGTTTGCCGACCTGATTTGCTTTCTGCACACCATTTCATCAACACAGTGTACCTGACACTTTGAAGATGTTCTTTTTAGAAAGCAAACAAGAAATGTATCTTATGTAACCCAATGTGGTGACAATATGCAGTTTATTTGTTTCAAGCATCTACATTTCAGGTGGCTATGTTTAGCTTCTTTTCAATAGTTTTTCAAGATTCATTTCAAATTTGTGTCACTGGTAAATGGAAAAACCCAACTTACTTTGAACAGTGTTCTTACACTTCTCAAAATAACTTAACATATCATGAAACTGTGTGTCTTACTAGGTTTTGTTGAATTGTGGCAATGAGGTTCTGTGAAATTCCCATCTGTTATGCTTCCCTTACCTGTAGTAGACAGATGCGACATTACCAAGAGCATGTAGAAAAGTAAATAGATCCTCAGAATAGTGGGAGGCTGGACCTATCTCTGCATGGCAGAAACATCGGTGAGTAGATGAGTTCAGCTTGCAACAGTGCAGAAACCAGAAGTAAAAAGTTATTCTGTGGTATTTGGGACACTTTCTATGAAGAATCGGACCAAAGGCAACTGTAAACTTACATCCTAGAGGAGAATTCAGAAATAAAATTCAAGAACAAAGTGAAATAAAAACATACTCTGACTTATCCAGAGTAGTAAAGCAACAAATCTAACTGTGATTCTATGACTGATCAAAAATGACATTTATGTTAGCATACTCAGAGAAATACTGTAATCTATTTGGCTCTTTATCAAGTCCAAAAGCCTCAAAGCATTTCACACGACTTCAGTCATTCATGCACAGGCAAACAAGCTGATGGTGGCAAACGAAACTCTATTTTACATACAACTGAATTGTAACCAAATCTGTGACAGATTCAGTTAAAAAATGTTTTCTAATTTCTTTAATAATCCTCTTTAATAATTTCTGTTACGACTGCTGTCAGCTGATGAGGATGAATCTATGAAAGACCCATAGCATGAAGTTATGATCTGATTATTTAGATAAGAAAAAATAAAATAAACATTCTGTTAATTACTTAATCAGATTAGTATAGAAAGTAATAAAGAAAAACCTTTCGTGTTCTTAAATGTCTCGTATGGTTTGCATGAATGAAGCTGCTTTTATGATAAACCTAAAATGGGTATGAACACACATTAAAGTTGGGCAAAAAACACAATATCTGCCCCTTTTAAACTGGGGTGCAGCACTGCGTAGTGTTTTATTGTAAATATGTATACATATCCATGTCATCAGCAGAGATTATTTTGATTTTAAATTTCCTCTTTATTTTTTTATCTATTTCTTTATTTTTTGTAAGACAATATTCAAACATGTGGGATGTAGCTTGGATTTTGTTTTTCTTCAGACATTTGGATTCAGTATATTTGCGAGACCTGTGTAATGTTGAGGTGAGAATTGCTACATTGTGATGACTTAAGAAATCTAAAGTCCAAATGTAAAAGACCTGATTTCCAGCAGAGAATCTACTTCAACAACATCTGCTTTATACTGGGGACCTCTTTTGTTGCACTGTTTGTTCCCTGAAACATTGTTCAGTTTAAAAATATAAACTGTTTTTCATTGACATTACCTGTGCCTGTAATAGTCCCGTGCAGCTTCAGGATAGGAGAAATAGAAATACTTCTGCTCAAACACTGATGCAGTGTCTTCAATATGGATGAACGATGCTGAAAAACAAACAGCTTTCATTATAGCAACCTGACCACAACTTGGTATTGGAAAAGATGCACAATATCTATCCATTTCAAAACAGAAAAGAAAGCATTACTTTCACAGTACAATGCTGTACTACATTACATTTAATTGCTAGTGGCAAATGGCTTTTTATAGATTTTAATATCTTGAGCCATGTGTCCCTGTTATGTTACTTTATTTATATGTTTGTGATAAGATAAAATAACTGTTTCCTTTTTGAAGTTAGAAAAAAAAACTACTGTATATTTCAAAGTTCAGTCATCAATTTGTAGTAAAGAGAATGACAAAGGTAATACTAAAAGTAACAGTGTCCTCTCTTAAGGTTGTTTAACATGTTCACTCAGTGCTATAATTAAAGTAGCTAAATTCTATCCAGAACAGATTTACTATTAAAACTAAAAAGAATTGATCCCAATGCTTATAATATAGGAGCTTTTTCCTTTATTTTTAGCTGATATTAAAACATTTACCAACAATCTGAAACATTCACAAACACGCAACAAAGTATGTTAGTTCCAAGGAGACTTCTCTAACCTAAACATTTACTAAATAAACCTACGTTGCGTGTATGGTGAGTTGACCAAACCTTTAGCATTATATCTTTATTTGAAAAAATTAAAATCTATATTTGCACAATTGTTTTACAAAACCACAAAATAGAAAAACAAACAAACAAACAAACAAAACAAGTCTGAAGTACTTCCTTACTGTAATGAGTAACAGTTATTACTTCTTATTGCAGAGGAGATGAAAATGGGTCATTTTCATGAGATTTGTGGGGTGTGCGTCTTCAGCATTTTAACCAATCAGTGTGATTTCAGTCTTGTCGACGTTGATAACCTAAACCTTCCACCCAAGTTGAAAATAGTCATTCGCGCAGGAGAACAGTGATACAATGGCAACGTTCAGAGGACTGTCTGCGTTAATTCTGCTAAGAACAATGAGTGAGTGCAAAGAAGATAATTATTTAAATGTGTAAAGATTTTGTTTTGTTTTCAGACTATGTTAGTGTCCTTTTAGCTGTTCTGTGGTTTTAATAATTTTGTTCTTTCTTTGTTTTAGTTGCGATTGAAGCCCTAAAGGCTCCTGACAAAATCCTTGTGACTGAAGCTGAACTTGGTCAAACTGTGAATCTGACATGTGATACATCTGGTCATGATAATGGGTTGTTTTTCTGGTATAAGATGAATTATGGACATATGGTCCAAACAGTTGTTAGCGGGACTTTTAGTGGCTTAAAGCTTGATGAGAACTTTCCAGACTCAAGGTTCCAACCTGGAAAAGTGGGAGGCATAAATTTTCTCGTCATCAGAAATGTCAACAAAGGAGACGAAGCAATATATTTATGTCAGACAGGAGCAGCGTACAACCTGGCATTTATTAATGGCACAAATTTGATTGTGAATGGTAAGATCACTTCATTTTTGGTTTCTTGCTATTTCTGAATTCATGCCCAATCAAATCACATTATTAAAAATGATTTTTAATTTGCTTTTTCAAACTCAGATTCTCAAAATAAAAAGTCTTTTCGTGTGGAACAAACTTCGGACATAAAGTCGATTTTGTTTGGAACCAATGTGACTCTACAGTGTTCAGTTCACTCAGAGGAAAAAGAAAAAGAAAGCACACACCAGTGTGCAGCTGAACATGATGTGTTCTGGTTCAGAGCACAGTCAAAATTGAATCCAGGATTCATCTATACTGATAACAACTGCAGAAAACAAGCAGGAACCAGCTGTGAATACCGTCTGCCTAAAACTATACAAAATTCCTCGGACATTGGGACTTACTACTGTGCTGTGGTCGCTTGTGGAGAGATCCTGTTTGGAAAAGGAACCAAAGTGGAGAAAAGTAAGCTTTTAGGTGCATCTTTGTCTTTTTTCTAGACTTTGCAATTAATTTATATGTGCCTGAAGACTCTAGAAGTAGAAATGTTGTATTTACAACAAATAAAAAACAATTGCTTTGCAACCAGTGTAATTCACAGATTTTCACAAATTACAAAAAATTGTGTCAAAGACGCCATGTTATGTATTGCAAGAAGTATGGCACTACTTCTCTTGCCTTGTAAATTAAATGGATTTGTAAAAGTGAAGTCAGTTACCATAGTGTGACTTTAAAAATAACGAGTTTCAGGTATTGTTTTCTCAAAACAACCCAAGCCCAAATGCTAATGAAAATATTTTGGGATTAACATTAATTTTCTACTTTGCTACTACAGAGTAATGGTAAACACTGGTTAAAAAATAAAAATTGAATCTAAGCTGAAGATTGGATTCAGGAAAACCTGTAAAATAGTATTGCATGTGTTGCATAAGATGTAAAGTACATGTTATTATTTTTAGGAGAAGAATTGTTGCTCTATGCTATTGTACTGCTCGGAGGATTTTTGGCTTGTTCTGTACTTGTGAACATCACTTTGATTTACCAAAAAAGAAAGCCAGTGGAACTTCATGAAAGTCACAAAGGTAAGTTTGTCGTGTGTATAATATTGACACTATCTTATTTATGTAATAGTACATGACTAAAACTATGTAGATCACGGCCTGATTTAGAATGGTATTGGCCACATTACTCATAGAAATGACTAATTGGACGAATTCAATTACATTGTGGGCTGGTTTCTACAATTAAACAAAATATTACTGTACAAAAACCATAGAGAATTTATCAGAGAGGATTCTCACAACATGCATCTGAACGCCCCTTCCTGCCTGAGGTCGCACCGAACTGCCTTTGTTACAATGTAGACTCGTACATGATACATTTTAAATCATCACAGATTATAGATATAAAAATCATATTCAGTTCATATTGATTCATTTGCAAGTCTGGTCCAACAAATAAGAAAACATAGTTTGATTTAATGATGATTATACTGTGAGTTTGCCTCTGTAACAGGTAAGCAACATCATTAGAGAAAATGTCAGTGTATATTCTAACATTACTCAGTCACGCACAGGTCCAATACTTTTGCGCCTCGATTAAGTGATTTCCCATAACATATGTGGAAACAAAGATTATATCGACAGGGTTTTTATCTGATGGTCAAAAGGATGATTGCTGCAATTAATGTCTTTTTCCTTTAACAGAAGATACAACAGTCACATGTCTTACTGAACTGGATGAGGATCAACCATGCAATATGGTAAAATAGTTTTTCATTTTCTATGCGCAAAACTAGCAAATAGTGCACATGTCACCTATTGGCAACAATAGTTTTGTATTGAACTAAAAGAATGCAAAAGACACCACTTTGGATAGAAATAATTGCAAACAATGTATAAATGAAGGAGGGAAATGGTAATGTGGACAATGTGAGATACTTGATTGCATTAAAATCCTGAAAAAAAGCAAATAAATTACAACCCATTTTATTTTGTTCAATACATGATGTTTTTTTGAGATTAGGTTTGCATAAAAGTTTTGTGTGAAGAAAACAGACTGTGACACATGCTAAAAAACTGTCACTGATGAAAATATAGCATCTACAGCAGCAGCTTATCACTTGTCTTAAGATTACTCCATTAAAGATGTCAGTCACTGCTTTGCCAGATGACACCAAAAGCATTTCTGTTTCTGTAAATTGGTCACATAGATACTTGGGCATTTTTTAAATAATTGAAGACAATATATTTTGTATACAAGACTAAACTCTGATGTCTCACCTATTTTAGCAGGACGGTGAAGAGGATGGGATGAACTATGTGGCGCTAAATTTCTCACGAAAACCTGTAAAATGGAAGAGTAAGAGGGAGACATCAAACGACTGCACATATTCAAACATTAAGCTGTCCATGAAAGGCAGCATCCATCAAAGCGACTATATAAAATGAACATATGTTAAAAAATGTGACTTCTGTGTTGCTTATGATAATTGTAAATATTGATTTTGAAGGCTGATCAAATATTTGGTGCAATGTTGTTGTAAATTAGCTTTTTGTTCTTCCTTAGCATAGAAAGCTTTTTACAGACTTTTAGAACAGAAATGTGTTTATATGTTGTCGTATGTTTTACCGAATTTATTTTATGTTTCATGAAGAAGGAAGAAAATTGACTTAGGGAATAAAAATAGAGACCATGTTCAGCTAATTTGGTAATCCATTCACCTTTTTAGTGCGCATGTGTTTTTATACATATGTATTGAAAAAGGACTATCAAAAATAGAAGGAAAAAGAAACGGAAAATTATATTTTATTACAGTTTTTTATTTTGTGTCCTGCTAGGAAGTTGTAAGTCATTTGATAAAAAAAACATACAACCCCCCCCCCAGATTTGTCTTATTTTAAACAATAAAATTTAATTAAAGACAAATCTAAATTTCTGTTTTAAGGTATTGTGTTGTATCTTATTCCCGATTTCTTTTTGTAGTCATACCTAAATTTATGTCTGATTTTCAGGTACCATTGGGTCTTTGTTATTCTGTCCTTTGTTCATGAATGTTTTCCTATCTTGTTTTTTCCTGTCTGTTGTATTTTTTACGGAAAGAGCTACCAAGTTTTTTTACTTGTTTGATTCATGTTTTGTTATGGTATTCATGTGACTTATAAGATTCTCAATTGTGAGGTGTGTCATTATTTTTCTGTCTCGTGGGGAAAGCGGATTATTTTGGTGGCTGTTTTATTTCAGAAATGGATAATCTCATTCACTAACAATAAGAACTGTTTTCTGGTTTCTGAGCCTGTGTAGTAGGAAGCTGTTAAGGTCTTGTCTGATACTTCTTGTTGATGTTAGAAATTAACTTTTTTCTACCAGCTTGGTAAGTTTTAAAGAAAGACCTTCTGTGTTTTTATATGTCAAAGTACAATTTATGTAACAGCTGCAGCCTTTTGATAATAAACCGAGTAAACATGAACATATTTACAAGTTGGGGGGAAAAAAAAGCAACATCTGCTCCTTGTAAGTTGCATTGCAGCAGTGCACAGTGTTTCGTAACAAATATGTAAAAATAACCATGTCACCAGTGCAGATAATTTAGAATTACATTTTCCACCTTATCTTTTATGTGAAACATTAACCAAGCATGTGGAACATCTTGTTTTTGTCAGATACTGCTATCCATGCAAAGTAGAGCGTGTCGTATTGTGATGACTTACAGAATCTAAAGCAAAAACATAGAAGACTTGATTTTTATCATGTTTGAACAGACTCACGATACGATGAGTCTGTTTCGCCAACCTGTGACCTATTCAGGTGACCTCTTTTTGTGCACCATTTTCCTCTCAGACCATAGTTTGATTTCTGAAAAAGTCTTGAAACACTTAAATGAAACAATAAACATTGCTATTGGCTGATGTAAGTCATTTTTGGGCTGAAATGAACAACTGGTGTTTATTTCCATCTTAATGCGATTTGTTTATATTTTTAATGTCATATTACCTACATCACTTTTTTCACGTTTTTCAGTGTACTGGTCACCTGAAAAACGATGAAAATGTAGACATTTTCATCAAAGACAGCCCTCTGCCTGCCCAGGACAGGATGTGAAAATGGGTTATGTCTGGGGAAAAGAGTGCATTTGGTCATTCTGTTAAAGGGACACATTTCTATTAAAGGCATTTACATTTTAAATGCCATTAATAGATGAAAAATACACAAATATTGTATCTTAATGTCAAAATAAGGTTTCATTCTTTGTTTTATAATAAGAAAATATGGCTCATCCTTAACAATTGAAAAGAAATGGAAACATTTGCATGATTTATATATATAAAATAATTAAAGACTATAAACGTAGGCAGGGATTGTTTCACAAAGCCACGAAAAATGAAACTAAGTTTTAAACTCCTCCTTACAGCCATGTATGAAAAGTTTTAGTTTTATTGCAGATTAAATCAAAATGGGTCGTTGTTTTACATATTTGTGGGGTGTGCACTCTTTATTTTAGCCAATCAGAGTAATTTTCATGCCGTCAACGTTGACAACCAAAATCTTCTAACTTGGTAGAAAGAGATCAGTTGGGCAAGACAAAGGTGACAAAATGACAATGATTGGAGGATTGGCTGCGTTCATTCTTCTAACCACAATGAGTGAGTTCAAAGAAGAAAATTACTTAAATGTATCAAATTTTTGTTGAATTTTATACTATTTTAAAGTACTTTTGACTGTTCTGTTTTTTATATGGCTATCCTTTCTTTGTTTTAGGTGTGATTCAAACCCTACAGATTCCTGAAAAAATCCCTCTGACTGAAGCTGAACTCAGTCAAACTGTGAATCTGACATGTAATGTACTTGGGTTTGACAATGGATTGTTTTTCTGGTATAAGATAAGACATGGACATATGATCCAAACAGTTGCTGGAGGCAGATTTGATAATGTGGTTCTGAATCAGCACTTTCCAAACTCAAGTTTCCAAATTAAAAAAGTTGAAGACATATATTTTCTCATCATCAAAAATGTCAGCAAAGAGGATGAAGGAACATATCTTTGTCAGACAGGATCAGCATACAAAATGACATTTGTTAATGGCACAAATTTGGTCGTGAATGGTAAGATATCTTAATTTTATGTGAAGATATCTTTATATCCTCATACAAAGACATGATATTTTTTCATTCTGTCTAATAAAAAGAAGATGTTAATTAATCTTTCCATGATTTCTTTTTGCTTTTTCAAATTCAGATTCTCAAAATAAGAAGTATTTCTATGTGAATCAAACTTCAGTCGTGAAGTCAGTTTTGCCTGGAACTGAAGTGACTCTGCATTGTTCAGTTCACTCAGAGGAAAAAGAAAAAGAAAGCACAGACCAGTGTGCAGCTGAACATGATGTGTTCTGGTTCAGAGCAGAGTCAGAATCGAATCCAGGATTCATCTATACTGATAACAACTGCAGAAAACAAGCAGGAAGCAGCTGTGAATACCGTCTGCCTATACGAAAGTCCTCGGACATTGGGACTTACTACTGTGCTGTGGCTACTTGTGGAGAGATCCTGTTTGGAAAAGGAACTAAAATGGAGACAAGCAAGGTTTTAGGTATATCTTTATCTTTTTCATCTTTGCAATTAATTTACACATGCCTAACACGTTTAGAAGTAAATGACAAATGAATTGCTTTGTAGTCACTGCGATTGTGAGCCACACAGACCATATGAAAAAATGCCATAGCATATGATTTACTAAATACCTATAGTGGATTTAGGAAAGTCACTAAAGCAGTATTACGTGTGTTACATTACATGTAATGTCTATGTTTTTAATTTTAGGAGAAGACTTGTTCCTGTATGCTACTGTACTGCTTGTAGGACTTTTGGCTTGTTCTGTACTTGTGAACATCACTTTCATTTTCCGAAGAAGAAAGCCAAAACAACAGTGTGAAAATCGCATAGGTAGGCTTTTCGTGTGTGTATAATATTTTCTTTAAATCGTTTGCACATGTGTTAAGCTATATACACTGGGGTCAGATTTAAGAAGATATTGGGCACCTCACTCATAGAAATGACTAATTGGATGAACTCAATTAAATGTTGGGCATGTGAACGTCTATTCAACACATTTTACTATGGAAACCCAAACCCCAGAGGTCCAGGCTATTGCCCTGGTAAGTCGACCTAAAAGTCTCAGCTTAGCATTCCAGTCACCTTCAAGTCCATTGCATGTAAAGATTTATTTCCACTTCACAAAGACAGATTGATGAGCTTTGATTTCTCATGTACAAAGTAAGGTAAATATAAGAATAGCAGCACAACTAATTGTCTTTTCACCACTTATAAAATAGGGGACCTGATGGTCAAAAGATTACTGGCACTAATGTATTGTTCCTTTAACAGAGGATACAACAGTCACAAGTCTTACTGAACTGGATGAGGATCAACCATGCAATGAGGTAAAAACGTTTTTTTTTTCTATGTGCAAAAATAACATAGCTGCCATTAATTGTTTAGAAAAGAAATTTAGATAGAACAGACAAACAGCTGGCAGAAACAGCTCAGTCAATAGTTTTCTCTTCTTGAAAGAAAGAAATATTGCTACATATAGAAGCAGTTGGCAAGGTGTCCCTTGCAAAAATTGTATAAATGAAGAAGGAAAAAAAATGGTAGTGTGGACAAAATGATACGCGATTACATAGAAATCCTGATAAAGATGCAAATGAATTTCAACCTGTTTTATTATGTTCAACACATGGTGTTTTTTTTTGGACATTAGTTTTGTATAAAAATGTTAGTCTGAGTAAAAAAATCAAGCTGTGATATATTCTGAAATGCTGACTGATGAAAATATAGCAATCACAGCAACAGCTTATCACTTATCACATGAAACAAAAATAATTTCTGTTTCAGTAAACTGACTATATAAAAACCTGGGCATCTTTGGAATAATTAAAAACAAATTTTGTGCATTAAAAAAACCTCAATATGTTCTATAACAAACTGAACCAATTTTAGGAGGACGGTGAAGCGGATGGGTTGAACTATGTGGCACTGAATTTCTCTTCACGAAAACCTACAAGATGGAAGAGTAAGAGGGAGACATCGGACAACTGCACATATTCAAACATTAAACTGTCCATGAAAGGCAGCATCCATCAAAGGGGCAGTATAAAATGAACATATGAACGAAAACATTTGACTTTTCTGTATTTACATTATTTGGAAATATTCATTTTGAGGGCAAAACAAAGATGTATTACAATAATATTATATATTACAATGTCACACACTGTAGCATAAAAAGCTTTTTCCAGGCTTTTAAAATGTACATGTTAATATGTTGCTATATGTTTTAACATAATTGTTTTAAGCTTGCTTGACAAGAATAAAGAAATTTGATGTGACATATTAGAGGCATGATAATGTTGTGTTAATGTGGATATTATCATGATCATTATCAACCCATTTGATAATGATCTTGTTATTATAAATGTTGTTATAAATAGGGAACTATTTATAATAGGTTTCTATTTATATGTTATCAGTGAACATATAAATAGAGAGCTATTTTTATATAGTCTCTTGTTCTGTGTGCTGTTAAAATGTAACAGCTGTTTGATGAAAATATTAAAAAAACAGTGTTGTCTTATTTTACACAGTTACATTTATTAAAGCAAAAAAAAAGAAGCTGTAAAACAGTTTTTGGTTATTAAAGTGCTCTAAGTGTATACATGTAAATGTGGCTCATTGTATATTTCTCAGATTTCTTTGTATACTCACATCTCAATTTACATCTGTTTTTGTCGGGCAATGTTGGATCGTTCTTCCACCTGTGTCTCCTCAATTTTGGTGTATTTGTGTGGTGTGTATTCATTGTTTTTTCCTGTAGTTTAATAATTTTTTTCTTTTCTATTTGTGAGCTATTGTCTTCTTTTTTGGAAAATCAAATACAGTGTTACGGGAAATTTAAAGGAAAATTGGGGACACAAATAAACATAATCACTTTTAATAGAACAGATGTAGTAGGTCAGAAATGTTTGAAGTTTCACACAATGCAGTTTTTCCTGAATATTCACATGAGGATTTACCATTATGGGTAAGTTTAGAAATAAATCAAGTTGCTGTCTGATAGCTTACTTGTCGATTGATCGATTGAATTCATAGAACGCTTTTCTTGTCATACTCTTCACTCAAAGCCACATTCATCCAATTGCATTCATATTCATACATTGATATGCAGATTGGCAGACAACTTGGGGTTAATTGCCTTGCAAAAGGGAGGAAACAGGCAGAAACCGGAGTTGAACCCACAACTCTTACCACTGAGCAGTTACCTTTTCACCATCTGCCTATTTGTGTCATTTAAAAACCCCAACTTTGTGGCATGAAGACACTCACCATACCTTGAAGTTCACAAACCCAATGCAACCACAGAATCGTCCAAATCACAACATTGTAATCATTTTCAAGAGAAGGACACAGGCTACATGAATGTCTCTGAAAAACAAAGTTATTCAAAGGCTATATTAATTTCTTTCAGTTTGCATGACGGTTATACTGTAGTCTGTTTATTTTTTTGAGGAGAGAGAGAAGTCACATATAATACAGATCTGTTGTTCACAGAAGTCATGCAATCCTTCCAGTTCATTCTTTCATTGCTTTACCCAGTATTACAATTGACAACTCAGGCTATGTCTGGTTATCAGATTTATTTTTCCCTCTGTACGTTATAGTATAGGCTACACAATTTCCTTTATTAACATTTTTCCCATACTTAATATTAGCAGGCTCAAAATGACTTAAACTATGCTTCAAGTTATTAGTGGTGTTGTCTGAAACCTTTTCAGAAATAAGAATTGCATTAAGAATAACGGTTATCTTATTAGATATACTTAAACAGCGGTTTGTAAACACAAATAAAAAATCAGTAATTATGTGGTTGCAATCTGAATAACTATAAATAGTGAGGATGAAGTTCAATCTAAGCATCAGATTGAGGAAGTAAGAACATTTAAAGAACTTTGAATGGTTATTGATGGTCTGGTATGAGTATCTGTTTACTGCTAATAAACTGGAATTTTCTGACACAAGAATCTCTTAGATTTACAGAGAACAGTCCAAAAAAAGGGAAACAATCCAGCAAGCAGAAGTTGAGTAAATGAAAATCTTCTTTTCATGCTAAAGGCCATAGGAGAATGGACAGAATTAAGATGACAGAAAGACAGCAGCAGCTAAAAAAAAACAGACAAAATATTACTTAATGGCATCTTAAGACTTGAGCACTAGCCTTGGAATAGAAGATTGCTGGTTATAATCTTATCTGAAGTATGCAGACAGTAAGTTCAGTGCCTGTATTTATCTGTTTATTATCTCTATAAAAACAAAAAATCTGGCAGAATTTTCTGGTTTGGTTTTATTAAGCCCACTTCTAATTTTATGTGGATTTTAAGAAATGTTGCCACTTTGTTAGTCTGACCCTTCAGTCACAGAGTTGTTGCTTTTTTCCATCTTCAGCATTCTGAATTTGAGTCAACATTGTTTTCGCTGAGGCCGTACTTTGAACACTTTTGCAGGAAAAAGTGATTGAAGCAGGAAATACAGTGATTCATCGTCATTGGTGCGAAATTGCCCCACTTCCTTTAGTCTTTTAAGCATCAGAGGAGTGCAAAGAGTTGTGTCAAGATGCTTCTGTTTTGGGTCACAATACATGTTCTTCTTCACCAAGGAAGTAAGTATATTTTCCTCTAAATATGAAAAATAATTTATCGTTTTGTATCTTGCATGTCAACTGTGTATGCAGCCTTTTATGGATTGTTGCATTGGTGCTGCTACTGGGTGTCGAATGTTTGCAGTCAAAAATTCACTTTCTTTCTCTACAATCTTTATTATTTTCTTGATGGATTGATAATGTTAGCAGTTCTTGTTTGGAGGTCAAAATCAATCTATATTTATGATCTAAAACTTAGTCATTGATATATTTATGTTCATTAAATAAAACAGGGTGTCCAAGAAAATATCAAGACATAAACAAAAACAAGATTCTATATTTTATATGCTAAATTCAGAATCTGAAGGTGTTTATCCTATAAAATATAAAATGAAAATGAAATTTCTTTTATTATTTTTCTTAAAGAGTTTTTTTTTGTTAGCTTTCTGTGAGGAGGGAGGATCAAATTTACATAATGTGCTGCTTGAGGTAATAGATTAAAGCCTTGATTCAGTAAACTTGTGAACATGTAATTGAACTGGTGCTCAATAATAAATGCCAAAAGGTAAACTTTAAGAAAAAAACATAAAAAATAGTATCAGATACTTTAGTGGCAGGCAAACCCACCTATTCTTTACAGAATACATTTTGCATTGAGCCCCATTATGGCAGGAAGTGCTTTTTGATTCTAAGAAAGCCAATCAGATGCCTTTGAAAGAGTGGATTACGAAACATCTCTCTTTCACTTAAATGTCAACTCTTTCACTGAAGACAGCGCAAATATGACTTTTTTATGGGCCACCCTGTTTTTCCTTCATAAAGGATGTAAGTGACATAATCTGGAATATCATATTTTCTGTAATAATTGAGGCATTTACCTTTTATTATAAGTTTGTTTCTTTGGTTTCTCTTATGCTAAACTTTATTCTTATTGTTTTTTTTAAATGCAGATACCTTGGTGCCTGTTGTCTCTGTTCAATTGAGTCAACCTGTGACTTTGAGATGTTTTTATATTGAGTCTGAGAGCATCACTTGGATTCATTGGTACAAACAAACTACAGGAGATACTCTAAAATTGATTTTAATTACACGCAAGAATACAAACCCCATCTATGGACCAGGATATTCATCTGCAAGGGTCATCAGAACGACTGATGACAAAATGACCAACTTGACAATTTTGAACACCACTATAGAAGATGAAGGAATGTATCACTGTGCTTTTATTAATTGGCTTGAATCTACTTGGAGTGGGACTTATTTATCATTAAAAGGTAATTATGTAAATCATAACAGCATTTTATTTTTGTTTTGTGAAATTAATGGAATTTTAAATGTAAATGATAGCTTATTTGTACCAAATTTTTAAATATTTTGCCATGATGGCATCTATTAGTGCTGAGCTCCATACTCTCACTTCAGTAAAAGTATTATCCTGTCACAATCTTAAAACCAACATGGTTTTAGGTAAAATGCAATAATCGCAATATTTATAATATAAATTCGACACTTGTTTTTGAATATTAGGAGTAACACACTGTTCTTTTTTTCTTCTTCTGATTTCATATCAAAATACTTATTTATTTAGGAAACAGCAAAACAACATCAAGCTACCGTGTTGTTCAGCAGCCAGCTGTTCTGGATCTACATCATAAAGAAACCTCTGAGACTCTGCAGTGTTCACTTGTCTCTCAGACTGAGACAGAGACTTGTGCAGAAGATCCCAGTGTGTTTTGGTTCAGAACCGGATCAGACAAGAACTCTCCTGATCTCATCTACAGTGATGGAAAAATTCCTGGAAATTGTGAGAACATGTCAAACACCCAAAAGAAATGCAGCTATAACTTCTCTAAGAACATCAGCTCCTCTGATGTTGGGACTTATTACTGTGCTGTGGCCACATGCAAAGAGATATTTCTCGGACATGGAACAAGAATCGAAAGCGGTATGAATTGTTTTGCATAATGCTGCTAAACAACGCATGTTATTCATATCTCTTTTTTGGAGACCGTGACGTGTCTTTACCTCTTTGTTTTCAAGCTCATGCATCATGTTATGAGTTTATGTTGCTGCTGGTGATCACAGGAATCTGCTTGGCCATTTCCGTGATTCTGAATATTGTTTTAATCTGTCGTCGAACTCAAAGAACACCATGCACAAACTTGAGAGGTAAGTATTGATCAAATTAAAAGAAATCTAATAATTAGAACCAAATGGCTTTTTGAACCATGTGTTTTTAAATCTCCTCATCAAAAGCACAACACAATGACATGAATCAACCAGACGATATGGTGAGTAAACACACCTAAATGTCTGCTTAGTTTGTAAAATTGAAATATAAAAACACAACTGGATATAACAAAATTACTAAAATTTATATCTTGATTTAAATACTCAGACAGAAGATGGAGATCATGTGACCTATGCTGCCATGGATTTCTCCACAGAGACGACAAAAAAGAGAGAGCTGGAGACTGAAGAAAGCATATATTCTAATGTCATAGGATTGATTTAAATATAATCATGTTCAATAAAGTTGGATATGGTTTCCAATGAAACTTGATGTCAGATTAAAAGTCCCTTCTGAAAAGCAAGTCCAAAACATGCTTTTCATTTAATACAGACATTAGAATGTCTGTATTAAAATACAGACAATGTATTAAAATGTATTAAAAATATGTATATGTATTAAAAATAAAAATATTTTTACTTATCTGATAATCTTAAATGTTTTGTATTAGTTGTATGTCAGAAAGCATTGTAACTAACAGAAATATGCTAACAGTGAAGAAAATGAGCAAAGTCTTGATGACAAAATACCAAAGGGAACTTACAAAAGGATTATAGGAAAAGCTGGACATGGAGCATGGACTGCATAATGGTGGAAGTAGCGATAAGGAATGAGAAACACAAATTATATACAGAGGAAAGGTGGAGATTTGGACATTGGATCCAGTGTGCTCGAACGACTGTTATCAAGAAGTGAGCTTAGAGATCCTCGCGTTTTGTAAGGATTCAGAGGGGACAAAACTTAGAGGATGAAATCTGTTGAAGACATCAAAGCTGCAGGTGTCACCCTGGTGAAGCTGATAAAGTACAGGTGTGAAGGTAGCCCAGTGCTCTCCAGCACAAATACTCTCTGGGATAGATGGATCTCTAAGTAAAGAGGAATAAAAGCACCCAACACACAAGAATCCTGACAAATCACTATATTTATGGATGACACATATGCTGCACTGATAGGGGGCAGTGCTGAGCCCCATATGGGCCACAGGTGCTTTTCATGTAAACGTAAAAAAAACAAAAACTAAAAACAGTTGGAGAAATACAAAATTTACAACAGGAATACAATGTTTCAGGATGACTCTCCTTCTTGGTGATCTTCATTAAAATGTTTAAAATATGAAGTCAAACAATGAAATGAATTTTTTGTGATGGAGATGTATAAGAATGCAGGCTTCATATAAATACAGGTAAGTTCATACACAATTTTCAATTTTAATCATAACAAAAAGAGCTAAGCCAAAAAAACACATTTTATATTAAATATTATTTTATTGCTCTTGGGTTTGATATTGTTGAAGAATATGCAACTGACTGATTCATAATTAAACGTTAAAAAAACTAAATGTTTCAAGTAAATGTTTCAAGGTCAAAACACAAAGCCTTTATTTTGGATTTAGTGAATCCAATTCCAGAGAAGTCAGTGCCTCACCAGTTATGAACCTCACTGAAAGACACAAGAATTGGCTCAACACAAAGAAATAAACTAAAACAGAAATGCAATGATGACAACAATGAACAACAGGAAATGAACTGAATATGACAATTACTCAGAAACATAAGGAAAAATCATCAAAACACCAACACAAACTAAAAGCAAAGACATAGGACTGAAGAAATAGAATCCATGCACGATTGAACCTATAGACATTTTATGACGTTGTATAAAAAGGCACAAGTATCCTGCACACTTCAAGGATAAGCAGATAATGGATGAAAGGATAGACAGAGGGCATAGAGTCACGCATTTCAAAGCACTGACTTTTAAGTTCTTAAAATTGCATCTTTCGCACATGTTGAAGCCTTTGTATTGTAACAGGTCTTAAATTCACATTTTTGTTGCAAAAATGGCTTGTATTTTAAAATAAAAGGTACTAGTACCACCTCTATCTAGCCCATATCTGTCAAGTCTGCCATTTTTTCCGGTAAACTACTATATTTTCACTTCATCTCCCGCCATGCTTCCATATTAGTATTCTCCTGTAAATATCCCGTATTGCCCCCCCCTGCATCATCCCTTCTCTAAAGATAGCTTCTCTCCCTCCCTGCGTTTGTCCCCACTCTCTTTTATGTCATTATTATTGGTAGAGCGAGTGCACCATGTGCAGAGACTGTAGTCCTCAATGCAGACGTCCTGGGTTCAGTTTCTAGTCTCGGACCATTTGCTGCATTTCTTCCCCTTCCCTTTCCTCACCAGATCCTAAATAAATCAAGGTCGTTATCCCTCACAATTTGCAAACTGTAGCACTGCAGGACTTAGTGAAGTGTTCACATACTGGTTAGTTCCCTCAACTGCAGCAGAGACAAATCAACGAGTTAACGGCCACTTAGCTACAACAGGTGCACTGCACCGAGCTCGCTGCTGTTGAGCGACCCATAACTCAGCGACAGAATGAGCTGATTGCTCTTTGCTCTCTAATGGAGGTGTGAGGAGGGAGAGCAACATTAAAACTTTACGGTTCCGTGGAAATGATTATGTTTATTTTTTAAATTACTCTTAATGGTATACCTTATGTTTTTCTGCTTTCTAATCCAATCATGACTCAGGCTACGAATATTTCAGAAGAGAACCCCAACTCTAATGAAAAGACAGTTGTGATTGTTCGGACATCCTATATACAAACACAGACACAAGAATAAGGAGGTGGAGGAGGGGATGAAGCCTAAGGAAATCCCTCTGCACCGAAAGAGCCAGGAACAAACAACAAATCCCCAAAGAGTCTGTCAAATTTTCCTGACAATGTACAAAACAGAAACACTCAGATACGAGACGAGTTAAAGGCCGCCTAGCTGCAAAATGTGGAGCACACAGAACTCACGCTGCTGTTGAGCAAACGTTAGCAACAGCGTCAGCTTGGTGGTCTCTAATGGAGGAGTGGGGAGAGAAAGTGTAACAGAAAAACCTTATGATTCTGTGGAAATTACTTTTGTTTTTAATTTACTCTTAATGGTATACCTTGCATTTTTCTATTTTCTAATCCAATGATGGTTCAGACTACGAATATTTCAGGAGAGGACTCCTACTCTGATGATGAGACAGTCTGTGATCGAAGTCCCTTCTACACCAAGACAGCCAGGAACAACAAATCTCTGAACAGTCGGTCAAATTTTTCTAACAATGTACAAAACGCGAACACAGATTTTCTGATTTCTCCACAGACACTGCATTAAAACATATGTGTACGTATGTTTTTCCCGTTTGATGCTTGAATCATACTATCGTTTTGTTTGTGTTCACTCTATCAGACAGATGATAAAACTCAGATTAAAGTTTTAGGATCGTATTAAAAAGTTGAAAGAAACAACAGTAAAGAAGGGCAAAGAAATCAATAAACTGCAAAGTGCAAACCTTCTACTACAAGGCGATAACTACTTATGTCTGACATAATTCTTATATTGTGATTCAGGATTATCAGGTGCAAGATTCAAGGATTTTTTTTCTATTGTCAGATAACAATAATTGTCAATAAAGCAGATCATAGATATCCAGTGTAGTATCATCTGATAAATTATCCCACAATAATCACTTTTTCGGATGTGATAATTTAATCCTAACCCTATTGACACTATTTGAAATTTAGATTCCATTTCCATTATTTTATATTTAGTCCTATAAACAGAAAGTGTGTGCTTGAATACATTCCCCTAAAATATCAGTGATTAAATAGTGTTTGAAAACATCTTTTCAAAACATTTATATTTCAGACCAGCAAAAACCTGATACAGGACCTGTGAGTTGAGATTTCATAAGTTTTACATATGCTGAAACAACAGATGTTTGGTGCAATTGCGTGGCTTTTATTTTAATTGCCCAGAAGGGCCCTTTTGGAAACTTTCGGTAACGCCTCTAAGTATAATTGTAGTGGGTTTCTCAAAGAACATTGCTTTACTGTGGCAGGAAGTGCTCTTTGATTGTACATGGTGTCGTAGCCAATCAGATGCATTTCACTGTGGATCTCTTTACCGCCCCCTGTTATTTAAGAATCAAGGGTCTCAATGAGGACAGTGTCAGCATGTTTCTGTTATGGGCTTCATTGTTTCTTCTTCACCGAGGGCGTAAGTAACACTTTATCAGTTAAGCAACTGAATGAGGAACAATTTTTGATGGCAATAATTTTTTTTTTTTTGTGTGTGTTCATTGTTGTTTTTATTAAATGATACAGATTGTTTGGTCCCAGTCGTCACGGTTCAACTTGGTGATCCTGTGACTTTGTCTTGTGCTTTTCTGGAGAAATTTCAAAGCACCGCATGGTTTCACTGGTACAAACAGAGTGCAGGAGATACTCTGAAATTCATTGTGTTGCGGCAGAAAAGCATAAAACCCAATTATAAGCAAAATGTGTCTATCTCAAGAATCACAGCAACAAATGATGATAAATTCAGCAATCTAACCATTCTGAAGACAGTTCTACAAGATGAAGGAATGTATCATTGTGCTCACATGGACTGGACTGAATCCTCTTGGACTGGGACTTATTTATCCGTAAAAGGTAAAGATTTAACATTTTTTCTGTTTGAATGTGTGATTAATCTCTTTTTTGGCATCTCTTCCCCCAAAATAAGTACTCTTTATATTTTGGGTATTTAAGGATTTATTCTCTCTATATCAAGCAGTTGTCTACCAATATGGTACACCCTTAAATAACGACCATATTATATTTATTGTTTAAATGTTTAAACTCTAAGCCGAGCACGAACAAATCTTTTCTTTTTTTACACTACAGATTGTTGCTTTTGAAATGAACCGAAATCCACAATAACAATAAAATTAGGAGTTTGTTGAAAAATTCCCTCCTCCCCCAATTATAAAAGGATTTATGCTTAAAAGGATGAAAAACAGCAACTCTGACCAGCATTGCTGGACAAAGAAAGTTTGTGGTTAAGTGAAATGGCAAAATTAAAAAAATATTCAACCCATTGGCCTTGTGTCACTAAAACCCACATCCAAACACAAGAAAATGCAGGCAAATATAACTGATAAACTATATGAGCCTCAGTAAAAGTGACCAGAATTTGGTTTGTTTCAAATTATTTATGAGTTATATTTTAAAAATATATCAAAAAAGAAAACAGCAATTTCTTCTTTGTTTCTTGCTTTTTTGTTGCTTTTTTGTTTACACAAAAAATGAAGATGACATTAAGCTACGCTTATTTAGACCGGCAAAGTTGACGTAATTATCAATAAAAAAAAAAGCCTGAAAATATGTAAATAAACGTCAATAAAACATTTTTCAGGTTAAACTGAAATAGATGACTTCTTATTTTTGACATCAAGATTCAAATTAGTTTTTATCTTAAATAAAAATAGTACAACTTTAATATATATTTTCATTTCTTCATAGCAAACTCCAGGACGACATCAAGCTACACTGTTCTGCAGAACCCAGTTTCTGAACCAGGGCGTCCAACAGACTCAGAGACGCTACAGTGTTCAATCATCTCTGAGTCTGAGGACAAAGCCTGTTCAGGAGAACTCAGTGTGTTCTGGTTCAGGACCGAATCAGAACAGGCCTATCCAGAAATAATCCACACAAATGACAAAGGTCTTCGTTACTGTGAAAACACAACGACATTGAACACTCAAAAGAAATGTAGTTACAGCTTTTCTAAGAACTTCAGCTCTTCTGACAAGGGAACATTTTACTGCGCCGTTGCAACATGTGGAGAGATATTATTTGGAAATGGAATTAAAACAGCAGGTAAGATCTTTGTACTTCTAATACTTTTGCAAATATTACTTCTTTGAAGACAATAATATATTTTTTTTCACCTTGTTTTGCAGATCAGTCAGCAAGTCCCAAAGTTAATATGCTGATGATCATAATAATCTGCTTAGTCATATCTGTGACTTTAAACATTGGTTTTATCTGCCAAAACACTCGAAGATCATGGTGTGGAAACTTTAAAGGTAAGTTGTATCTTTTGTCTTGCTGTATTTGAAACAACAAATAATCTACTTTGAAGTAAAACTCTGAACTTTCGAGCAAACCATTGAGAACTGTTTTTCAGCAGCAAAACAGAATGAGAATCAACTGGATAATACTGTAAGTGACCGATATAAAATTGTGTTTAAAAGTCTAATATATACCTGCATGTCACATGAAACAAAGATTTAATGTGATATTTTCTTTCTGCTCAGACGGTAAATGGACAGGACCTGAGCTACGCTGCATTGCATTTTGACGAAAGGAAAACACCAAGAGGAAATATAAAACGACAACTGAAAACTGAAGACAGTGTTTATTCACGGGTTAAACATGATGTAAATATGACGTAGCACAGTGTTTATATGAATAAATGTAGATTCGAATGAATCCTGTGAGTAATTAAGGCCATCATATTTGTGGTTCTGTAATGTCTTAATATTTGAAACAAGCTCAAACTGCCCTGATGTGGAATAAAGTTTCTCATACTTTCTTATGTAAATATATATTTCTGCTCAAACTGCAATTTTCCAAAAGAATATACAAAATTTAAAATATTATTATTGCAATGTAATTGGAACTTGCCAATAAACTGCCTTTCTTGAACTTATTTTAAAGGCCAGTCTGCTCAAATATAAAGTTATTGCTCTTTTAACGTTTCAATTTTTCTTTATACCTCTTTAAGCACAGTTAAAACCTCATTGACAACCAATTTAAATTAAAATGGTTTTAAATGTGGATTTAGAAAATGGTTATTAAAAATATATTTTTTAAATTCTCCTACACACCCTATTTAGTGTGATATACGGTATGCTGTTCCTTATATCACAGCGTATATGTGATATGTGCTGTGATATATGGAACAGCATATATCACAGACACAGACTGTCTGTGTATCTGAACACAGACAGTTTATTCCTGTCTGTGTTTACAGGGATAAACACAGGCGTTACATTTATTTGTATTTACCACATCTCAGCAACAATGCAGCCGAAAGTGCCTTAAACCATAAAATCAAACATGAGCAAATCTGAAATAAGGCAGAAAAACAGACCATTTTATAATGAAAAACGAGTTCTCATAGTAACACTGTCAACATGTGATTATGTGTAAAAATATTCATGTGTGCACACTGTGGATGAAGTCGACATTAGCATAAACCAGGGCTGCTTAAGTTCAGTCCTCGGGAGCAACTGTACTGCCACAGACCAAAATCAAATGGTTGAATTCCCTCACCAGCAGTCATTCAGCATTTAACAGGCTTGGTAACGAGCCATTCATTGGATTCAGATGTGCTAGAGCACAGACACATCTGAAAGGATGATAGCTCTCAAGGTCTGGACTTGAGCTCACTCACTAGACACTCTCTGAAAAGAATCCTAAACAAAACCAGACTGCGCGGAAGAAAAAAAAAAAATCAGTCTGATCCTCTAGATCACAAATGTCAAAGTTGAGGCCGGATCCGGCCCGCGAATTAATTATCTATGGCCCCCTGGATGATATTTAATTACTTATAGAACTGGCCACAGGCCACAGCCACCCACTGGCATTTTGCACACACCAACACTACATTGCCCACAATGCAACAATAGCCCGCAAAGTCACTGCAGTGCAAACAAGCGGCTTCATTTTTTATCTGCAATCAAAGCAGAGAACAACTTTCAGGTACCCCCTCCTCAAAAATGGCTAAATGTAAGGTGGACTCTGAGGACAGGGGGTTTCAAGCCAGGTGGGAGGTAGAGTACATGTTCATGGAGGTAAAAGGCAAACCTGTGTGTCTTCTTTGTGGAGAAAGTTTGACTGTAATGAATGAATATAATCTAAGAAAGCACTATCAAACTTCTCAGAAACACACAGACAAAGAAAAGAATATGGACATCATAGAGCAGCACAATAATGCATTTTCAGTTTATCATGCATGCACTTTCATTTATGTATATATCTTGATATTAAGAAACATATCTTATTTTTCAAAACAATTTCATTTTTGCTGTCTGCCTGTTGAAAATAAGCTCTCCATATTAAGCTGGACTAAATGTCATTTCAGACAGTGCATATGGATAGTTAAAAATCCAATGACAGACTACCGATGGTTTCACTTACTTGGTTATCTTTATTCTCCACCATTTGTTGATTATTTTGATTGTACAAAACTCACTTGTTTGCCATCATAAAACCATCCAAACTCAATTCTTCTTCTTTATTTCATCCCATTTGTTGGATTTCGCATAATGATCTTTTCTGACTTGTATTTTTCTCAGCATGATCGGAGTTCATATCATCATTACTGTCAATGCCCATACTCTTTAACTATTCAAGCAGTCAATGTTTTTTTAAAAATATTTTGTATTTTGTCTTTAGTTTCTAAACAGAAGTGTGCTGCTATTTCAATCTCCATATGCTGGGATGTAACCAGAGAGAGTGTCATCATCCATAGAGTCAGTAACTTTTGGCTCAATCTGTGTAGACAGAAATTTGTATTAGAACTCACAGTCAAACATGGAACCTAGTGCAAAATACACTGGCAACACAACAAGGGAGTGCACTCACACACAAAATCAGTGTGTCATTTTTTTCACATAGAATGATGTTTTAAAGGTAAAATTGTTATTATTTGCATAAACTATATTTTAAAAATTACTACATACTTTCATTCAATAAATGCATTCAATCCCACTATGCCGCTGTGTGCCTAATTTTAAACAAGGCACGTAACACACAAAGTGAACATAAAACAATTATTTTTAAAAAATTCAATTACAATGAATTTAACTCCATTCAGTAATGTCAGGCTGTAGTATGGTAGCCAGAACAAAAGGTTTTGTCTTATGATTAATGTTTGTTTATGATACTGTACAAATTAATGACCATAAATAATGGACTGACTTGTTCCTCTTCCATGCATGAATCAAAGTGACGGCGTATCTGTATCCGACCATGCCAACTTCCCACTATTGCGCATTGTTGTCAATGCATACGACTGCCACTGTGTGGATGATATTATTATATTGATATAATAAAAGTATCGTGTTTATACAATACATTACCATTTTTGTACAATACAATTATGGAATAACATGATAGCTGGAAAATGCTTCCATACAAGTCAGCAATGTATTTCTTTGCACTTGAAAATCTAAATTTTATAAAGTAAGCACTGGTTTAAAACTAGGAGTGCAAATAAATTTTATTGGGAATTTTGTAATGCTTTGGGCTTTATATCATGTTATTCCCTCACTGAAAACATACCTGAAATCTCTCTTTGGTTCTTTCATGCATCTTTGGAGGATCTTCAAGTCTCACATAAAAGCCACATCAGAACTTGCCTAAACGTTTGGTCTAACGAAGCTCCACCTGTTTCCACAAAGCTCCCTCTGCAGCGAAGCTTCTGCTACTCAAAGTGTAATAAGCATAACCAAGTGCTAAGTGGATAGAAATTAAAATAGTTTTCAGATGCATTTAATTTTTGTGTCAAAAAGATCTGACATAGAAATTAGGGTTTAATTATCAGTAAGGCAGAATCATCAAGATTTCTAAAAGCAAAGGCTTCAAATATTTTACTCTACATAATAAAAGTATCCAATATACATATTGGCCTTTCTGAAATGAGTGACAAAAAATACTTGAGGGTTTGTATGTTGCATTCAAAGATCATTGGGTATTTGCTTGGCCCTGAGTTTCATTGTCCAGGAGGGCACTTTGGAAACTTTGGTAACTTTGGTAACACCACTAAGTATAATTGTAGTGGGTTTTTCAAAGAACATTGCTTTACTGTGGCAGGAAGTGCACTTTGATTGTACATGGTGTAGTAGCCAATCAGATGCATTTGACTGTGGATCTCTATACCTCCCCCTGTTATTTAAGAATCAAGGGTCTCAATGAAGGCAGTGTCAGCATGTTTCTGTTATGGGCTTCACTGTTTCTTCTTCACCAAGGGTGTAAGTACCATCAGTTAAGTAACTGAATGATATGAAATTTCTTACATATTTTTATGTTTTTCTTTATTGTTTTATGTATTTTTTAAATGATGCAGATTGTTTGGTCCCAGTGGTCACGGTACGACTTGGTGATCCTGTAACTTTGTCTTGTGCTTCGTCGGAGAAACTTCAGAGCACATGGCTTCATTGGTACAAACAGAGTGCGGGAGATACTCTAAAATTCATTGTGATGCAACAGAAAAGCATAGACCCAAAATACAATCCTAATTTACCTGCTTCAAGAATAAAAGCAACGATTGATGACAAACTCAGCAATCTGACGATTATGAAGACAGTTCTACAAGATGAAGGAATGTATCACTGTGCTCGACTGGACTGGGCTAAATCTATTTGGAGTGGAACTTACTTGTCAGTGAAAGGTAATCATGTAATCTCCTCATTTAAATGTTTTGTAATAAACACAAATTTCATATACCCAAAAACTCATGGCCACACTGGGCACAAAGTGAAAGATGCCAAGATGCCTCTTTACTATTTTACCCGTATGACCAATTCATTTTGCGAGTTTCAGTTATAAATGATTAATGAGTCTTACACATTTTTCTTTTTAACAAACTCTGCCTTGCATGCAAAACAAAATTATTTTAAAATATGTCTTCAGAATATCCTAAATGTGCAAAAAATTATATGCAAAATGTTATTAATTGCAGGGTGTAATATGTCATGTTTAAAATAAACAGCAACAACACAAATGTATTTGTTGTAGATGAAAATGAAGTAAATTATATGTTTGTAGACAAAGTTAACTTCATTATTCTTAAATATTTGTCCATGATGCCTTAGAAAAGTTTATGCTTAGTTCTTGAATAATGAACTATATTTGAGTTCTAATGACAGTTATACTAATTTGACAAATTTATGAAGCGAGTTAAGAAATAGGTTACTTTTTTCTTTGTATTTGTTCCCTTTATTTTTTCTTGTCTAGAGTTCAATCTATGTTCTTTCATTTCCTGATAGGAAAATCTCCAAGGACAGTAAACTACACTGTTCTTCAGAACCCAGTTTCTGATCCCGTCCGTCCAGCAGACTCAGAGACTCTTCAGTGTTCAGTCCTCTCTGAGTCTGAGGACAAATCCTGTTCAGGAGAACTCAGTGTGTTCTGGTTTAGAACTGGATCAGAACAATCACATCCAAATATCATCCACACTAATGACAAAGGACTTCATAATTGTGAGAACACATTGACATCAAATGCTCAGAAAAAATGTAGTTACAGCTTTTCTAAAAACTTAAACTCCTCTGATACATTGTACTGTGCTGTGGCAACATGTGGAGAGATATTATTTGGAAAAGAAACTAAACCAACAGCAGGTATTATTTTTGTACATGAAATATGATTCTTTAAGCTATGCAAATGTCACTTCTTTAAAGACAGTGACATCTTCTTTCCCATTTATTTTTCAGATCAATCACCAAGTTCTAAAGTTAATGTGCTGATGATTGTATTAATCTGCTTGGCCATTTCCTTGACTATAAATATTGTTTTTATCTGCCACCGAATTCAAACATCACTAAGTAGAAACTTTAAAGGTAAGCTTTATTTGCTGTATTACTATTTTTGTGCGACAACATAAATTGTTAAAAAAAACAAAAACATATATAAATAAAATGCTTTTGAAATAAAACACTATAAATAAAAGTGCACCGTTTTTGTTCAATTTATTTCAACAGCAAAACACAATGAGAATCAACCAGATAATTTGGTAAGTGCATATTTTCAAATAACAAATTTTTGTATATAATGCTTTACATTAGTGTTGACTGTGGCTCTAAAAGTTTATTGTATTTTATTCTTTCTACTCAGACTAAAGATGGACAAGATATGAACTATGCTGCCTTACATTTTGATGATAGAAAAACTTCAAGAGGAAAGATAAGACAACTGAAAACTGAAGAAAGCGTGTATTCACAGGTCAAAACTGAATTTGCAAATGCTCAGTATTGATAACAACCAAATGTTGTAGATTCAAATCGGTCCGCAGCAAGATTTGAGAAATAATAAATTGAGAGATATCGTAATTTACTAATGCATCATCTTCTTTTAACAACTTAAAATCAAAGAAACTCAAACTACCCCGATTGCGTTTCTTGTATTCTGAGGTTTGGCAACAGTTTTATGTATAAATCTTTGCACTATAAATATCTGCACACTTCTTGAAAACTGTAAAACTCCTTCCCTTAAATTAAAGCTAAAGTCCTATTTGTCGCTATTGAATAAACATTGGAAAATCATAAAGTGTTGTCTGTTTTTCACGCTGTCCTTTTGCTACTGCAATGTAATAGTTTTTGCTTGCTTCTTGTTTTATTCTCCTACTCACACTAAGAAATTTGAATTACCTTATTGCTGAAATAGAGGAATACAGTTAAAACGATCTTGCCTTTCCTTCTGGATCCTTTGAAAGTGTATAAATTTCACCAAATAAAAATCTAGATTGCTTCTGCAAGCAGTTGTGTGCCACTATCAGGAAGTTACACAGAAAATATACAAATTTTGATCTCAGCATCTGGCCATCCACTGTTTTCTTTTTCACAACCTCCCTGGTAAACTCTTTTCCCTCTTCTGGATATAAAACTATGGTGTGATTGGTCAGAATTTTGTGGATGAACTTATTTGTGTGGAATCAACAGGATGAATAGTTTTGAGGAACAAGACGCTGCAGCAGGAACAGAGAAAATCCCCCCTACAATATCATCAATTTCTGAGAATATTGTGAGTTTACTAAAATAAAATTTATATATTTTTAGAACTCAGACAAAATAAGCCAGACAAAAGTCTGCAAATTTTCTCAGTCCATCCATCCATCCATCCATCCATCCATCCATCCATCCATCCATCCATCCATCCATCCATCCATCCATCCATCCATCCATCCATCCATTTTCTGTACACCCTGGTCTCTATAGCTGGGTCAGGAGGGCTGCTGGTGCCTTTTCTCCAGTGACCGTTTCGAGCGAGGGCCAAATGACAGGTCCGAATGGCCTTATTTTCATTTTTTTTTTTTAAAAAAAAAAAAAGGTTTTTAAATGTTTGACATCATTCGAAAGCTTAGAATCCACACTTTTGGAATGTGTAAATAGCTCAAAACACCACCCACAACCATGAAGATTAAGATAATCGCTCCTCCAGAGAGGAAGTACTCTGTGTGGATCGGAGGCTCCATCCTGGCTTCCCTGTCTACCTTGCAGCAGATGTGGATCAGCAAGCAGGAGTATGATGAGTCTGGCCCCAGCATTGTCCACAAGAAGTGCTTCTAAAAAGACTTTCAGTTCTAAGCCCTCCACTTTCCCAAAAAACACTGCTCCAGTGAAACAGAGTTTAGGTTGGAAAATCCCACTTGCTTTATATTATCAGTGCAATGGGAAATAGCACCCCTCTCTCTGTGTGGCTGGTTATATGTTGCTGGCCCCTGTAATCAGTGCCAGTCTGTGAACGCTGCACGAGAGGGGAGTTTCATTCTTCATCACACAGCATAGAAAAGTGTTAGAAACACATAAAATATAATTTTTAATAACTTACACAAGTACTGTGTAACTACTATTTATTAGTTATGTGCCTGGCACCAATTTTGTACTTTTAAGTTTTGTTAATATTGTAAAACAGTTCCTGTGCTAAGTTAAAGCAAACATAACTCTCTGTTGTAGTGTGCTGAGGGAAGCTGAGCGATTGCATTGATTCCAACCCGATTTGTTCTTCTTCAGGAAATAAACTGCCTGTTCACCCAGAAACTCCTGGTCTTCATTAAAAAAACTACACAACGCAAAGTCGAGGGGTTACTTGGGTCGGCTTGGTACAGTGGAGTGAAGCAGAGTCCGGTTACACTAGCCCAAACAGGTTCTGCATACCTGCACCAACACGCAGCGCTGAACCGACACCTCTTCCATTCTGTCATCACTCTAGCTGTGACACTTTGACCATTGACTGGGTGAATGTGTGAAACATCCCAGTTGTGTATGTCATTCCAGTTCATCACCTTATTTGCCTCTATGAAGGTTTATTCTGTTGGGCTTACTGTGTACTGCTTAGTGTGTAAATTATGTAATCTGAACTTTTTTCTCCCAGGAACAGGGAGAATTGTTCCTGGTTTTGTTGTGGTCAGTGACAATTGAAGTGTGACTGACCGCACAAACCAAAAATGATCCCACATGTCAACATGGAGTGACTGGCATGACGCGGGAAGATGCAGTTTTATATTTTGTAGATTTGTTCTAAAGAAGTGTTATAACAAACATGGTTATAATGATGAAGGTAGTGAAACTCAGTGCTACCTGAGACATTTGGTGCAGCATTTTTGCCTTATCAGACAGTATTAGGGCAAAGAAAATAAGAAAAACATTGTACTTGTCAGATATGGAAAATTATTTGCAGGAAACAACAGGAATTGATGTTATAGCCCAAGGATCTGATCATATTAGACTCCAAGAAGCATTAAGTTGATTGTGCAACAAAAGAAAAATGTGTTTTATTCATACATGCCCATAAAGAAACTTTGAGGAAGTGAATCTTATTATTTATTTAATCTTCTGTTAAATAAATATGAAGAAGATATGAATATTAATAGGTTGTTAGTATTTAGTTTGGTTTGTTAATTAACATGGCACAATATCAAAGTTTAATCATGGTATTTCTCTTTGTGGTTTCATTGCATAAATATTGTTAGCTTCACTAATCTGTCCCACTCAGACAGCTGTTGGCCGCAGAATTCGAAGAAGATGCAGCAGACATGATTTCCAGGTATTAGACAGCCATGATCGTGATGTGCTGAAATTATGTTTTACAATTTTAATTACTGTGGATTAAAATTGGCATTGCTGAAGTATAAGTGTAATCTATTATTTTTACTATTATAATGCTCATTGGTAAAGACAAAGCTCTGAACAGGTGGCGCTGGATGAAGGCTACCTGATCCTAAAAAGCATTTGAGAATTCATCTGAAAATAAGCCTGGGTGTGACTGCAAACCGCCTTGAGTATATAATCTTTCTTAGCCAATCAGATGCATTTGACACTCTGAACGATCACACCTCCCTCAGTTTCTAAAGCATTAAGCGTCTTTATGACGGCAGTAGCAACATGACTCTGCTATGGCTTGTACTGTTCCTTCTTCATCAAGGATGTAAGTACATTTAAAAGTAGAAAATTGTATGACTTTTTGAAAAAAACTTTTATCTGTAAACAGTTTTTTTTAACTGATCTTTATCATTTAACATTTCTTTTATCTACTGCAGATACTTTAGTTCCTGTGGTCACAGTCCATCTTGGGGAATCTGTGACTTTGAAATGCGTAATGACTAAGATGTTTGAATCTGTGACATGGGTTCACTGGTACAAGCGAAGTGCAGGAAATACTCTGATATTAATTGCAATGCTGCGTCAAAGTACAATTGCAATGCCCACCTACGGCCCGGGATTCTCAAAATCAAGATTCCACATAACATATACTGGCAACAAGAGCAAGTTGATCATTTCGTCAACAGAAGAACAAGATGAGGGAATGTACCATTGTGCTCAAATGGACTGGACTGAATCTACTTGGACTGGGACCTATTTGTCATTAAGAGGTAAATATGTTTGGTCTTTTCTCATACCGAGAACTGGCATTTGGTGAAACACAGTGATGGCTCTTTGGAAATAAAATGTCTGAAATGCCTCTGGAAGGATTATTTTTAAAGTTTTTTCCTTCACCTTTATCAGATAATATAGTGGAACACATTCTTACTTGAAACAATGTTAAAATATTATTCATGGCCACATGTGGTATATACTATTGTTTATATACCTTTTGACCTAAAGTTTCAGTTGAATTTATATTTTACTTTTTTACAGAATGTGCTGTCTTAAGGACTCATTTTCATTTTACTACCATTAGTTTTCTTACACAAACTGAAGTGCAATAATTTTAATGAGAACTCACTTGCATTTACAAAACACATTTGAAGACAGAGTATTAGCAGAATACAATTTAAATATTTACTAAATTAACTATTTTCTCAAAAAAAAAAAAGTTTCAATATAAGAATTTTGGATTTGTAAAATAGAATTTTATGTCAAGTATTTCATCAATGTTGATTTTTCTGACTGATGAAAAGTCCATTTTTAAACTGCTCTGATATCCACTAGGAATTTGTGAAAAAAAATTATTTTTCTGTCTTTAATTATTTTCCACCAATGTAGCCAAAAGTGAAAAGAAAGACTATAAAAATAAAATTGCTTCCAAAAAAGAAACAAAATTCCATGTAGTTAGGGCTAATGTTGTTCTTACAAGTGGTTGTAACTGAGTTAAAGTAATATTTTACTCTGCCCTTGGAATTCATTTTCACATTTCAGAGTGGACTGCGAAGAATCTTAACCTGAATTGAACATAAAATGTATGGAGGGAGCTAAAGATTAGGGTGATGGCCTGGAAGGTTTCAGCCTCAAAGATTTGGAGCTCATCTTCAGAAATAAACCATAAAAATACTCGTGGAAACATGAAAAATGTGGTGAGCATTTCATAAATGCAATGCCAAGAAAGATTACTAGACTCATTAATTACTAATAAGGGTAAAAATATTTTTCCATGTCAGTTCTCAAAATACAATGTTAATAAAACATAACTTTTGAGATATTTGTCTTTTGAGATAGATACCACATTTTCAAAAATAAAAAAAAATATTTTAAAATACATTGATGAAGAGTATTTCCTTTGTGCATAACTTTAGATATGACTTTGACCTACATATATGTTTAGAGGGTTGAAAACTTTGCTCTGTTTTTAATAAAACATCAAAACAAAGACAAAAATATTATATCTTCAATGCACCTTTTAGTTTAAATCAAAATATCCACGCTCTTTTTTTCAGTTGTGTTGTTCTTTCATTTCTTCATAGAAAATTCTCAGAAGACTTCGAACTTCACTGTTGTTCAGGAGCCAGCAGTTTCTGATCCTGCCAGTGAAACAGATTCAGAGACTCTGCAGTGTTCAGTTCTCTCTGACTCTGCAAATGCAACCTGCTCAGGAGAACCCAGTGTGTTCTGGTTCAGAGCCATATCAGACAAATCCTATCCAGATTTCATTTTTGCTGAGGGAAAAATACCTGAAAACTGTGAAAAGACAACAAACAATCAGAAGAAATGTAGTTATAATTTCTCTAAGAATGTACGATCATCTGACGCTGGCACTTATTACTGTGCTGTGGCCACATGTGGACAGATATTGTTTGGAAGTGGAACCAGCCTGAATGAAGGTATAGTTTTATATAATTAATTATTAAATTAAAATTGATCAAATTAGTCCCTAGGTCAACTCTCAGCAAATCCACGTTAAAATTTGATCATTAATGTTGATATTACTTTTTTGTTGTCTCAATAACATTACAGAATCAAGTCTGTGGTCACAGGAGGCCATCGCAATCATTTTCCCACTGTCCTTTGCTTTAGCCATGAGTCTGACAGTTATAACCTCTCTCATATGCTTCATCAACACAAACAAATGTGACCATTTTCAAGGTAATACCAAATACTTATTCAATACTTTCTAAATAGGAACATTTTTGATCCTCACTTAACATTTTTATTTTACAATCTAGCTACTAACCTGAATAAAAATCACTCTCAAAGCAGGAATCAGGTAAGTATACATAAGACAGTTATCAAATATTTTAATGCGTATTTCTGCCACAAGTGAGTTTTAATGTTTTTTCATTTTTTTTCCAGAAACATGAAGATAAATGGATCTATTCGACTGCAATGTTCACAGTAAAAACTGAAACAAAGAAACTACCAGCGAAGATATTCAACATACATTTTCACTGATTTATCTGGTTCAGGGTTGTTTGGAGCTACATACATAGTTGATTAAATTTGATGTATGACTTTAATTCAATAAGTTTGTTTCCTGTTTGTGCATTTTTATCTCATGAACATGAACTGAAAACGATTTGTCCCACTTTTTGTAACTTGTTACTTAATTTTGTTCTTTTTATATGGACAGCACTAAAAAGAAGCTGTGAATATACAAAGCAATATCGTCACCGTTTTGAATTAACAGGCTTAGTCATTCTTTTCCAAAAGTGATTTTTCTTTGCTACAATTTTTTTTCATATATTATATCATACTAGCTATCGCATACAGCATATTTTGGTTGTTATAGCACTTACTCTGTTTCTGTCTTATTCTGCCTCCACATCATTTTAGCTTTTTTATATTTATTTTATTAGCAAAGATGTAGTTAATTGCTACATACTTCAATATGTAAGAATTGTACATAGTACAATTCTTGCATATTTCTCTACATACAGTATTATTTAATGAGAACTTGCCAAAAAAAATAAACATGAATTTGTTATAAGATGTTTTTGTACACTTATTAAGAAGTATGACCCTTCATGTTTTTCATCATTTCACCAGCTTCCTGATACTCACCACATCACCACTCACTTAAGCTGCATAATCAGCAAACCTTTGCCCAACCTCAGTCTCTGCAGGCATTAGCAGCAGTCTCCATTATCTTCCTTCCCGTCTTCACTTTCCGGCCTTCTCCTTTCCATCATCCCACTGCCCTGCTTTTTTTTCAATTCTCTATTGAATTCACTTGGCCCTCATTATCCTATATTCTTTTTATAACTTTTATATTCAGTTCAGTCTTTACTGATTATTTGATACCCATAATCAAATTAGTGAAACAAGAACATACTTCTGTAAATACACAAGTCTCCTCCAGAAACGCCTCTGGAACACAGATTTTTGGAGTGAAATACTAATTTAATTCTAAAATTGACAAATGCCAATGTCCTACCAACAAAGTACCTTCAGCAGGTTTAAGCTGACTCCTTTGCTAGTGTCCATTCCAACAGCTGTAAATCTGCTGCAACATGGCTTCTTTTCCAACCAGGAACACTGGAATATTTGAAAATGTGTTCTTGGCAGATCTAAACATAAAGAACTGAAGAGCAGTGGTGGTTTCTGATGCAGTCATGTATTGGGTATGTGCTGTCATATACCCAGTACATATGGCTATATGGGTATGTGGGTCTGTACAACAATATAGTCCAGAGATTTGCCAAATGGACCAAAGTCACCAAGAGACATTGGAGAGAAGTCCTAAGCTATTCTCAGAGAAAGAGAGCTTTTTTGTTGATGCTCATTAACAAGAAAAAAGTATAGGTTGCCTATATTCAACCTTTAGCACTTAAAGCCTTTGTGCTTTAAGTGCATAAATATTTAGAACAAAAATATAAGTGAGAGCCTTGGATTATTGTTTTTTGTAAATATGTAATTTATGTAATCCAAAAAATGAAAAAAATAGTAAACTGAGGTGTTTCTAGAGGTGATGTGTATTTACATGAGTGTGTTGTTGTTTGATTAATTTAATTAGTCTGAAGATTGAACTAATCTCCTAGCTAAGAAAGTAGCTTAGGATAACGAGGGACAAATGAACTCAGTATCTGAGGAAAGAACCTGGGAGTATGATCTTTAAATTATATCTCCAGGAGAATTATTATCATGTGACTCAGAAAGTTGTGGCCATTTAATCTCAACTCAAGCTGAGGATATTCTCAGATGGTGGAAGAAGCATTTTAGGATCTCCTGAGTAAGTCAGTTGTGATAAAGTGCCCAACCAAAAACCAAAGCTCTTGATTTATCTTTCTGTCTATGTATTGCTCCTCACATAGACTGGCCATTGCCTTCCTACACAATTCTGCTTGATGCTCATTTCCATTTAATGTGCTGAAGTGGACATTGTCCCACTGAGCCGAAGTCCTCTGATATAATTTTAACTATCAATTTTCTGAGCTGTTTTAGAATTGTAATCTGATGTGTTAAGTGTCAAAAATCAGGTATTTACTCTGCAGAAAGTTGCCAACCTTTATAATCTCTCTACTTCCAAGCATTTGTTGACTCATCTCTATGATTTTATGTGGCCTTCCACTCATTAGCTCAGTTTCTGTCATGTTCTCTGCAGTAATGAAGCATGCTTATCCAATAGATACGTTCAGGTTTAAGATTATAGCATGGGGTTGTATTTCAGGCACAAGGTTTTATACACTAGCTCCATTAAAAGGAAAATACCTGCAAGAGACAATTTTATGCTCCCAACATTGTGAGAACAATTTGGAAATAACTTCTTCCTGCTCCAAAGTGACTGTGCACTAGTGCGCAAAGCACAGTTCATGAAGATGCAAATTTGTGAATGTAATGTAGAAGACCTGGACCAGTCCTGTGGGACTAATTACTGCACCAATAGTCTTTCTCATTCAACTTCAATGTCTTGACCTATCAAAATATCTCATATGATTTTAAGCCCTTTGAATTAAGAATGGGAAGTGTCCAAAAGCTCAAATGCAAATAATTTTCGGCAGTACAGTGTACAATGAAATAATTTGATCACTTCACAAGTTCAGAACCAATCTATTAAAAAATCTATGACTGGAATGAAATGTTTATATTCATAGATGCTTTCAGTGATTATAAATGACTGAGTTTGAGAAATTTCTAAATAGAATGAGCCAAATTTCCATTTTCATATTTGCAAAGTTGGCAGCGAGGGATTCCCCGATGGAAAACGGATCTTTATCATTTAACATGTGAAAGATGATCCTGTAAAGTATTGACTCTAGGTGGCATAAATGCTCACCATAACGATTTGTAAAAATGACATTTTCTTTTCTTTTCCCTCCACTACACGAAATGTGCTTTTTAATGTTTACCTGACAATAAATCCCAATATAAAATTGGACATCCCTGTAAAATCCTCATGTTCTCATTTATAGTATTTAATTGTTTTATTCATGTATTTCCATTATGAATTATTTTTTTTGCCTATACCTATTTAACTTGCTATTACTTCAGAGGTATTAGTAATCACAAGTCCTAAAGAACCATTGTAAGGCTTTTTACAAAAGCAACATGTTTATGGAGTCTACTTCAGTTTTTTTGTGACAGCATGATACTGAAAGATACTGAAAGACTCAGCACTTCAGAAATATTAGAATTTACGTGGACTCTGTCATAATTAACAGGGATTTTAAACTTGGAAATCTGAAAAGTGTTAACATTCTAGGATAAAGACAAAAATCTGACCAGGCAATGGCAGTGGGTGAAAGCCATCTGATTATAAAAAGCATAGGACGATAGAACTTCTGGCCTTGCACATGTTCGTTAAACTTGTGCAATGCCTCATGCAGCAAATAATTACTGATAAAAATAACTGAAAACTTGTCTATTTGCTGCACCTAAGAAATTCCAGTTGGTAGAAATTATTTCACTCTGAAATGAACTTCATTGTGGCACCAAGCCCCCTTTGATTGTATAATCTTTCGTAGCCAATCAGATGCTTTTGACAGTGTGAGTCACCACACCTCCCTCAGTTTCTTAACCTTTATGTGTCCTTATGAAGACAGTAGCAACATGACTCTGCTATGGCTTGTACTGTTCCTTCTTCATCAAGGATGTAAGTACATTTACAAACAGAATCTTGTCTTATTGAAGATTTTTTTTGCTTTATTTTATCCCTGACCGGTAAGCAGTTGCTTTAAAACTGATCTTTATCATTTCTTTTCTCTACTGCAGATACTTTAGTTCCTGTGGTCACAGTCCATCTTGGGGAACCTGTGACCCTGAGATGCGTAATGACCGAGAAGTTTGAAACTGTGGCATGGGTTCACTGGTACAAGCAAAGTGCAGGAAATACTCTGATATTAATTGCAATGCTGCGTCAAAGTACCATTGCAATGCCCACCTACGGCCCGGGATTCTCAAAATCAAGATTCCACATAACATATACTGGCGACATGAGCAACTTGACCATTTCGTCAACAGAAGAACAAGATGAGGGAATGTACCATTGTGCTCATATGGACTGGACTGAATCTACTTGGACTGGGACCTATTTGTCATTAAGAGGTAAATATGTTTGATCTTTTCTCATACCGAGAACTGGCATTCAGTAACATTGGGGAAGTATTTTATAGCTGTCTTCCTTATTGTCTTCACAGAAAACCCTAAGAGGATTTCGAACTTTACTGTTGTTCAAGAGCCAACAGTTTCTGATCCCGCCAGTGAAACAAACTTAGAGACTCTGCAGTGTTCGGTTCTCTCTGACTCTGTAAACGCAACCTGCTCAGGAGAACCCAGTGTGTTCTGGTTCAGAGCCATAGCAGACAAATCCTATCCAGATTTCATCTTCGCTGAGGGAAAAATACCTGAAAACTGTGAAAAGACAACAAACAATCAGAAGAAATGTAGATATAATTTCACTAAAGTTGTCAAATCAAATGAAGCTGCCATTTATTACTGTGCTGTGGCCACATGTGGACAGATACTATTTGGAAATGGGACAAACCTTGTAAAGAGCAATCAAGGTATTGTGGCATTTGTTCTATCATAGAAAAATCATGCTTTTCTGAATCAGTGATATTCTTATCTGTCTTTATTTTCTAGGTGAAAAAACAAGTATTGTAAGGATTATATTGGTGATTACATTAATCTGCTTGGCCATTTCTGTAACCTTGAATATTATCTTTATTTGTTACCGAATTCAAAGATCAGCCTGTGGTCAATTTAAGGGTAAGTGTAATTTACTAAGCTAATTTTTTAAAAACGAGTCACATTAATTACCATGTCCTATTCACACAGAGAGCTCCTCTTCTCAACCGAGACACAATGACTTAAGCAAACCAAGAAATGAGGCAAGTAATATTAAACTATAATAATTATCATTATTACAGTTGACTTACAGTAATAATGAACAACACAGCTGGTTGTAACAAAATGAATTGAAATAGATGTACTTTTATCTTTTTCCGTAGACTGACAATGGACAGGACCTGAATTATGCTGCATTGCATTTCTCTGAAAGGAAGGAGCCAAGAAGAATGAAGAAAAGAGAAATTAAGACAGAAGAAAGTGTATATTCACAAGTTAAAGGACAGAGGCCAATATGATTAACTTGAGGACAAGATACTGACATTGTGATAAAAGACAGTTCAGTGTTTTCAGATTCATTGCAATTGGAAAAGTGAGACAGTTTGTAAAAAAAATAAATAATATTTTTTCAGGAGAGTCTTAGTGCTTAGTTACATATTAATAATATAACTAAGCATTTTAGTTACATTATTAATGTAACATTGTACAGTTTTTGTAACTGATGTACTAAAATTTGATCAGTTTAATGAAATGGCCTCAACTTCTTATGTATTGAAAAAATTCACCCAAATGAGATTCTTCATGTGTCTGAAATAAAGCAGCGTTTATGTTTCTCTTCAATTAACAAAAATGTGCTTAAAAATATAAACAAATTCATGAATAAATATTTTGATGAAGTAGTTTCAATTTATGTTGACTGAGCTGCACACCGTTTTGATGAACAAATTTTAGTAGATAAATAACTAAAGGTTATGGGCTCTTTTCGGTCACAAGGATTTTCCACTAGTAATGGCTACATTGTCTCATCCACATGTTTATCCAACTCTTCTTCACTGTGGTTCAAAGTTTACCACTTCTGGCTAAAAACAAAATCTTGGAAGACCTTCGGTCATGATTGGCGAGGGATTGGAATAACGAGCTTTGTCTCAGGAGCAACTCTCACGCTCAAAGATTCATTACTTTTCAGACTCCGGGGTCATCCACTGTCGCAACCCCACCCACTCTAGCTGTTACTCAATTGTAGTGGAAAACCACCTGAACTGTGTTGAGCTCAGTCAGTTTTACATTTATGTAAAATTGACTTTCTTTCATCAAAAACAGAATCATAATATTCATTCTGACGAGGTTTGTTTCTCAGAAAAAGAGAAAATCACAACCTATATGCAGTTATTTTGTCCTGAATGTTATGCTTTCATTGATGTAAGTGGAAAATGATAATTAACAGAGATAAATACTTTATAACAGCTTCATGTGTGTTTCACTTTCTGAAGTGAGAAAAAATTGACTTATTTTCAGTGCAACAGCAGCAACAGTCAAGCAAAGCAAATAGGAGCAGACAAAGATAGAAATATGCAATGTATAAAAACAGAACAAAGAATACAAATAGTTTATCATAAGGGAAAACTTTCAACTGTGTAGTTGTAAAAAAAACAAAAGTGTACAGTAAGTCATGTTTTAAGGTCAGTCTACTGTATATCTATTCTTGCCATAATCACTTTAATAAAACACTTTAATAACATTATTTTATCCTGCCTTGCTCATTTAACCTGAGAAGGCCATAAATTTCATGCGGAAATAAAACAAAAAAACAGCACATTTTACAGCCACATATTTACTCTGGCATTTGTATTACAAGAGTAGCGTCATATATTACTGCCTGTAACAGGTCAACATATTTGCCATCAGACTCTTTCTGAAAGAACATTTGTCTATTTTTCCATCACATCCTATTTGATTAAACTTGGCACATTTGAGTAGTTGTTACAGAATCCCTATTTTAATAATGATTCTACAATAATTGTAAATATTGTATGTATGCAGTAAATGTTGATGCTCATAAAGACAAAAACCTTTGACAAAGACCTTTGACTCCCTGATTGCACTGTAAGAAAAGTCACTGGATGGACACAGTCATGTACTCAGCATCGTCGCTGTGATGTACGTTTGATAAACAAAGAATACTGATGTTTATACAGTATAATACCATTTTGGAAACCATAATTAAAAAATATTTAAGAGAAAAAGGGCATATATTTCTCACAGAGGTGTGTAGTAGGAAATAGCCTTATGTTGCAGACTCTGCAAAAACGATGCATTTCACACTCTAGGTTGTGACACCTTTTTTGTAAAAACAGTGTCAAAATGTTTCTGACGAATCTGACTTGCTCTGATGCCAATAGTCTGAACCCTCCAACCATTTGGTTGGTATATTCAGTGTTGACCAAAAACAAGCAACGGTTCAGAGAGAAAAACAAAATCGCTCGGTATTTAGGTGAACAAATAATGGTAGAAAAAAAAGAGAAGCTCATTGTGACAGGAAATTCTCTTTGATGGTGTATTCTGCAATAGCCAATCAGACACATTTGACAGTGTTTGTGTTTGACTGTGTTCATTCATCTACTGTCTGAACGAACACAGTCATCATGTCTCTGTTGTGGCTCACATTGTTGCTTTTTCATGAAGGACGTAGGTATTCTTTACATGATTTGAGATATGTATATTTACTTGTTTAAGTTTCTGAGATGTGTATTATTGTTAAGTTCAATTTAACATAATTTTTTTAATGCTGTCCTCTTTTTTGTTTTACTTGTTTTCCCCCCACTATAGATACTCTGGTTCCAGTGGTCACAGTTGAACTGGGTCAGTCTGTGACTTTGACTTGTGATTTTATCATGAAATATCAGAGCAACACATGGATTTACTGGTACAAGCAGAGCGCTGGAGATATTCTGACTTTAATTGCGATGCTGCAGACAAGTATACGCCCTAAATATGGACCAGGAATCTCATCTTCAAAATTCAATGTAACATCAAACGAGCATAGCAGCAACCTTACAATTTTCACAACAGTTCATGAAGACGAGGGGATGTATCACTGTGCTCAAATGGACAGACTTAAATCTATATGGAATGGGACTTATATATCAATAAAAGGTAAATCAGTCATTTTTATCTTCCTGTATTTTTAATATTTTCACTCACAATTTGACCAATGAGTATCCATTATCTGAAATCCAACTAGACACGATTATGTTACTGAAAAATATATCATCTATAAAAATATAGTACGACTCAGGGGACAAGAGAACCAAGTTTTTTAGAGGGTAATTTGTTTGATACTAGCATAAAATTATGAATTATAATGTTTTTTGTGCTTTTATTATAAGTTTATATTTTACATAAAATAAATGCAGACTGAAAGACTAAATTAATTGATTTCAGTTCATCTGTAATTATTGTCCCTGCAAAAAAACAAAAAACAAATATTTTGTGTACAACTGATTCTGTGCAATATTTTTTTATTACATTGGTTGTATTCATGGTAAGTGAACTCTTTTATTTTAATGGTTTTGATATTCAAATGATCTGTTTTTGCCTGGTTGGAAAAAGTAAATAAAGCTAACCTAAATTTCATTTACTTTGGAAATAAAATAAAACTTTCATTAAATGTGGAAAACTGCTGACTAACTTTAAAAAAAATCAAACACTGAAGTTAAATTAAATGAATAAAAAAACTGAATATTAATATTTTCTTTGAACTGCAGAACTTAAACTAGCGAAAATGTTTAACCTGACCTTTTGTGGTGCAATCTGTTTATAGAAAATACACCTATGAAATAAGTGTCCCATATTAAATCCACTTGCTATAACCATGTTGTGACTTAATTTGTTTCAATATTTGACTATGTTGCATTTTTGTCAAAACTTGATATTTTTTAAAAATCCATCTACCATCAAGTTGAAAGTATTTGCTAAATTTATCACAAAAAACTTTTTCTAGTATTAATCTCATTTTTAATATTTTAGTTTGTTTGAAATATTAACAAATATTATGATTATTATTTCACAGCAAACTCTAAGAGGACGTCAAACTACACTGTTGTTCAGCAGACAATGATTTCTGGTCCCACCCCGTCCAACAGGCTCAGAAACTCTGCAGTGTTCGGTTCTCTTCGATGCTCAGAACAAAACCTGTTCAGGAGAACCCAGCGTGTTCTGGTTCAGAGTTAGATCAGAAAAGTCTTTTCCTCACATGATTTACACCGATGGAAAAAGATCAGAAAATTGTGAGAAGAGCTCTAACTCTCCAAAGAAATGTTTTTATAACTTCCAAAAGAATATCAGCTCCTCTGATGCCGGGACTTTCTACTGCGCTGTGGCCACATGTGGACAGATAATATTTGGAAATGGAAGTAATCTGGAAACTAAAGGTATAATATATTAATTGTTTTAATAACTAAAAAATGTAAGTGATAAACTAAAGATGTAGTTTCAGCTATTGCATTTTTGAATTAGCAGTAACTTAGCCTATGTGTAATTGAAGTTTTTTGTATGTATGATCTTTTTGTTTTCTAATCTTCAAGGATTCAATCTGGGATCAAAGGCCATTGTGGTTATTTTCTTCCTGTCTGCTGCCTTAGCCATATGTCTGATTGGTATAGTCGTCCTCATATGTTCCATCGAAAGAAACAAGTGTGGATGTTGTCAAGGTAATTCAAAATACTTTTCTTCTACTTCTCAATAAGTAAACTATTAGCTCTTTATTCAATTTTTTTTAATTTAATTGTGTAGAAGCTGTTATCCTGGACCAAAACTGTGGCCAGAAAAGGCAACAGGTAAAATATTGGGGCTTCTCTTATCAGACACATTTTAAAGTTAGAAATGAGTTTCCTGAATTTTTATTTGCCTTATCTATAATATTTTTAATTTAATCTTCTTAGAGAAGAGAAGACAGAAGGATGTATTCTGCTGCTGTTTTCACCCTGATGAAATCTGACAACACAGTGACAAAGAAAACAGCAGAAAAACAGATGATGTTTGCTGCGGCAAAGGCCTTCGGATTTTAAAGATACCTGACTTTGTGTTGATTAATCCAGTAAAGACATGTTTGCATTTTCCCAAACAATGATATGTCGTCACATTGTGGATATTGTCCATCCATCCATCCATTTTCCGTCACCCTTCTCCCTAACGGGGTCGGGAGTTGCTGGTGCCTATCTCCAGCTGCGTTCCGGGCGAGAGGCGGGGTTCACCCTGGACAGGTCGCCAGTCTGCCGCAGGGCAACACAGAGAGACAAACAACCACGCACACACACACTCACACCTAGGGAGAATTTGGGAAGGTCAATTAACCTGACAGTCATGTTTTTGGACATGACAGTGGCGCAGTGGGTAGCGCTGTTGCCTTGCAGCAAGAAGGTCCTGGGTTCGATTCCCGGCTTGGGGTCTTTCTGCACGGAGTTTGCATGTTCTCCCTGTGCATGCGTGGGTTCTCTCCGGGTTCTCCGGCTTTTCTGCATGGGTCCAGGCCTTCCCAAATTCTCCTTAGGTGTGAGTGTGTGTGCGTGGTTGTTTGTCTCTCTGTGTTGCCCTGTGACAGACTGGCGACCTGTCCAGGGTGAACCCCGCCTCTCGCCCGGAACGCAGCTGGAGATAGGCACCAGCAACTCCCGACCCCGTTAGGGAGAAGGGTGACGGAAATTGGATGGATGGATGGATGATTAAAAGAAAATTCTAGAAATTACATTTGGAAATGAAGATATGTCTATATGCATTTTAGTTTAAAGCTACTTCTTGCAGAAGAAAAAAATGTCTTCTGCAGTATAAAATATGCACAAATATATTTTTCTTTTCACAGAGAGCACAATAAAATGGTTGTTTCCACAGACCTCAGGAACAAACCTTTATCCTCTGTGAAACTAAGGTTTCAGGTCAAAAAGTATTCATCTTTAATTTAATGTTTTCACATTTTTGTCATTTTTTTAAGTGCTTCATTTGGATTTTATGTGACTTATGTGTACACCGGCATATAAAGCAACCTCAAGATGATGCTATAAACCAGGAATAACATCTGCTCTGGAATTTTTGTCTAATTGTTTAGTATAAGAGCCAACACGTCAACTTAACTAGAATGTTTTAAAAATATACACGTCTCACTGAAAGGTACACCACTGTGGCAAGACGTCCTCTTTCAATGTATATTTTGAAGTAGCCAATCAGATTAAATCTACATCTACAAAACCGCATATCCTCCTGTTGCTACTCTGTGAGGTTTCTTAAGTAGGCCTTGGCAACATGATCCTGTTATGGGTGATACTAATTCTGCTTCATCAAGGATGTAAGTATCGCTTTTGTGACGTAAAATCTTCTCATTAAAGTGTGTACATCATTTTTGTTTTATTAAACCACCTTTTGTTGTACATTTGTAATGTAATACAGATGCTTTGGTTCCAGTGATAAGAGTTCAACTGGGTCAACCCGTGACGGTGACATGTGTTTTAAGCGAGGCTCTTCAGAGCGTCAGTTGGCTTTACTGGTACAAGCAGAGTGCAGGAGATACTCTGAAATTAGTTTCAATGCTGCGTAAAAACACAAACCCCACTTACGGATCAGGATTTTCTGCCTCAAGGTTCAACACAACTTGTGACGACAAAATGAGCAACTTGACAATCTTGAAGATTGCTGCAGAAGATGAAGGAATGTATCACTGTGCTTACATTAACTGGCTCCAAACTAAGTGGAGTGGAGCTTACTTGTCATTAAAAGGTAATTAATGCAAAAAATGACCAATTTTAAAAATGAAATGATCTATTTTTCCAAAGGAAGTTAAGGCATGTGACTGAGATGAGTTGAAGTACTCAAATGTTTTCTCTCTTTCAGCACACAAAAAGATTGTAAGGTTGTTCTAATGAAACATTTTCGCCCATCATGTTAAATATATATAACATAGGTATAGCAATCCACATATATATAAATGAAGGCATAATTTGATCAAATGTTGATTGCATTATACATATTTGTAAAATTGAAATGTGAGTTTATGTTGAACTAAGAAGCTATTTTTATATCTCATTGAAGCCATAACACATGGCTTCAATGAGTTTGGGTTTAAATTAGATTTAAACCCAAAAACATGCAAGTAAAAACACATTTAATTCTTTTAAACATAGAAACAAGGAGAACATCAAACTATAAAGTTGTTCAGCAGCCTGCGGTTTCACATTCTGCTCATCCAGCAGACCCGGTGTCTCTGCAATGCTCGTTCCTCACCGACTCCGACCAAACGTCATGTTCAGAGGAACCCAGTATGTTCTGGATTAAAGCTGGATCTGACAAATCTTACCCAGTTCTCATTCACACTGATGGAAAAAGATCAGGCACTTGTGAAAAGAGAGCTCACATCCAGAAGAGATGCATTTATAACTTCTCAATGAAAGCAAGCTCCTCTGATGTTGGGACTTACCACTGTGCTGTCGCCACATGTGGAGAGATATTATTTGGGAATGGAGCTAACCTGAATATTCAAGGTAAGTGTGCAGTTTTATATATTTTCACTGAATCATTTGACTTTTAATGAGAACAAGAAGTCTACATCACTTGTATAAGTCACTTATTTACTCTTATTAAGTTGGATGTAATATGAGTTTGATGATCATTAATGTTCAGTTGTTATTCTCTTTCTTGCCGTTTCTACAATAATGCTACAGAATCAGGTGTGTGGCCGTCGGAGGCCATCACAGTCACTTTTATCCTGTCTACTGTTTTAGCCATAAGTTTAACGGCCCTACTTATCCTCACCTGCTCCCCAAACAAAAACAAATGTGAACATTGTCAAGGTAATGCAAGATAATTATTCTGTACACATCTAACAGGAAAGTGTTGATTATGGATTTTAATTATTTTTATTTCTTTTGCTGTCCAGCTCCTGCTAAGCTGCAAAAACCTCAGGGTCAGAACAGCCAACAGGTAAAATGTTGACACTACTTTTCATTGAATGTTTGGACACATTTTGCAAGATACAAACAAGTTCCCTTCTTCTTTGATTGATCTTATAAGTTATGTTGTAATTTTCCCACTTAGAGAGTGGAAGACATAAACTTGTACACCGCTGCAGTCTTCACCGTGATGGAAACGGATACGGACACTAAAACATCACCAGAAAAAAAGATGTTTGCTGCCATAAAATCTCTTGGTCTTTAAAAGATGACACAATATAAAGGTTAATAGATATGTGTTGAAATAATAGAAACATGTACAAACAGAAGGCGATGTCTGGCTGTAATGCTCTTCAGTGTCATTTTCTTTTTTGTTCTAAATGTGTTTAGTATATATTATTTGTCTTTGACAACTTGTGATGGACACTATACTTTCCTATTTTACATTATTTTTCCTTAACCTTGATTTAATTGCTACACCAAGTATGTGGGGAGGAAAAGAACTTGTAGTTTGGTACTTTTGTAATTTGACAGAGATATTTGTACAACTAATAAAGAGAATAATCCCCATTGAAAGTAAAACAATTGCCCAAGTCAAGAAAAAAATAGAATGTTTGTCATTTGATAAATGTCAACATTGTCCTTTGTGTTTTGACTATTACATACTTTGAGTAAATATTTTACTTTCAAATGTTTGCTTGATTTTCAGCAGATAACTAAGTAATTATTAATAAAAAAGAAATAAAAGCAATCACTTTAATTGATCAAAATAAGGAATATTTTTGTGTGAAACAAACTTCAGACAAAAACTCAGTTTTGCCTGGAACTGAAGTGACTCTGCATTGTTCACTTCACTCAGAGAAAACAGGAAAAGAAAGCATAGACCAGTGTGCAGCTGAACATGATGTGGTTGGTTCAGAGCAGAATCAGAATCAAATCCAGGATTCATCTATACTGATAAAAAAAAAAAAAAAAAAAACACTGCGGAAAACAAGCAGGAAGCAGCTATTAATATCATCTGCCTAAAACTATACGAAACTCCTCAGACTCTGGGACTTACTACTTTGCTGTTGTCACTTGTGGGAAGATCCTGTTTGGAGAAGGAACCAAAGTTGAGACAAGCTTTTAGGTACATCTTCAATAATGTCTTTCTTACTTTTACAATTAAATGATATCTTCCTTAAGAACTTAGTATAAAGAATGACTTTGAATGCATTTACAGTAAGAAGTAATGAAGGAAAATGTAATGAATATAAAATAGGTTTGTGGGTGTGTTGTTTGTACTAATCTGTCTGTTTACAATACACAACTTCAATATGTCTCTTGCATGTACCTGCATGCTAAAGTGAAAGTAAAGGATTATTCAGTGCTATTGTCTTACAAGTGTCTTGAATTCAACTTTTTTTATTGGTTTCTGTTCTGTAAACTAAATATAGACGAGGAGAAACTCCTTAATATTTAATGGACTATTTGTGTACTTGTTTGCTTAAAAACGTTGGACCTTTATTTATTCATTTATTATTGAGCAGGTGAAACTGAGACTCTTATATTTACAAGATTCCTTTGTTCTGATTCGCCCACCAAAACCAAATAACCAGGATTTCTTTCAGCTGCTGCTTCATTTCTTTGTGATTTGTTCTGTTAATTCATCCTGATTCTTGTAAATTACTTTTTACCATGACAGCAATGTGTTAGAAATGGTAAAAAAAAGTTTCAATGACTTACGTGGCCATCTGATTACATTTTAGTTCTAAATCTAAAATAGCAAGATCAATCAAACTTGGAGTGAAATGTTTAACACTTAACACATACAGTCCATAACAGTTTGCATAATCTTCTCTTTTTGTGGAGACATAATATTTTTCTTTCCACAGTGATCACTAGTTATTTTAAAAGCCCTAAGTACAACCTTTAACCCATATTTTAAAAACTCATCTACATGTGTGATGTTCTGTTAATCGTTTTTTTTCTTTTCAATAGCTTCCTTTATTCACCACATCCTCACTCACAGGTCTGGGGTTGTTTCACCTCTGCTTTCACAAAACACTCTGTCTTAAAAACATAGTCAAACTTTCATCAAGTTTCTAAGAACTAAATTTGACACTTTCTTTTGAAGTCTCTCTTAAATACATTGCACAATTTCCTTCTTCTCATTTGCAAACAAGATGCACAAGCCACCAGTTGCAGAGTTTTTTTTTTTTAAGTGACCCACATACGGAGTTTGTTTAGGTGCAAAACTATTTGTGCCTTGTGACTGAACATAAAATCAGTTATGAGTTGTAACTATATTTGAAGATTTTCTTTTAGAAACACAAAACTGCTGATACATCTCCTCAGATTCTCATGTACAACTTTACAAATTATATTATTTTAGTCACACATTAAAAAAAAAATCTTATTGACACATATTGACACCCAATTAATCCAAAACAAGTGGTGAAAGAAACATCCACATGCCTGCATATGAACCCCCCCCCCAAAAAAACTAAGAAAGTCTCTTACAAGAATAGTCAACATCTGTCTTTTGTTTAATGTCATGTCGGTTCTCTAAAAGGTATGCAAATACAACAGACATCACCTAATGTGGGAACAAAAGAAGGAAACAGACAAAAAAAATATATTCATTTTACATACAGAAAATTCCCTTCATGCAGTTATGTTAAGATGTATATGGTAGTTGGGGTCACCAGACTTCAACCTCTTACTAAAGAACCCAGTACTGGAATGAAGACATACTTCAATAACTTTGATGTGGTTCTCACTGCTATCTCATCATCAGATATGCCAGTACATGTATAAATTTGGACAGGATATGTCCAAACTTAAATAAATATAACTTGGTTCCCCAACTATTACTGATGAACATTAAAACACCACAGAGCTTTAAGAGTACAAGCAGAGTGCAGGAGAAACTGAAATGAATAATGACGCAGGACAATTTCATAGCCCCCCTGCATCAACCAGAATTTTTCTTCTAGATTCAATGTAACAATCAGCAAGAAAATCAGAAATCTCACAGTTTGTAGGACAAGATGAGGGAATGTATCAATGTGCTGACATTGAGCTACAGTATATCACTTCAATCACACATAAACAGGAATTTATTTGTCAGTGAAGGATAAATATGCTAAACAACAACAATCAAATTAAATGTATGCATGATATCTCTAATTGATGGCATTTTGATATAGATCAGTTTCAGTTTCTCTTATTTGAGAGAGTAGAGAAATGACGTCCACTTCTGATGAGCTTTAGAAGTTTCTTTTTTTTTTTTTACTTTTTTTTTGCAGTACACATTGACTACTTTTGAAGCAAATGGAGAGTGAAATATTTTCTAAAAAAATGTTTTTGCATGGAAAGTTACATTATTTTTGTCAAATAATTTTCTTTGTTTTGCTTCTCTCTTTATTAGAATTTCTAGTCTTATACACTTTCATCAGTTTTGGTTAAATTCTTAGTCATCTTTGGGTACAATGTCCAGATGCTCATCTGTTCAAATGAATTTAACAAATCGTGTGCATCGTGCACGATGCACACAGTGTGTGAAAGTATGTGAAAGTTGATTGAGTTTTGATGAGAACTGTGTACCACCTGGTAAACAAAAGCAATAGAGCTTTAAAAGATACTGGTTCAGGTTAGTCAATAACATGATCTACATTGAAATGACTCCTCTGAAAACCTCTAAAGAGGAAAACAAAAACTGCTAAATTTAAATCTGGGATTATAGTGTGGTTCAAAGATGCAGCAAAAGCTGGCCTGCTGGTGGCGCTGGCTATAAAGCTGTGAGACTAAAATATTTGCAATTTGCTCCCTGCATCGAAATTTTGTGTCATGTTTGCTTCTTTTCTTGCTTCTGCGAATATATAATCTTTAGTAAAGAACCATTAATGGTGCGTGCAAAACCAACATTTGTTTAAAATGAAAAATAGATAAAAAAAAAATTTGAACAACAGCTCACTGTACATGCAGGAAATGCCCTTTGATTGTATATTGTGAGATAACCAATCAGGCGCATTTGATGGACAAACTCTCCACACCTCCCTTAGTTACTAAAGGATCTTCTTCCTGCATAAAGACAGTGTCACCATGTCTCTGTTATGGCTCACTTTGTTACTTCTTCATCAAGTATGTAAGTACTATTTACTTGAATTGAGATATTGTTCTTCCTGAACAACTGACCTGGACTCTTATTTATATATTATTGTTCTTTTTCATGTTGTTCTTTACAGAATGACTTGTTTTTCCCCCACTGCAGATACTCTGGTTCCAGTGGTCACAGTTGAACTGGGTCAGTCTGTGACTTTGACTTGTGATTTTATCATGAAATATCAGAGCAACACATGGATTTACTGGTACAAGCAGAGCACTGGAGATATTCTGACTTTAATTGCGATGCTGCAGACAAGTATACGCCCTAAATATGGACCAGGAATCTCATCTTCAAAATTCAATGTAACATCAAACGAGCATAGCAGCAACCTCACAATTTTCACAACAGTTCATGAAGACGAGGGGATGTATCACTGTGCTCAAATGGACAGACTTAAATCTATATGGAATGGGACTTATATATCAGTAAAAGGTAAAGCAGTCATTTTTATCTTCCGGTGTTTTAAATATTATTAATTCATAAATTGACCAGTGTGTATCATTGCCTGAAATCCAACTAGACACGATTATGTTACTGAAAAATATATCATCTATTATAAAGTATGGCTCAGGGTGACAAAAGAACCAAATTTTTAGTGAGTAATTTTTTTGGTAACAGCATTCAATGTTTAATTTTTATATTTTTGGAAATGTGTTTTATTATCAAGTCAATAAAAACATAATTTATTTCATACGTATTTCTGGGGACCACAAGCTAACTTTAAATCAACAAAATCATCAAACTGTCAGGGACCAAACAGTACCATCTCTTAAATTAAAGAGATGAAAAAACAGAATATTAATATTTTCTTCGAACTGCAGAACTTAAACCAGTGAAAATGTTTAACCTGACCTTTTTGTGGTGCAATCTGTCTATAGAAAATACACCCGTGAAATAAGTGTCCCATATTAAATCGATCTGCTATAACTGTGTTGTGACTTAATTTGTTTCAATAATTGAGTGTTGTGCATTTGTCATGACTGACACTTTTTAAATCAATGTTCTATAAAAAAATTTTTTTAAAAGTCTTTGCTAAATACACAAGAAAAAACTTTTTTCTAGTATTATAATTCTACAAATCTAAACTGTAAAATTTTCCTGAGGAAAAAATCACAAAGAGACTAAAAGTTTTCATCCATCTATTTATCTTAACCTAGTATTGATATTTCAGTTCGACAGTTCACTAACAAATAATATAATTATTTCACAGGCGTGCCAAAGAGGACATCAAACTACACTGTTGTTCAGCAGACAACGATCTCTGGTCCCACCCGTCCAACAGGCTCAGAAACTCTGCAGTGTTCGGTTCTCTCCGATGCTCAGAACAAAACCTGTTCAGGAGAACCCAGCGTGTTCTGGTTCAGAGTTAGATCAGAAAAGTCTTTTCCTCACATGATTTACACCGATGGAAAAAGATCAGAAAATTGTGAGAAGAGCTCTAACTCTCCAAAGAAATGTTTTTATAACTTCCAAAAGAATATCAGCTCCTCTGATGTCGGGACTTTCTACTGCGCTGTGGCCACATGTGGACAGATAATATTTGGAAATGAAATCAAAGGGGGTATGACTTACATCATTCAGATATGTCATTGTTTTCTGAATATTCTCTTGATGGAGAAAATGACATGCTTTGTCTTTGTTTTCTAGGTGAAACAGATGAAAACAACATGCTGATGGTTACAATAGCTGCAATAATCTGTTTGGTCATTTCTGTAATTTTTAACATTGTTTTCATTTGCTTTCAAACTCAAAGATCAGCATGTCAACAATTTAAAGGTTTGTTTCAGTAACTGAATTATATATTTCAAACATATGTGATGCCAGAAAAAACAGAATCACAAAAAAAAATCAAACAAACCTTATTACACTGAAACTGAGCAATCATATGTGTTGCATCCATGTTTACAGAAACCTCTTCTTCAGAGACAAGAAACAACTTTAGCCAAATAGCAAATGAAGTAAGTAAAAACCTTAATTGTCTAATTTGTTCTTTCTAATGCTTAAAAATACAATCTCAACATTACTAAATAACTTTGATTGTAAATGTGTTTTCCAAACAGACAGAAGCTGGACCTGATCTGAACTACGCTGCGTTACATTTCTCTGAAGGGAGAACATCAAGAGGAAAGAAGAAGAGAGAGTTGATGACTGAAGAAAGTGTGTATTCACAGGTTAAAGGATCAGCTTGAATATCTGTCAGCTTGTAATAAAAACCATTTGTGAGATGGAAATGCATACTGTTACTGACACACACACAAAAGTTATGAATTCACGCAGATAATTGAATAAAAGATATGATGAAAAAATTGTGCAGTTTCAATACTTTAAGTTTGCCTACATTAAAGTGAACATGATGGCTTGTATTTTCCTTAGGAGTGGAAAATAAAAACAACTCTATGGCTCTTTTTGATTTCTCCTCTAAATGTATGTAAATGTACTTTTGAACACTGGGTGTGTATTACAGTATTAAAGTATTAAACAATGTCGGACCTCAGACTCCCTCCTCCCCACAAAAAAACCTAAATGATGCATATATACTATTTTAAACGTTCTTCTTAATTTTTCTTAAATAAACTACATCTGTCACTCCTACTTCACATCATTTCTGCATGACAATCATATTCTTATGATATTGTTGAACATACGTTCCTTTTTCGGCATCCAAAAATAGAAAAAGAAAGTTTTCAGTCAAGGTATCATGAAGAGAATTGTGGATTAACTCCCAAAACTTTTCAAACTTATTCCATTATCTATAGTGTAAAGTATAGTGATGGCAGATTTGTGTTGGTGTCTTACTGGAGGACATATTTTATATTTCATGGCCTCATAATGATAGGAAGCTGTAAAATTTTGACGCGTCATCTTAAGTCAGACAGAAAGTGAAAGTTTTCCAAAGCATAATGCCACCTCAGTTAGAAATTGAAGGAACAACAAAATGCTGATCTTAGATGTGTTGAAACTCTGTGGTCAGATATGACAAAGATGTGTATGTGAGTGAGGGGGAACCCAACCTGACTTGGTTCTGTTAGGATTTACCAAAACTCCAGTAAATTATGAAGAGAAGTTTGTGTAAGGACACAAAATGTTAGACTCTAGTCGCTCTGTTTCAAAAAATATTGAGGAGAGTTATATAAACTTGTGACTTTTAAGAAAGTGATAAAAAACATGTCATTATTTTGGCATTTTCCAAGCAGCATCACAGTCAAAAGTGGAGCAGTTGTTTTAAATAAATTTGAAGTTAAAAGATCTTTAAATATGTTTAAGCATCTTATTGTGAAGGTTTACTGTCTTGAATAGACTTCTGTTACTGACTTGTTATCCCTTGTGTTATTTCGTTTTGGGTGCCAGGCACAAATATATTTTTGAATGAAATGCTGGTAGTCAAGTAAATATGATGAGTTGGTAAACAACAACATTTTTTATCATTTTTGTGGTAAGCAGGACACACCTAGAAACTGTTGAAGGAAAGGACAAAACATCAAGAATGATCTTTGTTCAATCATAAAGTTCAACATATGTAACAATTGATGCTTTTTGGTGTTATAGATGCTTTCTGCTTACATCTATAACAATGTGATGGATGGCAAAACCCTCATATTTAGATGGGCAGCTATTCTATGTGGTTTTAATGGTAATTTAATTTTCAAAAATTATTAGAAACCAAGGTCGCACAGTTTCAGGAAATACCTCTTCAACTCTTCAAATATATAACTATTATATCCCTGCTTCCTAAAAGATAGTTTATGAAACTGTGAAATTCAAAGTAATGGGTCTGAGAAGAAAAGAAGTGGAATGGATATGTGCATCACACACTTTCCTACAATCAATGTGCTCTAGCAGATCATCAGCACCTTCTAATCCTTAATCCCATGTTGTCATAACACCAAGCTTCAGATACAATAAAGGCAAATTACAAAAACATCTGAAATTCAAATTCAGAAATATTTTATACTCGATAAGTTAAACCATAGGAATATATTATGGTCCAAAGTGTGTCCTTTAATTAGCATTACAGATGCCTTCAAGCTTGTAATCAATCAGTCTGCCTATTTAAAGGATGGCAAGAAGTCACTGTGCTGTTTGGAGACATGTTGTGTACCACACTGAACATGATCCATAGGAACCAAAGAACCCAGGATATTAAAAAAACCATATGAACAAACATTTTAAATGTAAAGGTTAGACCATCTCCCAGCAGTTTGTTGCTCCTGTGAGAACAGTTGCTCATGTTATTCAGCGGTTTAAAGTTCAGTGGACTGTAGAAAACTTCTCTGGCTGTGGCTGGAAAATTGATGACAAAGAAAAAGATAATAACAGAAGCCGGAGACTCCAGAACAACTTCCGAAGAAGTTCAATGAGATCACACTTACACAGCACTTTTCAGGACACTGATGCTTTACAATGAAATCAGTCATAACCACTCACACACTCATTCACATGCAGACAATGTGGATTGCATCCACAGTTGCCGTGGGTGCAATCCACATTGCACCCACGGCAACTGATAGAAGCAAGGCAGATAATCTCTATTGCTATATTTAGCACAGTTTGTCTCAAATCTTTGCAGGGTCTGATGACTGAAACATTCTGGAGAGAAATGTACTGTCTTCAATCACAGGTCAAGGGTCCTTAAAACAGAAAATTTACCCAAAACGGATATCTCTAAATACCCAAGAGAAAAACACTAGATGATTCTGAAATGGCCTTCTATGATCCCTGATCTAAATTATATTGAATATTTATGGAAGGAGACAAAACATGCTAGATAAAGCAGCACTCAAACCTGAGAAAATTGGAGCAGTTTATCCAAAAGGTGTGGGTCAGATTACCTGTGGGCAGGTGAAGACGTCTCATTAACAGTTACATCAGTTGATTGATTATAGTTTTCATTGTCTCAATAAGTTGCCAAACATTTAAATTACATATACCATCATTTTTGACCAGGCCTGTTTTATTATTATTGTTTTTTTTTTTGTTATTTTTTTTTTTTTTTAATATAGTGATTCTCTTGTACAACAATTCAGAAGCAATGTCTGATTTTCATTGGGTAATTTTTGGTATAATTTTATTCATTATTTCTTTGTCCGTTTTATATTATTTTATAATCCATTGTTGGCTTTTCGGTCACTAACAGAGGAGTATCAACAATTTTGCCCATGTATAACTTTAAAAATGAACCAAAGGTGTGCTTCTTTGTCACAATGGCTGAATCTCCAGAATTCAAGTCATTCTTTTAATCTCCAAGCCACATTCATCACATTTCTATTAATATGCAGCATTAAAGAAAATTTATTTTTAGGTCTTGTTTGTGTAATATGGATTCCTCATTTTTACACATAAGAGAAAATCATCTGATCAATAACTAGCACTTAGGGGTAACTCTGACCCTAACCCTACATTATTGTTGTTTCACCATTTACTGTATGTGTTGCAGTTGACCTGCAGGAGACGCTAGTCATAAACAGTGAGATTCATAATCATTTTGGTTCCATAAACCTGATGTTTGTGCCATGTGTGTTCGCAACCTTTCTTCTGTGTTATATTGTCTTTAGCAAAGAACTATTGATGGCGCACACGAAGCCAACATAAAAATTAAATAAAGGCACAACAATGGCAACAAAGCATTTGTACATATAGGAAATGCCCTTTGATTTTATTTTCTGAGGTAACCAATCAGGTGCATTTGACAGTCAGGATCTCCACACCTCCCACAACTATAAAAGAATCGTCTTTCTGAATGAAGACAGTGTCACCATGACTCTGTTATGGCTCCCCACATTGTTGCTTCTTCATCAAGGATGTAAGTTTTTTTTTTTTCATGAACTGAGATGAAACATTTTCATATTGAAGTATCTGATATGTATGTTTTGGTTCATTTCAACGTAATCTTCTTTTCATGTTGTTTGTAATTGTTTCAATTGCTGCTTTTCCCCTCAATATAGATTCTTTGGTTCCAGTAATCACAGTTGAACTTGGTCAAACTGTCACTTTGACTTGTGCTTTTAGTTTGAAATATCAGAACAACAAATGGATTTTCTGGTACAAGCAAAGTGCTGGAGATACTCTGGATTTAATCGTGATGCAGCAGCGAACGACAAGCCCAAATTATGGACCAGCATTCTCTGCTTCAAAATTCAGTGTGACAAACTACAGCAGTCTTACAATTTTCACAACAGTTCGACAAGACGAGGGAATGTATCACTGTGCTCAAATGGATGCACTTGACTTTATGTGGAGTGGGACTTATGTATCCATAAAAGGTAAATGAATCATTTTTCTCTTCCAGTATTTTATATATTTTTTAAATTGACAGATTAATCAGCATCTGTGAATTCCAACAAAATGTTACTGAAAAATATATAATCTAGGAAAGAAGCATGGCTTAAGGGGCAAAGAGGCATCCAAAAACCAAACGTTTAGAGATTAGTTCCTGATTTCTTTGGAACCAACATGCAATGTTAAATTTCAATATTAATGTTTTTTTTTTTTGTGTTTTTATTATCATCTTATATCCTATAAAATAGTCATTTTTTAAAAGTGTGAACATTATTGTTTTAAAACAGCTGACAGTTTTGTGTTTGAATTAGTGTTTTTATGAGATAGGTGACACTTTATTACAATATTATAAAACACCAAAGTTGAAATCAATGAAAAAAAATGTGTATGTTTTTTTGTGAGCTGTGAGATATTTAACTTGATCATTTTGTGCCACACATACATCAGTCTTTATCATGGCTATGAATTAAGTGCCCTAATATTTGACTATATAATATATTTATTCACCGACATTATGTCTTCATTAGCTTTACCATAAATCAAATCAAGCAAAGTTCTTATTGCCAAATTTAATACAAAAAAGCATTTTTCAAACATAACCCTAGTTTTCTTATTTGATTTTGTTTCATTGTAATATTGCACAGGAATCCCTAAAAGGACATCAAACTACACGGTTTTTTCACAACCAACAATCTCAGATCCAACGGGCTCAGAGACTCTGCAGTGTTCGGTCCTTTCTGACTCTGAGAATGCAACTTGTTCAGGAGAACCCAGTGTGTTCTGGTTCAGAGCCGGATCAGAAAAATCTTTTCCCACCATGATTCACACCACAGGACGAAAAGCTGAAAATTGTGAGCAAAGATCTGCCTCTTCGAAGAAATGTTTTTACAACTTCTCTAACAATATCAGCTCTTCTGATTCTGGGACTTCCTACTGCGCTGTGGCCATATGTGGACAGATACTGTTTGGAAATGAAATTAACCAGAGGAACGGTATGACTTTGCATACATCATTTGAGAATGTCCAAATTATTCAGGATGTCCAAAATCATCAAAATAAGTCATTGTTTTCTGGAGCAATAACTTTATATTAAGGGAGGAAATGACACTTTGTTTTTCTTTCTAGGTAAAACAAATGAAAACAACATGCTGGTGGTCACAATAATCTGTTTGATCATTTCTGTAATTGGTAATATTGTTTTCATTTGCTGTATAACACAAAGATCAGCATGTCAACAATGTAAAGGTTTGTTTCAATGAATGATTTATCTCAAAGATGTTTGGCACAAAGAAAATTTTTCTAGAATCACGTTCAATAAAACAGTGAAATTGAGTAAATGTGTATCGCTTCCATGTTTACAGAAAACTCTTCACAGAAAAGAAACAACTTTAGCCAAGTACTAAATTATGTAAGTACTCAGTAATGTTCATGTATATTGTTTAGCACGATGAAGAAATTAGATAAATAACTTTGAGTGTAAATGTGTTTTTCCAAACAGACAGAAGCTGGGCCTGATCTGAACTACGCTGCGTTACATTTCTCTGAAGGGAGAACATCAAGAGGAAAGAAGAAGAAAGAGTTGATGACTGAAGAAAGTGTGTACTCACAGGTTAAAGGATCAGCTTGAATATCTGCGTCAGCTTGTAATGAAAACCACTTGTGAGATGCAAATCCATACTGTTACGAAGTCGGGCAGGACCCTGAATAAAAAACATGGAATGAATAAAATAAATAAATTTCAACATTTTATGTCAAATTCAACTACATATTGTAATGTTTGAAAAATCTAACTTGATGGCTCTCTGTATGTATGTGAAATATCTTAGAAGTGGGAAATAATCCTGCTTTATGTAAATGGATCTATCTGATTTTCATAAGTACAATACAGACCTCTCTTTACTGTTGAACAGTGGATGGTGTATCTTTGACTGATGAAGAGTTTCAATCGTCTGTCCAGGGAAGAGTCAGGTTCTGTGTTCTCGAGAGCAATCTTTTTTTTTTTTCAGAAATGTTTGTATCATGTTCTTATCCACAGAGAAAAGAGTCCTCTCAGGAAAAGAGGAAGACATCAAAGCAAGACAAAACATAAGATTACAGTTTGCATGTGAACAAAAAGCTATTTTTCGAGACTATCAAATTTGTGGTCAAAACTGGGAAAGTGTGGTGGAAGCAAACCTGATTTGGTTACATCAAGATGGGTCAAAACTGCAGTAAATTATTGTGAGAAGTTGTTGAAGGAGCCACAAAATGTTGAACCCAAGTCATACAGTTTCAAATACGTTTTTATGAAATACTGCGGGAATTTAGGTGAACTTCTGATTTTGAAGAAAGCAACATTTCATTATTTTAGCATTTATCAAGCATTTAGAAATGGTTAAACCTAACTGACCTACAGTTGAAAATTTCAATTTTGAGTTGACATCAGGAAGTCAATTTGTTCTTCTAGTCTTATTTACACACATCAGATATATGAGTCCAGATATACAGAAACTATGTACCTTTGGTTGAACATCTAGCCACATCACATCTAGGAAGACTCAATGCTGATTTTAATCCATCTACATTCATATTCCACATGATTTAGGATGAAGGTTCAAGTGCCATATTGTCACTGTCTTATTTCCTCCCACAGCTATTGAGAAACTATTGGTTCCTTGAGGAGTGGATTGTGAAATTTTACATTTGACCTAATTATCAAGGTTTGTCCGAGACATATGTAATGCACTAGTCTGACTATGTGAAGCTTCCCAGAAATTGCCTTCTCTGTACACAACAATCCCTCAATGCAAAGACAGAAGTGCCGAGCTGAACGAAGCGGATGTTGATGTTAAATATTTTGAAGCATGGCCAACATTTACTGAATGACTTTGTTCACTTCTTCAGCTGCCATTGTAAAACTGCAAACCGACTACAATTCTAAAACAACGCACAAAATCACCGTCATCGTCAACTTCTTCTGTTTGCTGATTGGCCCGATTGAAATTCTACAGGAGAAATCCAACTCAATGGGAGAAATCCCAGAAGGAGGATTGAGGAGAGACAGCAACTGAGGAAAATTCCATAGGAAACCAATGACCAGGCTAATGTTTCATAGACAGGAGGTCAAGAAACTCCGTCAATAGCATAATTTCTGGCTTTCTCTTGAAGCCCAACTTCTGACGTCATTATTCAGGACTGTTCTGGTCTTCTGCATATTCTAAGTCATTTGTTTTCTTCTGAAGCAGCAGTTCTTCTCACAGGCCAGATCTGAGGGTCACTGACCGATCGATCATCAGCAATCAAGTGATGAGTATTTAGAATCTGTGCTCGTCTTCACCAGTTGCTTGATTGCCTAATCATTTGTAGTCTCTATTATCAAGTTATTTTCTGAAATGTTCCCCTTTTCAACTTTCCATTGATTAAATATCACGTGTCTGTGCAGGTTTGAAAAGCTGGAACTAACGTCAATTTGGAAACAACACTCCACTCCACACCAGTAGCAGTTCTTACTTGCACTTGGTGCCTGGTTGTTCAAATAAACTGCTTCAATAAACAAAACAGAAACTATTTGCCTTTCCACCCTTGATTCTTTATGAAACCCACTAAACTCTAAAACAGCAAACCTTGATTCTCCCCATAAAGAGTCACGCTGCTAACTTACAAATTGTGGCATACTATTTCAGTATCAACTGTAAAATCACCATAATTGTTTTATTATAATTTTCTAACATAAAAGCATAGTTCTAGAGAAACACTTAATAGAGCACATGGATGTCACAGTGCATATATAAACCCATTTGAAAATTTTACCTATAATAAATATGTTGATAAATTATCAGCTATGGATTCCCCGAGGAGATGTGGGAAATTCTTTAATGATACCTCACAATAAGTTTTGTCAGTTTAAAATTGCAAATTTATACACATTTACTGAATATTTCTCAACCCATACTTTAACCCTTTGGTGCAAAAGCCAGATTGAAAATCGATTTATTAACTGCATGTTCATGTTTGTGTAAGGCTGAGATGGAATTGGACATGAAAACGGCCCTTTATTAACCAGACTACCAACACAAAAACAGAAAATCAAAACTGTCAGATGACTTTATTACCCTGTGAGAACAACTCAGAAATACTCCAAATAATTTGGATATTTGTTTTTCCCTTTTTCTTCTCATGAAAAGTTTCTGTTTATATCTTAGAAGGCCTGCAAAAGCCCAGGTTCAACTTGCTTGTGCTTTTGTATTTTGCACATAGGTTTGTGGTGCATTTCTATCCTTAAGAAAAATATATAAAATGCTAGACATTTCACAAACAAGGTACATGGAGAAACCTTATAAAATCTTATATTTCAGCAGACAGATTTTCAATATTCAATTCTGCATGAACTTACCAGTACATTATTGTGAGGGAACGCAAAAGTTTTGCAACACAATGCAATATTTTTGGGAAGTAGCACAAAAAAAATATTATTTTCAATGTCCCCTCTGGGATTCTGCGCAAAGTAACTCTGTATTAAGAACACTTCTGCTGTGACAGAAAATGTAATTAATCATTTCCTTGGATCAATCACCCTCCCTCCTCAACAGTCTTATTTTAACAATGAATTGAAAATAAAGGTGACACATGTTACCTTCAGCCATTTTGTGATAGGATGACAGTTTTCATTTGTCTGACCTGCAGCTCTGGAGTTGCAAGTGACTGTTTGGTTCTCCTGTACAATAAATAATGAAATAATGCCCTGTTCTTCTTTGTTTGTTTCATTCTTTTCTTCTGTGCCTCCATAAAAAAACACTGGCCTTACCCTTCCATTCCTGGTAAATTTGGTCCAGAACTTGACAGCAGGTTTTGGATCCACTTATTTCTGCTAATTTGCATTTTTTGACATGAAGATTGACATCTGCTGGCCTACTCAGGGTTTGCAACCAGCTCTTACTGCTCTTACTGTGAGAAACTCGCAATCTCCTCCCAGTGTCCCACTGGAAGGAACTGAATAGTGTTTTGCTTCCTGTTCCAGATGATTGTGTCATTATTATTCATTACCTTGTTTCTGTTCGTATGTTGACTTTAGCAGAGAACTATTTACAATGCATGAAAACCCAAAGATGTTAAAAAAAATTTAAATAAAGGCATATAAATGACGAGAAGCTCACTGTACAGGAAATGCCCTTTGATTGTATATGTTGAAGTAACCAATCAGACACATTTGACTCTGAAGGTCTCCCCACCTCCCCCAGTTACTTAAGGATATTTTTTCTGAACGAAGACAGTGTCATCATGACTCTGTTATGGCTCACATTGTTACTTCTTCATCAAGGCTGTAAGTACTTTTCACAAACTGAGATGGAATATTTTCTTGTTGACGTATGTGAAACATACATTTCACCGATTTCAATAATCTAATATTCTTCTTTTTATGTTGTTCTTATTGTTTCAATTCTGCCTTTTCCTGATATAGATGCATCAGTTCCAGTGGTCACAGCTGAACTGGGGAAATCTGTGACTTTGAGATGTACGGTTGATATGACATATCAGAGCAACACATGGATTTACTGGTACAAGCAAAGTGCTGGAGATACTCTGAATTTAATCGTAATGATGCAGCGAACAACAACTGCAGTCTATGGACCAAAGATCGATGCTTCAAGATTTAATGTAGCAAACACCGAGAACAGCAGCAGTTTTAAGATTTTCACAACAATTCAACAAGATGAAGGGATGTATCACTGTGCTCAAAGGGACACACTTGAAACTACGTGGAGTGCAACTTATTTATCAATTGAAGGTAAATCAGTCATCCTTCTCTTTCATTATTTTAAAAGTACATTAATTCACAGAGAGACTTTGAGTCCTTCTGGACAGGACTATGTTTCTGAAAAATGCATTCAAGAAGCATAACTCATGTGGTCCAAAGAAGTGTCTTCGGACCACATTTTCAGTCTGTAACTTTTAAGGACTAGTATGCAAAGTTTATCTTCAATATGTTTGTATATAACATGTCTTTTATGTTTTTCTAACACATAACATTAGAAATAAATGCAGTCTGAAAGGCAGAGTAAATTTATTTTAGTTTCTGCATTTCAGTTCCAGCATCAACAGTTATTATATTGTTCAAATTGTTTCTCAAAGGATAAAGAAAATGATAACATTTTAGTTTGTATTCAATTCTCCAAAATGTTTTGTGCGACTGCAGTGGGTATAACTATATTAAGAACTAGAGAACTTGGGTTGTAACATTTAAATGATCTGGTCTTAGCCAAGTTTGGAAATTATTATTCACTCTGTTAAACCACACACCAAAAATGTTACCATTTGTTAAACAACTTTGAAATCAATTATAAAATCAATATGAAAATGTGCAGAAATCTACAACTACAGAACCTTGTTTGTAGATTTCTGCAAAAACACTTGAAGCCCAAAAACATTATTGGAATTTACTGTTTTATTTTCTATTCTTTACTGTTAGTAATATTATATAAGTTTGTAATTTAAATAATTTGGATTTTAAAAGGAAAAAATGTATAATTGTTTTAATAAAAATTGAACTTCACATTGGTTAAATTGGTTTTTCAATATGATTAAAAAAAACAGTTGAACCACTGTCTTCCACATTTGATGAAATTTGGAAGATAAAAGAAAATCAATTATATATAATTATTGTTAGAGCTGTAGAACTTCAACAAATGCTTTTACCTTTACCTTTTGTCAAACCCACTCATCGATATGAAATATGGTTAAGTGTTCCATATTTAAGCTGTGTTATGTAAGTCTTGTGACTTAGTTTTTTTCAGTATCTGACCGTTTATATTTATATATATATAAATATAAATAAGTTTATATAAAAACTTAATAATGTTTTTTAACAGAACTAAACTAAAAAATAGACAAACATGTTTATATGTCTCTACCAAATATGACACAAAAATGCTTTTTTTTCTAGGAGTACTCCAATTGTATTATTTAAGTTTACTGTACATAATTTCACAGGACATGAAAGGACGTCAAACTACACTGTTGTTCAACAGCCAACAATTTCTGATCCCACCCGTCCAACAGGCTCAGAGACTCTGCAGTGTTCAGTTCTCTCTGATGCTCAGAACAAAACCTGTTCAAGAAAACCCAACGTGTTCTGGTTCAGAGCCACATCAGAAAAGTCTTTTCCCGACATGATTTACACCGATGGAAAAAGATCAGAAAATTGTGGCAACATCTCTCACTCTCAGAAGAAGTGTTTTTATAACTTCTCTAAGAATAACAGCTCCCCTGATCCCAAGACCCTCTACTGCGCTGTGGCCACATGTGGACAGATATTATTTGCAAATGAACTGAACCTTAAAAGTGGTATGACTGTATCAATAAATTATTCAAAATATCTAAAATAATCATTAAAAAAATCTTTTCTCAAGCACTAACATCCTCTTGTTATGGGGAATGACATACTTTCTCTTTGTTTTCTAGGTGAAACAGATGAAAACAACATGCTGATGGTCACAATAGTCGCAATAATTTGTTTGGTCATTTCTGTAATTTGTAACATTGTTTTCATTTGCTTTCGAATTCAAAGATCAGCATGTCAACGATTTAAAGGTTTGTTTCAGTGACTGAATTATATTTTTCAAAGATGTAGATACAAGAAAAATGTTAATAAAATCATATAAAATATGATTTTATTAACATTGGCATATGCATTGAAATCAACTAATTATGTGATGCTGCCACTTTTACAGAAAACTCTTCCTCACCAAAAAGAAACAACATCAGCGAAATGGAAAATCATGTAAGTAATGATCTAAATCACTGAATTAATTTTTTGTGATCCAAATCAATACATCTGAGTTTTACAAAATAACTGAGTGTAAATGTTTCTTTAAATAGAGTGAAGCTGGACCCGATCTGAACTACGCTGCGTTACATTTATCTGATAGTAGAAGATCAAGAGGGAAGAAAAAGAGAGAGTTGATCACTGAAGAAAGTGTGTATTCACAAGTTAAAGGATCAGTTTAAAAATAACGAATGCCACCATTCATTGAAAACCTCACTTCTGAGATGAAAGAGCATCCTGCTGCTGACACACAAAAGTTGTGAATTCAAATAAAACTTTAATAAATGACAAATGTGATGAAAATGCATTTTTTTTGAATGAATAATTACACATTTGCTACCCTTACCATGTTGTATTGTTTTTTTTTATTTTTATAAATAAACCTATAACACATCTTTTATGTATGTGAAACGCATAATGAATGGAAAATAAAAGCCATATCAAAGTGGATCTTTCTGGCTAGCTCTTCAAATGTTTATGTTACTTATATGGATATTAAAATGACTAGTTATGAGTGAATTAATAACGAAATCAGATAAAAAAAATATTGGTTCGACTGCTGGAGGAACTGATAATTTGTAAAACACACACAACTAAATAGTGCAATGTATGAAACAATATTTACAATAATATATACAAACAAGTCCATGAAATATAAAATGTTTTCTCTTCATTATCTAAACATTTAACAGTTCAGCTCTTTGGTGGAGGTGAGAGAGATGATGGAAAAATATACAATTAGTTCAGTCCAGACTGAAGGTGAAAGCGTGAAATTTTTAAATTTCTCAATATTTCATTTTAGCATGCAATAGAAATAGTGTTTTGCCATTCAAAGTATTTTCATTAAATGCATCAAGGTAACAAAACATTCTCAGATCAAGTTAGTTTATACTGACAGACCCCAACCAATAACTAGGAGGCTAATGCTAGCATGCTAGCTCCCAAACAAACACTCTCCACTTCCGACTTCTCAAACCATGTGATCAGTTGAAGGTTTTGATCCACAATCACACATCTAATAGCTGAGAGGCATATCAGTGAGAGAAAGCAATATGAAGATCAGTGTTGTATAGTAACGAAGTAAAAATACTTCACTACTTTACTTAAGTATATTTTGGAGTACTTCATACTTTCCTCGAGTAAGAAAATTTTTGAAAACTTTCACTTTTACTTTACTACATTTCCGAACTTAATTGCATACCTTTACTCCGATACATTTTCAATGTGTGGTTTAGTTACTCGTTACAAAGAAGCGAGAGAGAAACGCAAATGTTTTGACCCACCTACTGATTGACTGCAACAAAGCCTGCTTGCCTGGGCTTGTTCATCACCGCCAATAGGATGCACAGGTTTCGCACCTCCCCACTACGTCAGAAAGTCCAGCAAACAGTCTGATTGGTTAGAGCTCTGTTTGTGTAGGTTTGTGCCGTTTAAAGTTTTCGTTTCCGAGATATTAAAATGATTTTTTTAGCCCATCCAGAGTTTACCATCCCCGCATTTTGCTCCAAAGCAAACCAAAGTGGGCTGGTTCGTTAGTGCTCCGTTTGTGCAGGTCTGTGCCGTTAAAACAAACGCAGCAAAGTTGTTTTCAATTTGGATTTTGGCTATTCCGATATCCGGTGTGAGCTGCGCCTAACTCGAGGTTGATCCGATTCATGAACGCTAATTTCGGCCAGCCGTTCTCTCGGTCTCCCGGTGTCGGAGTGAAACTCCGACACCTTGAGGTGTCAGGGAGAGTCAACAAATTTTACATCCAAACTCCTGAGAAACTAATGGAAATAGATTTCTTGCCTTGTGACCAACTGTCACAATATTCATTTTACTTACTCTTTAAGTAAGTAATGGATGGCCTAAAAAATAATTTTTAATATCTCGGAAACCAAAGCTGCACAAACAGACTATTTGCTGGATTTTTTGAGTAGGTGGGGTGTCAGCTTCATGGAGGTCTGTTTCGCTTCTCCCATTAAACACCAAGTTAACAAAACAGCTCTCCCTCTTCAGATGCCAAATAAGCTGCATTTCCCTCCCAATTCTTTTTTCTTTTTGCATCATGACCAGTTGTGTGCGCCTATAGTTTGTGAAGTAGAGTAATCGAACTGGGCTTTTTTTCTTCATGTTGGCCGCATTTTCTGTACTCATTTATTTTTTCTCATTTTCAGCACTGATCTTACTGAAAGGGAAAACTTAAGGCTTACAAAAACTTTGTATTTTCTGTCCTGGAGGGTTTACTAAGAAGCTGGTTCAGTTGTAAAGCAGGTTAAGTTAACCTAGTGGTTTGGGTAAAGCACCTAATTTTCTTAACTAAATGATGCTGCAGGTTTATCTATTAGCAGGTTTAATTTTGCCTGCACTTGGTTGTGTACATTATTTTAAGTGTATTTAACAAGTTTACCAAAATATAAAAAATGTCATTCAAACTGCATTTGCCTTGTTTTACTTTTTACTTGTACTTTTCATTACATTACTTGAGTACATCCATTTTTACAGTACTTTCTATACTTAAGAAGACATTTCAAGATACTTTAATACTTTAACTCAAGTAACATTTCAATCAGTGACTTGGACTTTTACCAAAGTCATATTTTGGAGCGGCTACCTATACTTTTACTTGACTCCGAGATTTCAGTACTTTATACAACACTGATGAAGATTTCCTAGAGATTTACAAACGCCCAGAGACAGACCTGCAGCAGTGACGCAACATCTCCCACCGAGCACAGCTGGTCATGTGACACTAAAACCACGCGAGAACAGAGACACTTAATGGTGTTTGTTCTTTGGTTAACTTCAGGACAGGATGATTTTATTTTAAAATAAATCTTTACATCAATAAATAAATTAAATAAAAGTGAATCTAACAGAAATTGAAAGAAATGATCCTGATTACAATTTATATAACGCCATTTCACACCATTTCATTTCATAGCACTTTACAACAAAGTTATCTAAATTCAATTATACATGAATTCCAATTGAACAAAGTAATTTTTTTCAAATTAGTTTTAAAACTTTCCAATTTAAGACTCAATTAAGTTCTTGACATGCAGCATTCACAGTCAATAATTGTCTGCTCTTGCAACATGTAGCAACAACAGACAGTTGCTTGTGTTGTGTCATTGACTTTAGAGCAATCCCTCATAATGAACATGCATGTGGTGACAGTGGAGAGGAAAACCTCCCCTTTAGTAGGAGAAACCTCCAGCAGGACCTGGTCATTTGCCATGACCCACAGTGGTGTAGGAGACAAAGTAGATATATATATTTCATTAATTATGTTTTTGTCATGATACACAGAAATTTGGTAGAGGTATAATTTGAAACATTTGCAGGCAAAACTTTGAAGTGAGAAGTTTCAGCACATTTTTGGCACAATTTTTCACCCTTTTATCTTAGAATAGATGGTGATTGTTCTATCATTGCTGTGTATTTTTCCAGGTATGAATCCATTGATGTTTTTTTTTCCATTTAGCTACTAAATGTTATAACTTGGTGTTGTTGTGATAGACAATATTGCAACTGTCATTTAGATGAGCCTTCCCCTGTTATGATGATATGACTTTGAGGTTGAGTGCTTTACTTCACTACCTTAGCTTTTGTGCATTTTATAAAGGTGAAACCTTTGATCTTTACTTGTTACTACCACAGAGTTCACTCATGTCTCCTGCATAGAGGACCTTTGCAGTAAAACTGTTCACTCTATGGTTTTATGTGTAACCAATGATAGCCACAGAGAATAATGAAAGTGCTGTAAAAGCTGTAATGTCATCATCCAATTATGCTGGTGAATTTCTAATGGTTGTCTTTGGTTGAAACATATTTTCTTAATAACTAAACCCCTTTAAATAATAAAAGTGCAACATGTGATTTCTTTCATACTTTAAATATTTATTGATTTCCCTTCTCTGAAATATGATGATGTATGCACTGTAGTAATATTTCAACATCTAATAATGTATTATTTCTGCAAATTATTTGTATTCATTGTAGTCTTCAAGGACAAAAGATAAGCTAACCTGCTGGTGGTGCTACTGCAAAGCCCAGGGCATAAAAATCACTGTAATAATCTGCGTAAGAAAGTTTTGCCATGCCGTGAGAAACCGTGAGAAATCTTCCTTGTAGTACTTGACCCTTGTGTTACCTATAGATCAGAATGAAAAAAAACATCAAACATTCAAATTACTACATAAAAGCACGAAACCCAGAATAGAAGCTCAGTGTACAAACAGGAAATGCCTTGTTATTGTATACTTTGCTACAACCATTTGACACTTGGGACTGCCACGCCTCCCAGGTCACTAAAGGATCAAGAATCAGAATGAAGACATTGTGATGATGACTCTGCTGTTGCTCATACTGTCACTTCTTCATCAAGGATGTAAGTAATACAGATGTATACATTTAGAAAGATAATTTCCTTGTTATATATTGTCAAAGATGTTTGGTTCAAAGTAATTTTCTTTTCATGTTGTACCTTATCAATTTACAAGATTTTCACCTGTGTCTTTTTTCCCGTATAGCAAATTCTTTGGTTCCAGTGGTCACAGTTGAACCTGGTGAAGCTGTGACTTTGACTTGTGCTTTTGCTGGCAATTTTCAGAGCAGCACATGGCTTCACTGGTACAAGCAGAATGCAGGGGACACTTTGAAATTAATTGCGAGTCTCCAAAAAAATCTAAAACCCACTTACGGACCAGAAAATTCAGCTTCCAGATTTAATGTGAGCAACACAGAGAAAATGAGCAGCTTAACAATTTTGGAAACAGTGCAAGAAGATGAAGGAATGTATCACTGTATTCAAACGGATTTGTATGGATCTACCTGCAATGGAACCTATTTGTCGATAAAAGGTAAACATTATAAAAAGCTCACAAATTCATTGTTGCTGTGTATCTTAATGTCAAATGAAAACAAATGAACTAGATGATGATGAATATTCATTTTATTTGAATAGTTTACTCAAGTACACAATCAATTTTTAAACAAATGTACAAAGAAATTGTCTTTAGAAAAATGCTTGCAAATATTTTTGGATAAAAAAAGTTGCTCACACTGATATGGTTCAAAGCTTGTTTTATTATTACAAAATCGATAATCTCTTTGCCAAATGTAGAAAAATTCCCTTTTTTTAAAATTTAAATACCATTTGTAATGTAGTATATATATTTTTTTACATATACATTTTTGATAAAATCTGATTTGTCATAGCTATGTGTTAGAGACTATTTAATCTGGATAAAAAAATCATCTTGTTCTCCATATATTTGAGACAAAATAACTTCAATACTTCTGAAATAATTCCTTTGGAGGACAGATACCCATCTAATATTCAAATTTCTTTGAATTCTTTGGTGTACAGAATATAGATTATCATAATTAAAGCATATTTGTTTTCTCATTTTTCATAGTACATTCTGAGAGGACCATGAGCTTCACTGTTGTTCAGCAGCCAGCAGTTTTTCATCCCCATCATCCAAACAACTCGGTGACTCTGCAGTGTTTGGTCCTCTCCGATTCAAAAGATACGACCTGTTCAGGAGAACCTCGTGTGTTCTGGTTAAAAGCCGGATCACATAAATCTTACCCAGATATTATCTACACTGATGGAAAGAAAGCTGGAAATTGTGACAAGAGGTTTGACTCTCAGGAGAAATGTATTTATAACTTCTCTAAGAGCTTCAGTTCCTCTGATGCCGGGACATATTACTGTGCCGTGGCCACTTGTGGACAGATAGTATTTGGAAATGGAATAAGTCTTAGAAATGGTAATTATTTGTTTATACCAGTTAAAGTATTTTACAAAACATTGAAAAACAGAACAAATCCATTCTCTTTTATAGAAGTAATGGCATTCTTTTCCTTTGTTCTCCAGATAAAACATCAAAAATCAGCATGCTGTTGGTCACAGTAATCTGTTTGGCCATTTCTTTGACTGGTAATATTGCTCTATTCTGCTTTCGAATGCAAAGATCATCATGTCAACGCTATAAAGGTTTGTGTCAGTCATTGAATTGTATGTTTTGAAGAAGTTATTAGAGCACAAGAATTGATCATTCAGCTTTTTAGAAATAAATAAATACACTCAAAATCAGAAATTATGTTTGTTCTATATTTACAGAAGGTTCTTCTTCACAAACAAGAGGCAATATCAACCAAAAACCAGAGGACGTTGTAAGTAATAACACGACTTTTACTGCCAAATTTGAGGTTTGAAATGCTATAAAGCTGAACATCAAAAGGTACATTTGAAATGAAAATGAATTTTTCTAAACAGATTGAAGATGGAGCTAATCTGAACTACGCTGCATTACATTTCTCTGAAGGGCGAGCATCAAGAGGAAAGAAGAAGACAGAGTTGATGACTAAAGAAAGTGTGTATTCACAGGTTAAAGCATCGGCGTGAACATGTGTGTGTAAACTCAAATATTAATACATGTTTATGCTGTTACTAATCAAAAATAAAGATTTATGGATTCAAACTGAACTTCTAATGAAAGTGACGTGTGTAAAATCAAAATGTTTAACATGAAATTGTGTAAATTATTGCAAATATGCAAAAGGTTTTCATCTAGGATGTTGGATGTGTTTTATATAACAATTATCTTTAAATCAATTATTTGGTGAAAGTTTACTCTCCTTGGTTAACATGAAGTAGACATAGAGTAGAACCGAACCTCATCCTGTGGTCTTTATTTCTTGTGTTGTGACGTTCTGCAGTTGATTGTGTTTTCTGTATTTTTAAAAATCAACTAGTGTCCTAACTATTAAACTCTGGAGCATTGTGTCTTTGTTAAATAAAAGTAAAAAGTCTGTATAAGTCTTTAAAATGAAATAATTACTTCAACTTTAATCAAAACTAAATAAGCAAATATTTTCAATGTTTCTGAACCAAGAAAAAGCAACATAGAGCAGGTATGACCAACATGTATTAAGGTAGCATGGAAATCACAATGAGAACTAGGGATGGCAATGGGATGGTAAAACTTGGCTCCATCGGGTGAATTTACTCACAAAAGCCTTCAAAACCAATCTTTCTTATGCCATCATGTCTTTTTCCATCTTGTTATATTTTGTTTCCTCACACAATGCCTCTGCTTTTCCGTCATCACATCCTCATATCCTTTCCGAGGACATCAGGAATATTTGGTAGAGAAGTTGACACTGCTCCATATATTTAAAGTGAAACTTATGGAGTTTGTCGAGTCTTTATGTTCAAAACAGAATTGCGCATTTCACATCCCACATAAATTTGGAGCATTACACTTTCCTATTCTAGGATGCCTCCACCATGATTGTTTCTTTTACAGCTAACAACTGACTCCATTAAAGGAGGAGTTTCAGCACCCTCTTCTGGAAGGGGTCCACACTACAACACAGGAAGAAGGTCAAAGAGGACATTAGTAGTTTATTGACGTTAGTAATTTGAATCTAGTAAACCACTAATCAACAATTAATTGTAAGGCTATTATTTGTTTATTAGCCATAATGTTAATCACTGATAGGTAAAAATAGCTCTTTCTTTTGAGCTATTTATACTAATAGCTGATCAGACGACACTAACTCATTCAACTTTCCAAGGGGGATACGTGTTCGTACAACTACCGAAAATAACAAGTAGGAATAAACTCATTCTAATGTATACAGTTCAGTAAAGGATGTTAACACTTCTACAATGTGTTATAAACTGCTTTTACTTATGACAAGAAATGAAACAGGCACTTCCCAAAAGACAATAAAACAAAGTAAAAGGAAAATCACTCTTGTGTTTATCTGTTTTCAAGTTGTCGTTATCCTTCTAGTAAAAACTGGAGAAATCTTTATTGGCATTAAAGTTGTGAAATTGCTGACAACGTTTTTTTTAGGCTTCATTGGTTCTTTAATCTATGATGATAAACTCAGAAGAATTCTTCGCCATTTCTTTTATCTTTAGTTTTCTCTGCATATACAAGCTGAGACATTAGTTGCATCATTCCAAAACATAAATATTGCTTTTAGTCAGAAGAAAATGTTGATAGAAGTAAAATATCACATTAAACCTAAATCTGCAATTTGGGGTATGATAATATTAGCAGATAATATAATACTCTGGGTCTTAAATACCCAGGTCTTTGCAATTAGTTGAAATTATTTAATGGAGTAGATGGTGGTTAAAGGTTGTTAGGGAAATGCATTTGTTGTGATACACTAGTTAGTTTACTGCCATTAAATTTTTAAAAAATTAATAGATGTTTTTAATCAATGTAAGTACAGGTTTGATACTTTCAGATTTTTAAAAATTGATATAGAATGCAGTACTAAAGATACAGAAATATGACTGCAAATACCACTACTACTACAGATAATAATAATGTTCACCTTGTACAATTTTTTTTGTCAAATCATTACTGTACTTCTATGGCTATTGTAATTTCAAAAGCATTTTTCTAAAGACATCTTGTGGCAGGAAATGGCCTTTTATTATAGGTCATGTGAGTTTTTTACTCTTGCCACATCAAACCTCCTTTCGTCTCTCAAAAGGACAATCAGGACACGCAAGCAGGCCAGCTTCGAGATGCGTCTGCTGCTGGTCTCACTGACTCTCCTTCACCAGTGTTGTAAGTTATATTAACTGAGATTTATATTAAGTAGCAAAATTATAAGATGTTCTTTTCAATAATTTTCCTACTGAATGATTTTCATTGTAGATTTTTTTGTTACTTTACTCAGATGCCTGGGTTCCAGCGGTCACCGTTCAGCTTGGTGAACCTGTAACTTTTACTTGTGGCGCTATGGAGAACTTTCAGAGCAGCACCTGGCTTCAATGGTACAAACAAAGTGAAGGAGATACTCTGAAATTAATTGTAATGCAGCCAAAAAATGTTGCTCCCAGTTACGGACCAGAATTTGCTTCAAGATTCAACGGATAATGGAATAATTAGAAAGCTAACAATCCTGAGGGCAGTTGAACAAGATGAAGGAATGTATCACTGTGCTCTTATAGGCTGGACTCAATCTACATGGAGTGGGACTTATTTGAAAGTAAAAGGTAGGTATGCAGTTTCTGTTTTGAATCATTTTAATACCCTAACACTACAAAAACATTGTAAGTATTGAGTTAAAGCAGTTGGACTTCTGTTGTTTTACCAGCATGGAAACTATGGTATTCTGAATTCAGTTGTTGCTGTTTTATTCCCGTGTCTGAAAATGGAATATTTTATTAATTTCTTATTTTAATTTTATTTAATGTTTCCTAACTACAGTACTATTATAGTTTTGCAGTGTTTCTAATCCCTCATATATAACCCTTTTCTTTTAATGCTTTTTCTCCATTTTAAAGGGTTACAGGATGGGCACGGTTTAATTTTATGTTTAGTATTTTTCTTTTTTTGATATTTGAAATTATTTCCATTTGTACCGAAAGACTTGTTTTGGAGAATCTTATTACAAATTAGCTGATATTTACATTAGTCAAAACTTACCTGGATAATAAGCAACTATTTAAGTGTAACATGTGGTATTGATATTAAGTATATAGTTTTTGTAATGGTGAGATTTTCTGTGCATGTGGTGAAAGTGTTCAAAAGACAATCAAATGAAAGATGTAACTTACAAGGACTTTATAGACAAGGTATAGTCTGATAAATTGAGCATAATTTTATTAAGGTTAACTTTAGTCTTGATTATTAAGACCTGGTAACAAGGAACATGTGGAGAAAATGTTTCAATATTTTATCAAAGTTAATTGTTTGTTATTGCTTTCATACAGGAAACACAGAGCGGATATTAAACAGCACTATTATTCAGGAGGCAGAACTGTCAGTATTCAGTTCATGCCAACTGGGAGTTGCCATATTTCCTCTGTGCACAGTCTTGACCCTAAGCCTGATGGTTATTGTTGTCCTTATCTGCATCGTCATCAAAAAGAAAAGTGACTCTTGTCAAGGTACTGTATAATACGTATTCAGTTTTCAGCAATAGCAGTTTTCTTTCAATAACTATATAAATTATAAAATAGTTTATTTTATAATCCAGATGGTGTTGAGCTGCATAAACACTGCAGTCAGGACACATTAAAGGTAAAGCATAAAATATTCATTTACTTTCTTAACACTGTTTTGATAACATTTCCTTACTCAATCATTTTTATAGGCACAAGAGAACAAATGGATCTACACTGCTGTGATTTTCACTGTGATGAAACTGGAGAGTGGACCAATAAACTCATCAACTCAAAGAGAGAGTATTTATACTGCTATAAAAGCCATTGGGTTATAGCTGCAATGTAACATTTGTTTCACATGGATTGAATAATGTCACAATGTAAGATAGTATGTACCGTTTTCTGAAGAAAGTGTCTCTGACTGTAAATACAATAAATATAATTTAACATTTCATCATGTGGAGTCCACAGATTATATGCCAGTGTCTCACTAATTTCAACTTTTCTTTGATTAACTATTGGATTCATTCATAATGTCACCAGACTGCTGGATCCTTAAAGTCGGTCATCAACAAGATTCTTTAATTTAACAATCAAAGTTCAGATCAATTAGTTTTGGATGAATGTGTCATGCTTGATTTCATTTGTTATGTGAAACTGGTGGAACTGCATTTTAAATATTGTGTTTGGTCATTAAGCAGCCATACATACACAAAAAATGCATGTTATGCTGTGAAAATGTGTTTTTTGAAACAATTTTATTCTTCAATTGATATTTCTTTATTTGAGCTTTTGTGCCTTTGCTCACCATCCCATCACAAATCTGTTTCTCAATACACAAACATACATTTAGTATTGTTAGTAGTTCCTTGTTGAGTTTAGTTTTCCAAGGCATCTGAATTAAACGTTGCTTGAAACATGAATTTTATGTAATTCTACCAGGCATTACGGTTTGAACAGATCCTTCAATGACCAATAACAGTTGTTTGTTCGTCTTGGTGCAGCTTGCATATTTTTGTGTTTTGATGTTTTTTTGTGTTTTCAATATATATGTCTGTGCGTGTGCGAGTATGCGTGCTCATTTTGTACATGCACATACTGAGAATGTTTATTAAAAACAAGTTCTTATCAGTTTTGATCATATAGTTTTTCACAAAGGAAATAACAAGATACACTCGGATACACTAGGGTACATTAGGGTACAGGAGCCAAACTCCAGTCCTGCAGGGCCACTGCCCTGCTACCTTTAGTTGCGTCTCTGCTGCACCACACCTGAATCGAATAATCAGGTCATTATCAGGGCTCTTTTCATAGACTTCATTGTTTTTGGATAGGCCAGTATATAGATATTTTGATCATTTTTACTGTGTAGCTAATCTTAACAGTTTTTGTGCTTTTTTGTTGCCATTTTGTTTATATTCTGAATTTATTTAACATTTTCTGCCTTTTCTCTCAACCACATCAGACCTCAATTTCTTAAAGTTGCTTTAATCAAGCAAAAATAATTATATAATATATTATACTTTTTTAACCTTTATAAAGATGAATAAAGCTTATTGTTCATTTCGGTGCTGCTGTGTTGAGTTCCTTTCTACATTTTGACATGTTTTTCATTGATGTGACTGAAAATGAAACCAGCTGACAGGACCAAGTACATATATACATAAACTTTACTATTCTAATTTAAGTAGATAGACTTGTCCATGATATTGTCTGAACTTACAAATGCCAGTCTATGCCTCTGAACTATTACATCCTTAAACACCCATCAGGGCCTTGAGGACCAGTGATTTGTCATCCATACCAAAATGTAAAACTAAAGGATGATTTTTAAATACACTAATTAGTTCATGTCTTTAACTCTATTCTATTTTTAACTGCAGAATTATTTTGATATTTTAATAATTTTACCAAATGAAGAAAAACACAATATCAAAAGGATGAAACCAGTAGTTCCCAGAGTGTGTGGTGCGCCCCCTACAGAGGGGCAGTGCCATTGCAGAGAGGTGGGGGGATGGGGAGCATGAAGTGGTATGGATGAAAAAAAAACAGTGACACAATAGTGTTTCACTGTAAAGATGGTTTGTACTGTCTTTTGTTACAACCTGAAGTGTGAAATAAACTTCGGTGGAGTTTGAAAACAAAATATGTGTATAGGTTTAGTTCTGGACCCCATAACTTCTTCTGGGGCCCAGAAACTTTGGATACCACTGCATTAAACAATCTATTCAAATATGTACACAACAATTTTTCTTTGGACAAATGAACTGCAGAAAGAAACAGATTTTCTAATCTGTAATCATTTACCAAAACAATTATTTTCTAATCACTTCACAAGATGACAATGCATCTGAGAGTGAGGGTCTGTTTCTGTGGCTCTTTCTTTTTCTCACTACAGCAGTCGACTTATCAGGAAATAAAACACGTGTTCGCAGACGTCCAACTTCTGTTTCAACAACTACAAGTAATTGGAGCCACTAATGTAGAATGAGTCAAAGTAAAATGAACCCAACTTAACTTTTATGTAAATTTTAAACTAATTAGTATCATTGTGATTTTCACGGTGTGTGCTCATTTTGCATGTGCACATGATGCATTTCTGAGACTGCAAGCAATGGCCAACACACAGGAAATGTGAGGTGTGACTTTGCAGTGGGAAAAACACACTTCAATCATACAAGTGATGTGGTTTATTTCATACACTGTTTATTAAAAACTGTGACAAAAGTTCTTGTCACTTTTGGCCATCTAGTTTTGTGTCATGGAAATAAAACAGACTATTCTTAAACATTGGTCATTGCAGCAGTTAAAATCTTCTGTTAAAACAAAACAAAACAACAATTTATGGCTTTTTTTATTCATTTATAAGGCGAGATTAAAAGTGCATGACAAAGATTTTCCATGTTCTTATAATTTGACCAAAGATAAAACATGTCTTGTCAAGTAATTTATAGTTACCAGGGGCTATTACAGTAATTATGATTTCTCCATGTTATTTTCACATGTTTACTGTTAATCACATTCAGATATAATCGGTACTTTCACCGTGGTACTTCCACAACGATGAAACATTAAACATTAAACATTAAATTTTCACCTTTGCCATTATTACAATAACAAACTTCAGCCCGTCTTATTGGAAGTTTATGTGGCAGATTACACAGGAGTACCTTTTATTTACAATGAAAAGAGTTAATTGGTATCACGGTTAACTTGCAGTAGGAAGTGTCTGGTTTGGCCTTTCTGTATTGACGTTGCATGTTCTCCTCATATTTGAGTGGGTTCTGTCTGAGTAATGTAGCTTCTTCCAATAATATCATCAAAATATGATCTTTAGACTAATCGGTTTGTCCAAACTGCCTTTAAGACTAAATTTGTGTGCATGGTTGTTTTCCATTTGTGTTTTTGCAGTGGGTGTATTTCCTTTTACCCAATGACTGGAGACAGACACCTCACCTTTACCTCCACAACGGTGCAAGTAGAAGCAGAGGAGATGAAGAGGTCAATATCATCTAGTTTCTGTTATGTAGAAACTTGACATTGCAATGTAACACCTTAAAATTGTGCCTCTGCCTCTTTAAGGAGCTCCTACTCTTTTAAACTCCCCACCTTCACCACATCAATGTTCATTAATTATACCGTTCACAACTGTTCTCTGGAGCTATGAACTGAAAAGTGGTTTATATAAGTAGTTTGTTATTTCTACCTGCTGCTAGTCTGAAGAAGCTGAGATGAGGAGGCATTGGGGAAGCTGCTCTGTGAGGTAAACTGGAGATTGTAGCTCCAAGGAGACGTTGTGTGAAATTAGGCCTTGCTGGGTGACAGCAAGCGTTTAGGCACCCCTGAGTGGTTGCCATGGAGGATTCAGTATTGCTAAGTTTTGTGTGTTCAGTATTGTGTGAGTAGTGGAGTTCAACACTCCTGAGGTGTTCAGCTTCAGTCGTCAGAGCTGCCGTCCTGGATTTTGTACATGCATCTCTTCTGCAAGTGACCTCAATCAAATGAATTACCACGCCTCTGCAGAGCTTCAGCTATACTGTGAAGGAATTCAGTTATTATTATTTGATCATAAAGACAGTGTATACATTTGTTTCAAGTGTTAAGGTTGGAAAAAAAGGTTTACATTATTTCCACCGTGGTTGTAGTGCAATGAAACCTCATGATTAAAAAGGCCAATCAGATTGCTGTGAAGTTGTTCACTCCCACTCTGCGACATTATATTAAGGGGGTTCATCTTATGATCGACTCTTAGTTGTATGTCGCCGCTACAGTGGATTAATGCAAAAATGCTTTTCCTATTTTATGCAGTGCTCACGTTCAATTTTGCATGTAAGTACATTCACAAATTGAAAATATACAATAATAATTAGCTCTGAAGGCATGTCTCTTCTTCATATTTGTCTCTGTGTTCCATTGAGTTGTTTTTAAATAATAAACTTAATTATGGGTTTTATTTTCAGTTTGCACAGAAAATAATTTTGAGGTAAAAACTGTGACAGTTGGACAAAATGTGAACCTAAGCTGTCCTATCCAGTCCTCCGCTCTCTACCAAGACACTCTGTACTGGATTCGACTGGTTTCTGGAAACTGGCCAGAATTTCTTGGAGCAACATTTAACTTTGAGTATTATGAAGAGTCAAAGATTCCTCGAATTGAGACCAAAGTAGAGGAAGGAGAATTTCTTCTTCGTATTAATGAAGCTCAGCGAAACGACACTGGGCTTTACTACTGTGTTAAAATCAGACAACTTGACTTCATATTTATGAATGGAACATTTCTACAAATTATAGGTAAATGTAATAAAGTATTTAGAAAATCCTACTTTTATTTGTGAGTAATAGTCTTCTGGTTGAGAGAGTAAAACTTTTCTTTTTTTTCCAGGAGAAGAATCAGATGTAACTGTTTTTCTGAACGATTCTCAATCTGGTGCCATGCAGTCAGCGACCCGACAGACTCTGCAGTGTTCAGTTCTCTCTTACTCTAAGAGGAAAACATGTCCAGCAGATAACAGGGTGTACTGGTACAAAGCTGGATCAGATGATTCTCATCCCAATTTCCTTTATTTACAAGAAAACAGTGGAGATGAGTGTGAAAGGATTCCTGAAACTCCTTCTGCACAAAAATGTTTCTACAACTTTTCGGAGACGTCTGATGCTGGGATTTATAGCTGCGCTGTGGCTGCATGTGGTCAGATATTATTTGGAAATGGAGCAAAACGTTTTGGTATCTAGTGAACTTTTCTAAACCACAATTATGATGGAAATATTACTGGAAATTACTTTATAAGATTTTTTTTCTTATTTTTAATATTTCTTTCATCTTTCCAGGTTCCAACTTAGAGGAGTTTTCCAAAATATTTCTTCTTTTATTGTGCTCGGCTTTGGTTATAAGTCTTGTTGTAATATCTTGGCTCGTTTATATAATCAAGGAGAAAAAGTGTGGCTCTTGCAATGGTAAAGCAAGTTTCATTCATCAGTTCATCAAAAGAGTTTTCAATAGGTTTGAGATTCTTATTTTTTTCTCTATATGCAAACAGGTCCGGCAACAAGTGTTGGTGATAACCAAAGTCAGGTAAAGTACAAAATATTCTTGTACGTTTGCAGGTTTTATGAAGTTATAAAATATTTCCTTGCTCAATCATTTTTAAAGGGACAAGAGGACAAATGGATCTACACTGCTGTGATTTTCACTGTGATGAAACTGGAGAGTAGACAAATAAACTCATCAACTCAAAGAGAGAGTATTTATACTGCTATAAAAGCCATTGGGTTATAACTGCCATGCAACACATGTTTCACATGCATCGAATAATGTCACAATGTAAGATAGTATGTACCGTTTTTTTAAGAAAGTGTCTGACTGTAAATACAATAAATATAATTTAACATTTCATCATGTGGAGTCCACAGATTATATGCCAGTGTCTCACTAATTTCAACTTTTCTTTGATTAACTATTGGATTCATTCATAATGTCACCAGACTGCTGGATCCTTAAAGCAGGTAATCAAAAGATTCTTTAATTTAACAATCAAAGTTCAGATCAATTAGTTTTGGATGAATGTGTCATGCTTGATTTCATTTGTTATGTGAAACTGGTGGAACTGCATTTTAAATATTGTGTTTGGTTATTAAGCAGCCATACATACTCAAAAAAATGCATGTTATGCTGTGAAAATGTGTTTTTTGCAACAATTTTATTCTTCTACTGATATTTTTTTATTTGAGCTTTTGTTCCTTTGCTCACCATCCCATCACAAATCTGTTTCTCAATACATAAACATGCATATAGTATTGTTAGTAGTTCCTTGTTGAGTTTAGTTTTCTAAGGTATTTTGAATCATAAGTTTCTTGAAACATGAATTTTATGTAATTCTACCAGGCATTACGGGTTAAACAGATCCTTCAATGACCAATAAAAGTTTGTTATTCATCTGCATATTTTTGTGTTTTGATGTGTTTTGATGTTTTTTTTTTTTTTTTTTTTTTCCGATATATGTGCGTGCGTGTGTGTGTGTATGTGTGCTCATTTTGTACATGCACATACTGAGAACTCAAGTAAAGACCAACCAACAGAAAACGTGATGTGGTTTTAATTCAGACACTGTTCATTAAGAACAAATTATTATCAGTTTTGATCATACAATTTTTCAACCGAGGAAATAACAGGATACACTCGGATACATTAGGGTACAGGAGCCAAACTCCAGTCCTGCAGGGCCACTGCCCTGCTACCTTTAGATGTGCCTCTGCTGCACCACACCTGAATGGAATAATCAGGTCATTATCAAGGCTCTAGAGAACTGGTCAACACAAGAAGGAGATAATTATGCCATTTCATTCCTGTGTTTTGTACCTGTAGCAGATCTAAAATTTGATACCTAATTTTAACTATCAAGGTTTGGATCAGTTGGATGAATATGTCATGCTTGGTTTGATATGTTATGTGAAATTTGTGGAGCGACATTTAAATATTGTATTGGATGATGAAATGGGAGATAAATTAAGCACAGGAAGTGACCTGCAGTGCAGAACAAAAAAAAAAAAAGATTTATCTTAGCATGTAATGCCTAAGATTTAATTTCAAGCAACATAATGAAACAAAGTAAAACTGTTTCTCTTTGAGATTTTTTGGATTTTCATTGAGTTTGTTATCTTTTTTTGGATACTCCAGTATATTGATATTTTGATTATTTTTACTGTGTAGCTAATCTTAACTGGTTTGTACTTTTTTGCTGCTATTTTATATTCTGAATTTATTTAACTTTTATTTGACTTTTTCTTCTTTTTCTGACCACCACGTCAGACCTCAATTTCTTGAAGTTGCTTTTATCAAGGATTTCCCAAAATAATTCTACAATATATTATCCTTTTCTTAAACTTTCTAAAATTGAATAAAGCTTATTGTTCATTTCGGTGCTGCTTTTTTCAGTTCCTTTCTATATTTTGACATGTTTTTCATTGATGTGACTTGAGTACAGCTGAAAATGAAACCAGCTGACAGGACCACGTACATATATACATAAACTTTACTATTCTAATTTAAGTAGATAGACTTGTCCATGATATTGTCTGCACTTACAAATGCCAGTCTATGCCTCCGAACTATTACATCCTTAAACACCCATCAGGGCCTTGAGGACCAGTGATTTGTCATCCATACCAAAATGTAAAACCAAAGGAAGATTTTTAAATACACTAATTAGTTCATGTCTTCAACTCTATTCTATTATTAACTGCAGAATTATTTTGATATTTTAATAATTTTACCAAATGAAGAAAAACACAATATCAAAAGGATGAAACCAGTGGTTCCCAGAGTGTGTGGTGCGCCCCCTACAGAGGGGCAGTGCCATTGCAGAGGGGTGGGGGGATGGGGAGCATGAAGCGGTATGCATGAAAAAAAACAGTTACACAATAGTGTTTCACTGTAAAGATGGTTTGTACTGTATTTTGTTACAACCTGAAGTGTGAAATAAACTTCGGTGGAGTTTGGAAACAAAATATGTGTATAGGTTTAGTTCTGGACCCCATAACTTCTTCTGGAGCCCAGAAAATCTTTGAGTACCACTGCATTAAACACTCTTCAAATATATACACCACAATTTTTCTTTGGACAAATGAACTGCAGAAAGAAGCAGATTTTTTAATCTATAAACATTTACCAAAACAATTATTTTCTAATCACTTCACAAGATGACAATGCATCTGAGAGTGAGGGTCTGTTTCTGTGGCTCTTTCTTTTTCTCACTACAGCAGTCGACTTATCAGGAAATAAAACACGTGTTCGCAGACGTCCAACTTCTGTTTCAACAACTACAAGCAATTGGAGCCACTAATGTAGAATGAGTCAAAGTAAAATGAACCCAACTTAACTTTTATGTAAATTTTAAACTAATTTGTCATCTTCCTTTGTGATTTTCATGGTGTGTGCTCATTTTGCATGTGCACATGATGCATTTCTGAGACTGCAAGCAATGGCCAACACACAGGAAATGTGAGGTGTGACTTTGCAGTGGGAAAAACACCTTCAATCATACAAGTGATGTGGTTTGTTTCATACACTGTTTATTAAAAACTGTGACAAAAGTTCTTGTCACTTTTGGCCATCGAGATTTGTGTCATGGAAATAAAACAGACTGTTCTTAAACATTGGTCATTGCAGCAGTTAAAATCTTCTGTTAAAAACAAAACAAAACAAAATAACAATTTATGGCTTTATTATTTATTTATTAAGAGAGATTAAAAGTGCATGACAAAGATTTTCCATGATCTTACAATTTGACCTAAGATAAAACATGTATTGTCAAGTAATTTATAGTTACCAGGGGCTATTACAGTAATTATGATTTCTCCATGTTATTTTCACATGTTTACTGTTAATCACATTCAGATATAATCGGTGACACGACAACAAAACTTTTTATATGGCTCGACTTCTCTGTAGTCAGCAGCTTGGTTAGCATATTTTCTGAGCCTTGAAAAATGTTACTATTACTGAAACATTTTCACCTTTGCCATTATTACAATAACAAACTTCAGCCCGTCTTATTGGAAGTTTATGTGGCAGATTACACAGGAGTACCTTTTATTTACAATGAAAAGAGTTAATTGGTATCACGGTTAACTTGCAGTAGGAAGTGTCTGGTTTGGCCTTTCTGTATTGACGTTGCATGTTCTCCTCATATTTGAGTGGGTTCTGTCTGAGTAATGTAGCTTCTTCCAATAGTGCAGTCAAAATATGATCTTTAGACTAATCGGTTTGTCCAAACTGCCTTTAAGACTAAATTTGTGTGCATGGTTGTTTTCCATTTGTGTTTTTGCAGTGGGTGTATTTCCTTTTACCCAATGACTGGAGACAGACACCTCACCTTTACCTCCACAACGGTGCAAGTAGAAGCAGAGGAGATGAAGAGGTCAATATCATCTAGTTTCTGTTATGCAGAAACTTGACATTGCAATGTAACACCTTAAAATTGTGCCTCTGCCTCTTTAAGGAGCTCCTACTCTTTTAAACTCCCCACTTTCACCACATCATCACAACAATGTTCATTAATTATGCCGTTCACAACTGTTCTCTGGAGCTATGAACTGAAAAGAGGTTTATATAAGTAATTTGTTATTTCTACCTGCTGCTAGTCTGAAGAAGCTGAGATGGGGAGGCATCGGGGAAGCTGCTCTGTGAGGTAAACTGGAGATTGTAGCTCCAAGGAGAAGTTTTGTAAAATTAGGCCTTGCTGGGTGATAGAAGCGTTTAGGCACCCCTGAGTGGTTGCCATGGAGGATTCAAGTATTGCTAAACATGAGTGTTTGTAGTGGAGTTCAACACTCCTGAGGTGTTCAGCTTCAGTCGTCAGAGCTGCCGTCCTGGATTTTGTACATGCATCTCTTCTGCAAGTGACCTCAATCAAATGAATTACCACGCCTCTGCAGAGCTTCAGCTATACTGTGAAGGAATTCAGTTATTATCATTTGATCATAAAGACAGTGTATACATTTGTTTCAAGTGTTAAGGTTGGAAAAAAAGGTTTACATCATTTCCACTGTGGTTGTAGTACAGTGAAACCTCATGATTAAAAAGGCCAATCAGATTGCTGTGAAGTTGTTCACTCCCACTCTGCGACATTATATTAAGGGGGTTCATCTTATGATCGACTCTTAGTTGTATGTCGCCGCTACACTGGATTAATGCAAAAATGCTTTTCCTATTTTATGCAGTGCTCACGTTCAATTTTGCATGTAAGTACATTCACAAATTGAAAATATACAATAATAATTAGCTCTGAAGGCATGTCTCTTCTTCATATTTGTCTCTGTGTTCCATTGAGTTGTTTTTAAATAATAAACTTAATTATGGGTTTTATTTTCAGTTTGCACAGAAAATAATTTTGAGGTAAAAACTGTGACAGTTGGACAAAATGTGAACCTAAGCTGTCCTATCCAGTCCTCCGCTCTCTACCAAGACACTCTGTACTGGATTCGACTGGTTTCTGGAAACTGGCCAGAATTTCTTGGAGCAACATTTAACTTTGAGTATTATGAAGAGTCAAAGATTCCTCGAATTGAGACCAAAGTAGAGGAAGGAGAATTTCTTCTTCGTATTAATGAAGCTCAGCGAAACGACACTGGGCTTTACTACTGTGTTAAAATCAGACAACTTGACTTCATATTTATGAATGGAACATTTTTACAAATTATAGGTAAATGTAATAAAGTATTTAGAAAATCCTACTTTTATTTGTGAGTAATAGTCTTCTGGTTGAGAGAGTAAAACTTTTCTTTTTTTTCCAGGAGAAGAATCAAATGTAACTGTTTTTCTGAACAATTCTCAATCTGGTGCCATCCAGTCAGCGACCCGACAGACTCTGCAGTGTTCAGTTCTCTCTTACTCTGAGAGGAAAACATGTCCAGCAGATAACAGGGTGTACTGGTACAAAGCTGGATCAGATGATTCTCATCCCAATTTCCTTTATTTACAAGAAAACAGTGGAGATGAGTGTGAAAGGATTCCTGAAACTCCTTCTGCACAAAAATGTTTCTACAACTTTTCGGAGACGTCTGATGCTGGGATTTATAGCTGCGCTGTGGCTGCATGTGGTCAGATATTATTTGGAAATGGAGCAAAACGTTTTGGTATCTAGTGAACTTTTCTAAATCACAATTATGATGGAAATATTACTGGAAATTACTTTATAAGATTTTTTTTCTTATTTTTAATATTTCTTTTATCTTTCCAGGTTCCAACTCAACGGAGTTTTCCAAAATATTACTTCCTTTATTGTGCTCGGCTTTGGTTATAAGTCTTGTTGTAATATCTTGGCTCATTTATAAAATCAAGAAGAAAAAGTGTGGCTGTTGCAATGGTAATGCAAGTTTCATCTATCTATCTATTAAAACTATTTTCCATAGATTTGACATTCTTATTATTTATTTTCTTCACTGTACAAACAGGTCCGGCAACAAGTACTGGCGATAACCACAATAAACAGGTAAGGCAGAAAGAAATATTTTATTTGCAATTTTTACTCATTATTGGGATTATTATTTAAGTCTTTATTTTCTTTCCAGAGAGAAGAGAATTTGGTTTATTCTGCACCAACATTTAACAAGAACAAAGCTAAAAAAGCTGAAAGAAGGAATGTGAAAACGGCTCAAGAGGGGACGGTCTACACTGATGTCAAAACATTTCATTAGATTTACTTTGATCTGAAGTGATGAATTAGTTGTTGGTTTTCATTCTTAAGACCAGTAACAGATATACTTTTATTTAAGTATAATTCCTAGTTTTAAGCAAGTTTGTTGGCGTATTTTTAACTTAGGTTTAACATACACACGCATGCACATACATATATGTATATTACAAAAGTCAACCTTATATTTCAATTATGTGAATTTAATTTGTTACCAATTTTATATTAATTGCAACAGAAGTTGAAGAAAAAGCAGTTTCAGGTAAAAACGATCTAATTTCGTCATTGCCTTTAGAAGAAAAAGTGTTTGGTTTTTTTTAATAGTTTTTTCTTATTTCTGTCTCTCTTTTTTTTTTTTTCGCAGTGTACAGTTTTCAGTAGATGCCCCTTATAAAAAAATCTAGGTGATGTCTTAACATAAAGATTTGTTTATATCAATAACAACACAACTTTGAAACATATTAACAGATGCTTTATGTTGATGACACATAGCACATAGGAGTATTGTACTTTAATATAAAGAATATGCTGAAATAAATCAAACACAAATCTTCTGTTTTTGTGCTTTGACTGCTTACAAATATCATAATCTGACTTTGATTTGCTTCTTTTCTCCTTATTTTTTAAAAACAAATAATGTGTAACAGTGTAAAATAGAAATGTTATTAATTTTTAGGATGTTTATCGCAATCAGGAATAGCTAGTGTTTTCTAAACTGACCAAAATCTTTGGGTACTAAACTCAGATAAATAAGAAAAAGAAACTTCTTCCAAGATTAAAATCAACTTTATAAAGTCTTATTTATACTTTTTGAAGTCAGAAATTCATGTGGCATTTGATTATGAAAACATTTCAAAATCAAAGAAAGATTCTTTCATTATATGTTCTGTATAATTTGTGACTATGCTGGAAAAGATAATTTGACTGAAAAGTGGCATGATGGTGGTGCAGTAAATATTTATTTGTACATTTTTGATATGTGCATATCCAGATGAAGTTTTACTAACCGTAAAAGGAAATGCAAACGTCTGCAATCATAGACATAAACCTCTTACAGGTTTATGTCTGTAAGATTATATCAAATAAATTAAATTCAGTATGAAGGATAATTTTGTTATAAAATTCCCTGAATAAATATTGTAAATAGTTTGCATACAGTGGTTCTCGTGACTTTTCATCTCACAAAGTAACAAACTTGTGATCCAGATTATGGTTCTATTATCCCAATTCAATAAAACACTGGAATAGTGACAACTAGAAAAAGCATCAAAAGATAAGGTGCTACCATTACATAGTTGTATGATTTCAATCTATTCTGGGATTTTACCATTTTGCTTTTTGTGAAGTTTGAATTCTCCAATATTTTCAAACTGCATAAGAAGATAGTTGACCTGAGTCTAGTTGTATCTGAGGGTAATGAGACATTCTTATGGCTGCTAGGCTGCAAGACACTTTATTGTATAGTGTGACAGCTGTCCTCACATATAGACTTATCTCACATTCACTAATCCTCTCTAATCACAGCTAAATGTAGAAAATGTATTAGTTATCTAAATCAGGTCTTGGAACTTTAAACTTTTGGACGGTTTCACTCTAGATATTCATGGATGTTATATGCTAGACATATACATGTCTATTAAACCCAATTATACTCATGTAGTGCAAGATATCATCACTCACCAGTAACTGGTGTGCTTTGTAAAGGATGAAGATGCTTCTAACGCTAAAGCACATGATGACGTTCAGGAGGATTTTCTTCTGCCTGAAACATATGCCATATGTACCAATCAGACTACGTCTACAAACAATGGTGAAATAACAGGTTGCTCTCACAAGCTTAGTGATTTCTGGTAAAACGACGTTATGTCACCTGTGCAAAACGTTGTCAAAAGATTCCTTAGCAAAGACATTTTAACAGTTAACTGTCAGTGGTCTAACAATGTGAAAGTCATAAGGAACAACAAGAAGTCAGACACAAAGTGGTAAGCCACATAAAGTCACTCACCACTGGAATCTATGTAGCGGTGAAACGAAAATGAAAATAGAAAAATCAAGATGCAAGCAAATAGTATTTTTTTTTTATTACAGCAGCAAAATGCAAACTATTTACAATAGAAAAAAATAAACAAAATACACACTGAAAACACATAAGTGAAACATATAGGGAGAGCAAAATTCAAGCAGATCATGGAGTTAGTATTGATGCTATCTTTCTTGCCACCTCCATGCTGGAGAAAATGGCACTACTTACAGAATATCTTTCTTTGGTCAAATTAAGTTTATGCAAACTTAATTTGACCAAAGAAAGAAAGATATTCTGGGATGAGTAACATAAAAGATACTTAAACCCAACAATGACGTGACTAAGTGTCGTTCTCCCTCCAGTTCCTTGATGGTCCAGTAAATGGAATATTGCTGTGCTGTACACTTGTACATGTGAGCAGTCATCAGATAAGGAATATTTTTGAACATCTTTTTTTGTTTCCAGTCACTCTAACTTCCTCTTTTTACTCTCTTATCACCAACTTAGCTGTAAAATGTCTGAAAGTTATCATGGTTCACTTCGATGTTTGTATTTTTTTTAGACACTAAGGAAATGGCTGGTACCAAAAAAGTTCCTAATGGAAGATCCTTAGAACTGCGTAGATGAAAAGTCAAAGTAGTACTTCAATCAGGATGTGTATGTTACATTAACAGATGAAGGCTGGCACTGGATAGTCAAAATGATGCAGGATGAAGTGTGGCCCCATATTAATTGCATCACATGCTGACCTGTTTACTTGATCCAGTCAGCAAACTGATATCTGATTGGCTGTTTCAACCAGTAAGCACATGTTTGCTATCACTCTGAGGTCAATATTTTTGCTGAAAGTTTGGTCAACAAATCTCTCAGTTCACGAGCCAGTGGGCGGGGCTCACATTGATTCTGTCTGAAATCTATGACAGCTTCCTTCACAGAGCACCACAGTGACATTACGTCCTCATTTATTTGGCGTTTTAAAAAATGAGAATTAATTTAAATTTTCTGATATTACAACCACATCTTATATGACAACAAGGAGCAAACATCCGCATCACAGGAAATCAGTTTTTTAGATTAACACACTGGGCAAAATGAAATGTAGACGTTTTGTTTATCAAACAGAAACAAGATTTTCATCAGTAGGAAGTGTGCGCATTGTCTTTCTTGTGTTAAGAGTGAAAAAAAGGGGTTTATAGATTTCCATTGTGGTTGTTCAACAGTGACGCCTCACAATACAAAAGACCAATCAAACTGTTCTGAAATTGTTCACTCCCACTCTGCAGCGTTATATTAGGAGGGTCCATCCTCCTACGATCGTCTCTTAGTTGGATGAAGCCGCTAATGTGGGTTAATATGAAAATGCAATTCTTGTTTTATGCATTACTCACCCTCAGATTTGGGATGTAAGTATATTTGGAAATGTGAAATATATGTCCTTTACGAGAGTTTTACATATAACTATATTATTATTTTAATTGTGCTGAATTCTGTTTTTATTGTAGTTTCTTAAAGTTAATTTTTTTTATTGGATTTATTTCCAGTTTGTAGTGAGGAATTGAAGACTGAGGTAAAGACCGTGACTGCTGGACAAAATGTGACCCTCAGTTGTCCTCGCCAGACCTCCACTCTCTACCGAGAAACTTTTTTACTGGATCCGACTTGTTTCTGGAAACTGGCCTGAATTTCTTGGAGCAACAACTAATTTAAATATTGACGATGTTTCCAAGATTCCTCATATTCAGACCAGAAGAGAGGAAGGAGAATTTCATCTTCATATTAATGTAGCTCAGCGAAACGACACTGGACTTTACTACTGTGTTAAAGCCAGACAACTTGACTTCATATTTATCAAAGGAACATTTCTGAAAATTAAAGGTAAAAAAATCTATTAATTACATGTAACTGCATATTTGTACTCTCTTCGTTTTTTGTTTTTTTTTTTACCTGTGAAAGTAAACCATATCTATTTTTTTCTCCAGGTCAGGAATTGGATATCGTCAATTTTATTCAGGACCCTCCATCTGACTCATTTAATGCAGAAAACTCAAACACTCTGCAATGTTCAGTTCTCTCAGACTCTGAGAGGAAAACATGTCCAGCAGATAACAGGGTGTACTGGTTCAAAGCTGGATCGGATCTATCCCAGTTTACTTTATCTACAAGAAAACAGTGGAGATGAGTGTGAAAGCAGTCCTCAAGCTCAAACTGCACAGAAATGTTTCTACAATTTTTCTGAGACCTCTGAGAGTGGGATTTATCACTGCGCTGTGGCTGCATGTGGACAGATATTATTTGGAAACGGAGCAAAACTTGGGGGTACAAAACTTTTCTAAATAATAATGATGGACAGGCTACTGGAATATAATTTTCAAAATGCATTTTTTCTTTCCTAGGTGCCAAGTCTATGGAGTTTTCCAAAATATTTCTTCTTTTATTGTGCTCGGCTTTGGTTATAAGTCTTGTTGTAATATCTTGGCTCATTCATAAAATTAAGAAGAAAAAGTGTTGCTGTTGCAAAGGTAAAGCAAGTTTCATTCAGCAGTTCATCAAAAGAGTTTTCAATAGGTTCAAGATTCTTATTTTTTTCCCTATATTCAAACAGGTCCAGCAACAAGTGGTGGTGATGACCAAAGTCAGGTAAAGTACAAAATATTCTTGTACGTTTGCAGGTTTTATGAAGTTATAGAATATTTCCTCACTCAATCATTTTTATAGGGACAAGAGAACAAATGGATCTACACTGCTGTCATTTTCACTGTGATGAAACTGGAGAGTAGACAAATAAACTCATCAACTCAAAGAGAGAGTATTTATACTGCTATAAAAGCCATTGGGTTATAACCGCAATGTAACATTTGTTTCACATGCATCGAATAATGTCACAATGTAAGACAGTATATACTGTTTTTTGAAGAAAGTGTCTCTGACTGTAAATACAATAAAATATAATTTAACATTTCATCATGTGGAGTCCACAGATTATATGCCAGTGTCTCACTAATTTAAAATTTTCTTTGATTAACTATTGGATTCATTCATAATGTCACCAGACTGCTGGATCCTTAAAGCAGGTAATCAAAATGATTCTTAAATTTAACAATCAAAGTTCAGATCAATTAGTTTTGGATGAATGTGTCATGCTTGATTTCATATGTTATGTGAACCTTGTGGAACTGCATTTTAAATATTGTGTTTGGTCACTAAGCAGCATAACATACACAAAGAATGCATGTTATGCTGTGAAAATGTGTTTTTTGCAACAATTTTTTTCTTCAACTGACATTTATTTCAGTTTTAGATCCTCTGCTCACCATCCCATCACAAATCTGTTTCTCAATACATAAACATGCATATAGTATTGTTAGTAGTTCCCTGTTGAATTTAGTTTTCTAAGGTATTTTGAATTATAAGTTGCTTGAAACATGAATTTCACCTAATTCTACCAGGCATTACGGGTTGAACAGATCCTTCAATGACCAATAAAAACTTGTTGTTCATCTGCATATTTTTGTGTTTTGATGTTTTTTTGTGTTTTTCATATATAGGTGTGTGCGTGTATGTGTGCTCATTTTGTACATACTGAAACCTCAAGTAATGACCAACCAACAGAAAACGTGATGTGGTTTTAATTCAGACACTGTTTATTAAGAAAATTTTTTTTATCAGTTTTGATCATATAGTTTTTCACAAAGGAAATAACAGGATACACTTGGATACACTAGTGTACAGGAGCCAAACTCCAGTCCTGCAGGGCCACTGCCCTGCTACCTTTAGATGTGCCTCTGCTGCACCACACCTGAATGGAATAATTAGGTCATTATCAAGGCTCTGGAGAACTTATCTACATAAGAAGGAGGTGATTAAGCCATTTCATTCCAGTGTTTTGTATCTGTAGCACATCTAAAATGAGAATCTGTTTTGTATCTGTAGCACATCTAAAATGAGAATCTTTCATGGCATGCTTGATTTGATATGTGAAATTTGTGGAGCTACATTTAAATATTGTATTGGATGATGAAGTAGGATATAAAGGAAGTAGAGCAAGTGACTTGTTGTGCAGGAAATAAAAATATCTTAGCATGTCATGCCTAAAGTTTTGATTTGAAGCATTATAGTGAACCAAAGTAAACCTATTTTTCTTTGGGATTTCTTGGATTTTCATAGATTTTATCTTTTTTGGAAATGCCAGTTTATTGATAATTTGACTGTGCATGACCTCAAATTATTGTATATTTTCAATCTACTCTGGGATTTCACCATTTTACTTTTTGTTAAGTTTGAATTCTCCAATATTGTCAAACTGCCTAAGAAGATAGTTGGCCTGAGTCTAGACCTGAGTGAAGTTGGCCCCCCCACCTTCTTCAAATCAGACAAAATTGGTGTCAAAGGTACAAGGAAATAGTATTTATTTTTTTTATTACAGCAGCAAAATGCAAACTATTTACTATATAATAAACAACACATAAGTGAAACATAGGGAGAGCAAAATTCAGACAGCTCATGGAGTTAGCGTTGATACTATTTTTGTTACCAGCTCCACGCTGGAGAAAATGGTGCTACTTACAGAATATCTTTCTTTGGTCAAAGTAAGCTTACATCCATGGGATTAGTAACGTAAAAGATACTTAAGACTAGCAATGATGTGACTGAGTGTAATTCTCTCTCCTGTTCCTTTCTGATTGTTGGTGGTAAATGGTGTCTATTTGGTTGAATAATTTCTAATTATTTGGTCCAAACTACTGTTAGAGTTGTGGTCCTTGACGGTCCAGTAAATGCTTTTCAGCTTTTTAAACTTCGCACAGTATTGCTGTGCTGTACACATGAAGCGAAGGTGAAACTTCAAGCTGGGAGACACACAGCTGGTCCACATCACCCACTCACCACGTTTCAACCACAGCTAACCAGGACCAGTGCACGGAGCCGCTCCAGCCAATCGTCGCTCATGGGTCCCTTCAAAAGGTCTAGCTACCTTGGGTCTACCTGCTCATCAGCCGCACTTCGACCCGCCTCCTCCCCATCTTCAGCTTCATCCCGACGGACACCTTCCTGGCTCCCTCTGCGCTCCTTCATCTCAAGGCTCCGCTCCATCACCAGTATTCGGACCCGGGTGAAGACTACATCAGCTCATAAGTCTTCTGCTGGGTTCGAGCGCCAAAGAACTTTGTACTAATGAAGCCTAGGTGCAAATTCAAACTGGGAGACTCTTCCTAGCCCCAGCTGCATCAGCCAACAGGTGCATTCTGCTCATTACCATCGTCCAATCAACACTGGTCCAAGACAGGTCATGTCCAATCACCGTCCAAGTCCCATCTGATAAGTACCTCCATCCATGGCGCCTTCCGCTTTCCAACAGTGCTCAATCTGTTCATTCGCACGCCTCAACTTCTTAGCCAGATCCTTTTCTTCGTCGTTCCTTGTCCTTCCACCTCTAACTTCCATCATAAAAGCTCGAAGGGGTGAAATGGAGAGATGATGGACGAGAGAGGAAGGGGCCGTGTCCTCGGCCCCTTCATTTGCCCTCAGACGCTCCCGAGTTGCAAGAGAAGTTCTGGCCTCCATCATTCCAAGCAGCTCCTCCCATTGCTCTCTCGCCTAACTGGGATCCACCATCTCCTGCTCCTTCGCCACCTTTTTAACGGTACATGTCTGGCATAATCCCACTGTGTTCATCCCTGGGCAGCCTTTCTTCGCCTCAGGTGGCCCACTAAGGTCTCGCCGCACCGATCGACGTTGCCGCTTCCTCCCAGCTCATCGTCCATCATCTCTCCATTTCTCCACTGCTGTTCATCGCATCGCCTTTCCACTGGTTCCCCGCTCTGGTTCAGCCTCGTCAACAGCTTCTCTTACCGCCGTGTGGCCGCTGTCAGCCCGCTTTTCAGCACCTCCCATTGGATTCCTCACGCCATGCCTGCCCTGGGCTTTCGGGGTAAGATGTATCTTCACAAGTCTCATTCATGTTTCGCAATGCTAGGAAACGCAGAATCGTTCAATTAGTCCATCCCGTTCCTGAACTAGCAGGCCCTAATCTTATGCGCCAGTCAGGCTGCGTTTCAATGCTTCAGAGCTTTTAACTGAATGAATGCTGAATAAATAAATATCCATCCATCCATCCATCCATCTTCTGCCGCTTATCCGGGGTCGGGTCGCGGGGGTAGCAGCTTTAGAAGGGAGGCCCAGACTTCCCTCTCCCCAGCCACTTCCTCCAGCTCCTCCGGGGGAATCCCGAGGCGTTCCCAAGCCAGCTGAGAGACGTAGTCCCTCCAGCGTGTCCTGGGTCTTCCCCGGGGTCTCCTCCCGGTGGGACGTGCCCGAAACACCTCACCAGGGAGGCGTCCAGGAGGCATCCTAATCAGATGCCCGAGCCACCTCAACTGGCTCCTCTCGATGTGGAGGAGCAGCGGCTCTACTCTGAGTCCCTCCCGGATGACCGAGCTTCTCACCCTATCTCTAAGGGAGAGCCCAGCCACCCTACGGAGAAAACTCATTTCGGCCGCTTGTATTCGCGATCTCGTTCTTTCGGTCATTACTCAAAGTTCATGACCATAGATGAGGGTAGGAACGTAGATCGACCGGTAAATTGAGAGCTTCGCTTTTGACTCAGCTCCCTCTTCACCACGACGGACCGGTACAGCGCCCGTTTCACGGCGGGACGCTGCACCAATCCGCCTGTCGATCTCACGCTCCCTTCTTCCCTCATTCGTGAACAAGATCCCGAGATACTTGAACTCCTCCACTTGGGGCAGGACATCTCCCTCGACCCGGAGAAGGCACTCTACCCTTTTCCGGCTCAGGACCATGGTCTCAGACTTGGAGGCACTGATCCTCATCCCGGCCGCTTCACACTCGGCTGCGAACCGCTCCAGCGAGAGCTGCAGATCACGTCGATGAAGCCAATAGGACCACATCATCCGCAAAAAGCAGAGATGCAATCCTAAGGTCACCAAAACGGATCCCCTCAACACCTTGGCTGCGCCTAGAAATTCTGTCCATAAAAGTAATGAACAGAATCGGTGACAAAGGGCAGCCCTGGCGGAGTCCAACCCTCACTGGGAACGAGCCCGACTTATTGCCGGCAATGCGGACCAGACTCTGACACCGGTCATACAGGGACCTGACAGCCCGTATCAAAGGGCCCGGTACCCCCATACTCCCGGAGAACCCCCACAGGGCACCCGAGGACACTGTCGAACGCCTTCTCCAAGTCCACAAAGCACATGTAGATTGGTTGGGCGAACTCCCATGCACCCTCCAGGACCCTGCTGAGGGTGTAGAGCTGGTCGAGTGTTCGACGACGAGGGCGAGAACGACACTGCTCTTCCAAACTCCGAGGTTCGACTATCTGACGGACCCTCCTCTCCAGTACCCCGAATAGACCTTGCCAGGGAGGCTTAAGAGTGTGATCCCTCTATAGTTGGAGCACACTCTCCGATCCCCTTTTTTAAACAGGGGGACCACCACCCCAGTCTGCCAATCCAGGAACTGCCCCCGATGTCCATGCGATACTGCAGAGTCGCGTTAGCCAACACAACCCTACAACATCCAGCGCCTTGAGATACTCGGGCCGAATCTCCTCCCACCCCCGGGGCCCGGCCACCGAGGAGCTTTTTAACTCCCTCGGCGACCTCGTCCCCCAGAGCTTGGAGAGCCCAAACCCAAAGTCCTCAGGCTCAGCTTCCTCAATGGAAGGCATGTTGGTGGGATTGAGGAGGTCTTCGAAGTACTCCGCCCACCGACCCACAACGTCCCGAGTCGAGGTCAGCAGCACACCACCCCCCACTGTAAACAGTGTTGGTGCTACACTGCTTCCCCCCTCCTGAGGCGCCGGATGGTGGACCAGAATCGCCTCGAAGCCATACGGAAGTCTTTCTCCATGGTCTCTCGAACTCCTCCCACGCCCGAGTTTTTGCCTCAGCAACCACCTGAGCCGCACGCCGCTTCGCCCGCCGGTACCCATCAGCTGCTTCCGGAGTCCCACAGGCCAAAAAGGCCCGATAGGACTCCTTCTTCAGCCTGACAGCATCCCTCACCGAAGGTGTCCACCGGGTTGCGACCACAGCTCCGATGAGCTGCCTCGACAATGGAGGCACGGAACATGGTCCACTCAGACTCAATGTCCCCCGCCTCCCCCGGGACGTGTTTGAAGCTCTGCCGGAGATGGGAGTTAAAGCTCCGTCTCACAGGGGACTCCGCCAGGCGTTCCCAGCAGACCCTCACAACACGTTTGGGCCTGCCAGGTCTGACCGGCATCCTCCCCCACCACCGGAGCCAACTCACCACCAGGTAGTGGTCAGTGGACAACTCCGCACCTCTCTTCACCCGAGTGTCCAAGACATACGGCCGCAGATCCGATGAAAGCGATGACAAAATCGATCATCGAACTGCGGCCTAGGGTGTCCTGGTGCCAAGTGCACATATGGACACCCTTATGCCTGAACATGGTGTTCGTTATGGACAATCCGTGACGAGCACAGAAGTCCAGCAACAGAACACCACTCGAGTTCAGATCGGAGGGAGCATTCCTCCCAACCACGCCCCTCCAGGTCTCACTGTCATTGCCCACGTGAGCGTTGAAGTCCCCCCAGCAAAGCGAGGGAGTCCCCAGGAGGGGCACTCTCCAGTACCCCCTCTAGGGACTCCAAAAGGGTGGGTAAGCTGAACTGTCATTTGGCCCGTAATCACAAACAACAGTCAGAACCCGTCCCCCACCCGTAGGCGGCGGGAGGCTACCCTCTCGTTCACCGGGGTGAACCCCCAGCGTACAGGCGCCAAGATGGGGAGCAACAAGTATGCCCACCCCTGCTCGGCGCCTCTCACCGTGGGCAACTCCAGAGTGGAAGTACATCCAGCCCCTCTCAAGGAGACTGGTTCCAGAACCAGAGCCATGCGTCGAGGTGAGACCGACTATTTCTAGCCGGAACCTCTCAGCCTCACACACCAGCTCCGGCTCCTTCCCCACCAGAGAGGTGACATTCCACGTCCCAAGAGCCAGTTTCTGCAACCGAGGATCGGACCGCCAGGACCCCCTCCCTCGGCCACCACCCATCACACAATGCACCCGACCCCTGTGGCCCTTCCCATAGGTGGTGAGCCCATTGGAAGAGGGACCCATGTTTCCTCTTCGGGCTGAGCCCGGCCGGGCTCCATGGGTAAAAGCCCGGCCACCAGGCGCTCGCCAACGTGCCCCACCTCCAGGCCTGGCTCCAGAGTGGGGCCCCGGTGACCCGCGTCCGGGCGAGGGAACACTAGTCCAAAGTTTGTGGTCATCATAGGGGTCTTCGGGCTGCGCTTTGTCTGGTCCCTCCCCTAAGACCTGTCTGCCTTGGGTGACCCTACCAGGGGCATGAAGCCCCCGACAGCATAGCTCTTAGGATCATTGGGGCGCTCAAACCCCTCCACCACGATAAGGTGGCAGCCCTTATCGTGGTGGAGGGCTATTTATAAATATTTATTTATTTAAATAAATAAATAAATAAATAGTAACCAGGTGAGCCAGGTGGATCATCAACCTATTTTCACAGCATCTCGTACTCAGTTGTAGCCTTGGTCTCCTTTTGTTTTCAAGCCCCATATATTACCTTGAACTTTATTATGCCCCACACCGGACCTCCTGCTCCTTTTCTCGTTTCTCTCAGTCAAGCGGCCATGTCGATTCACGCTTATCTGCACAGAAGGATTATTCATTCATAAAAACGCAGACATATGCACACCCAGCTACAGGAGAACCGGGCAGTCTTATTCATGGGTTGTCATGGTTACTGCATTCAGTTCTCTCCTATATTGGCTAAGTTGTGGTCAGTTGTGCACTTTCTGTCTTTAACTGCGTGACAACATAAGTCATGCTACCTTTGACGCTAACGATGAGATACTAGATTAATCCTGAAGCCCCATTAGAATTAAATGCAGGCGAGTAGATAAATAATAAAAATAAAAAATAAACTGTGGGGGTTAACCCTAAGCATAGCTAACCCTAACACTAACCTCCACCGGCAAGCCATTCTGCCACATTCTTCCCCAACCTCCACCGTCAGTGCCGGGTCCCTGGGGGATGACGTTCCTATCAGCATTGGGAACGCTCAACTGAGCTTATCGCAAAGAATTTTGCGATAACCGATGACCTCAGCCGGGGCCTGAGCGCCAAAGACTTTAAATTTTGTCTTCCCCTCTCTCCGACTGAGTCTCTCCAGATTGAATTAAATCTTCTAACTGCTATTTTCTCTTTATGAGTCTATCCGGACTGAATTGTACCTGTGAGCAGTCACCAGATGACAAATATTTTTGAATATCTTTTTTTGTTTCCAGTCACTCTGTCTAACTTCCTCTTTTACTCTCTTATCACCAACTTAGCTGTAAAATGTCTGAAAGTTATCATGGTTCGTTTCAATGTTTGTATTTTATTTTGGACACTAAAGAAATGGCTGGTACAAAAAACAATTACCTAATGGAAGATCCTTATGACTCAGTAGATGAAAAGTCAAACTTTAGTCAGGATATGTGTGATGTATTAACAGATGACGGCTGACATTGGATAGTCAAAATGATGCAGGAGGAAGTGTGGTCCCATATTAATTGCATCATATGCTGACCTGATAACCTGATCCAGTCAGCAAACTGATATCTGATTGGCTGTTTCAACCAGTAAGCACATGTTTGCTATCACTCTGAGGTCAATATTTTTGCTGAAAGTTTGGTCAACAAATCTCTCAGTTCACGAGCCAGTGGGCGGGGCTCACATTGATTCTGTCTGAAATCTATGACAGCTTCCTTCACAGAGCACCACAGTGACATTACGTCCTCATTTATTTGGCGTTTTAAAAAATGAGAATTAATTTAAATTGTCTGATATTACAACCACATCTTATATGACAACAAGGAGCAAACATCTGCATCACAGGAAATCTATTTTTTAGATTAACACACTGGGCAAAATGAAATGTAGACGTTTTGTTTATCAAACAGAAACAAGATTTTCATCAGTAGGAAGTGTGCACATTGTCTTTCTTGTGTTAAGAGTGAAAAAAAGGGGTTTATAGATTTCCATTGTGGTTGTTCAACAGTGACGCCTCACAATACAAAAGACCAATCAAACTGTTCTGAAATTGTTCACTCCCACTCTGCAGCGTTATATTAGGAGGGTCCATCCTCCTACGATCGTCTCTTAGTTGGATGAAGCCGCTAATGTGGGTTAATATGAAAATGCAATTCTTGTTTTATGCATTACTCACCCTCAGATTTGGATGTAAGTATATATGCAAATGCGAAATACATATTCTTTACAAGAGTTTTATATATAACTTTATTACTATTTTAATTGTGCTGAATTCTGTTTTTATTGTAGTTTATTAAAGTGAGATTTTTTTGATTGGATTTATTTCCAGTTTGTAGTGACGAATTGAAGACTGAGGTAAAGACAGTGACTGCTGGACAAAATGTGACCCTCAGTTGTCCTCGCCAGACCTCCACTCTCTACCGAGAAACTTTTTACTGGATCCGACTTGTTTCTGGAAACTGGCCTGAATTTCTTGGAGCAACAGTTAATTTCAATATTGACGATGTTTCCAAGATTCCTCATATTCAGACCAAAAGAGAGGAAAGAGAATTTCATCTTCATATTAATGAAGCTCAGCGAAACGACACTGGACTTTACTACTGTGTTAAAGCCAGACAACTTGACTTCATATTTATCAAAGGAACATTTCTGAAAATTAAAGGTAAAAAAATCTATTAATTACATGTAACTGCATATTTGTACTCTCTTTGTTTTTTGTTTCTTTTTACCTGTGAAAGTAAACCATATCTATTTTTTTCTCCAGGTCAGGAATTGGATATCGTCAATTTTATTCAGGACCCTCCATCTGGCTCATTTAATGCAGAAAACTCAAACACTCTGCAATGTTCAGTTCTCTCAGACTCTGAGAGGAAAACATGTCCAGCAGATAACAGGGTGTACTGGTTCAAAGCTGGATCGGATCATTCTCATCCCAGTTTACTTTATCTACAAGAAAACAGTGGAGATGAGTGTGAAAGCAGTCCTCAAGCTCAAACTGCACAGAAATGTTTCTACAATTTTTCTGAGACCTCTGAGAGTGGGATTTATCACTGCGCTGTGGCTGCATGTGGACAGATATTATTTGGAAACGGAGCAAAACTTGGGGGTACAAAACTTTTCTAAATAATAATGATGGACAGGCTACTGGAATATAATTTTCAAAATGCATTTTTTCTTTCCTAGGTGCCAAGTCTATGGAGTTTTCCAAAATATTACTTCCTTTAATATGCTCGGCTTTGGTTATAAGTCTTGTTGTAATATCTTGGCTCGTTTATAAAATCAAGAAGAAAAAGTGTGGCTGTTGCAAAGGTAATGCAAGTTTCATTCATCAGTTCATCAAGAGTTTAATAGGTTCGAGATTCTTATTTTTTTCTTTTTCTCTATATGCAAACAGGTCCGGCAACAAGTGTTGGTGATAACCAAAGTCAGGTAAAGTACAAAATGTTCTTGTAAATTTGAAGCTTTTATGAAGTCACAGAATATTCTTTAACCTTTGTATTGTTTTCCCAGAGTGATGAAAACCATTTGGTTTATTCTGCACCAACATTCAACAAGAACAAAGCTAAAAAAGGAGAAAGAAGGAATGTAAGAACAGCGCCAGAGGAGACGGTTTACACTGACGTTAAAACATTTCGATAGATCTAATTTACTCTAAAGTGATGAATAAATTGCAGCTTATCATTCTTAAAATCAATAGTCCAATATTCATTAATCTATATTTTGTATAATTTATATTCTAAGTTTCATGCAAGCTGATGTTGGTCGATTGTTTATTTTAACTTAGGATTTTTAAAATGAAGTCCTTGAATTTTCTTTTGTAAAGAAAATTTTATTGAGTGCATCAGAAGTTATAGAAAAAACAGATTCTGTCATATGGTGGTGAGGCAGACACTGAAAGCCCAGGTAAGGTGAGTGGTGTAGATTTATTAACAAAAAACCAGTCCACGGCCAGGCAGCACGGCTGAGCGGAAGCCAGGGCTCACACCGGTAGCAACTGGTCTAACAGGCAGCTCAAACAAACGACAACGTAGGACAAACATACAACAAACTGACAAGGACCCAACGAGGAACAAAGGACACAGGACGGATTAAATACACTGAGGGTAATCAAGGGAACAAGACACAGCTGGGAGCAATCAAGGGGAAGACAGGACAATGAGGAGAACTCAGCACACAGAAAACTCAAATAAACACAACAGAAATACACGGAACATGACAGATTCATAGAAAAAAAATGTTTTCCAGTTTTGCAGCTGTCTTTAGGAGTAATTTTTTTGTCTTGCATGTTTACCCCTCTGTTTTTCACAAAACATCTAAATTAATTGAAAACTGATTTGTCCTCATACCCAAATTCCTCTTAAATAAATCTGGTTTTTCAGTGTTCATAATCCATAGTGAACTGTGATATCATTGTATGATTTTATTGATTCTATTCTTGTCAACATTTTTATTCTTCTACCTTCCAATGGTTAATTCGTTTTCATTATCCTTTCATATATAGTTAGATGAGTGTTACGAGTGAGTTTGTTAATTGAAGTATTTAACTGTAAGGCTGAATTCTTTTTGTTAAACTCTTGTATAGAGTTGTTTGTGTTATTCCATGCGTGTGTAGTGTCTTTGTGTTCAAAAAACACCAATGCTGGACCTTACCCCTCCATATATTATTTTAATATCTAAGCTTTATCAGATAGGCATTAAGACACAATAAGTGAGACTGACCTTGGCTATTATTTTCATGATGATCAGGTGGTATGCTGATTTGGTAAATATTAACTAAATTACGAGTTTTGTTAATAATTTTCCTAACCAATTATTTATAATTATTTGAGCCAAATCCAGACCTACTGTTGCACAACACCCTTAGACAATTCACAAGCTCGGGAGGAGATGTGTGTGCTGCTTAACATTTGAAAAGAACTTTTAATTTCTCGTCATTCAAAACCAGTTTAAGCTAAGTCAGTCTGGGTTGAACAGTGTCGAATGCAGATTACAGAAGTTTAAATGATTTGGAAACTTAAGGAGCAGCGTTGTTTGTGTTTATTCCATACGTATGAAACCATGTCTCAAACCATAGATGTTTGAGAAGAAGATTGACTCGTTTTTCTAGATGAAGCCTGTATGTGACTGAAAGGGAATGTATTTAGATATTGTACCTATTTACTATGGAATACCTTTTCCCATTCTCTTGCTTGTTTTTGCAAGACTGTAGCTGGAGACATCAGTTTTAGAGAGGCCATGTCACAGCTCAGAGGATAGCAGGGAAATGAATGAGTTTTGGTATAAAATTAGTTTATTAGATTTAGATGCAGTGTGTATGTGGACGTGTATTTGTGTGTATGTGTGTCTGCTTGTATAGAGAGGAAGGAGAAAGGGTGTTTGTGTGATTGCATGGATTTCTTCAGCTGAAAGTTTTATGCACAGTCCATGAGGAGCCCCAAGCGCTCAAAGAACCAATGCCTGAATCACTAAACAAACAGAACCAACTTCCTTTCCATGCAAGCCAATTAAATCTTCAGTACAGATAAGCACTGTGAATGGTAATGTTATTATCAGGTCATTGCATTGTGAAATATGTGCAGAATATTAATTCAGACAAATGTAAATGAAAGGCTATTATGCATATTTGCTGTAAATTGGAAAATTTGACTTACAACAACACAGAACGTTGCAAGATCTCCAAAAACATATTTCGCTAGAGCACATGACATTTGTTACTGAACTGGCTGCAATAAGAACAGCTAACTTTAAATAAAGAGACAGTTCTTCAATTTATTCTTGAATGGAGGGAGAGAGTCAGATCAGGATAATAACCTCCTGGTCTGCGTCTAACACAATCAGACTTACATCCATCCATTTTCTAGCCACCTTTCTCCCTAACGGGGTCGGGAGTTGCTGGTGCCTATCTCCAGCTGCGTTCCGGGCGAGAGGCGGGGTCACCCTGGACAGGTCGCCAGTCTGTCGCCAGTCTGTCGCAGGGCAACACAACCACACACACACGCCTAAGGAGAATTTGGAAAGACCAATTAACCTAACAGTCATGTTTTCGGACTGTGGGAGGAAGCCGGAGAACCCGGAGAGAACCCACGCATGCACAGGGAGAACATGCAAACTCCATGCAGAAAGACCCCGGGCCGGGAATCGAACCCAGGACCTTCTTGCTGCAAGGCAACAGCGCTACCGACTGCGCCACTGTGCAGCCCATCAGACTTACAACTGAGTTTATATACAGATAAGTCTCACCCACATACCACAGTATATGTACTGACAAGTAAACCAGGTCCCAGATGATTTTATCACACCTCTGTGCTCAAAGCAGCAAACTTATCTGATCTACTACCCTCTTAAAATGTCACTTCATCTTCAATATTCTTCTCAGTAGATTCCACAACTTTCTTTTCTTTACTTACGCAACCCAAAGGTTTCAACACAGATAAATATAGTTAAACATACCTTTCAGCAAACATATTTTCATCAGCACTACAATATCAGAATTGTAGAAGATGTTGCCGGATTGTTAGCCGGCAACATTTATTTTTATATGGCACAAAAATCACAGTCCAGATATTCAACAATAGAGCAGAAGTTTAGGGAACATATTAACATATTTCCTGTTAAAGGATCCTTCAGCTCTGCTGCAATAAATATCTTTGAAGTTCAAAATTGCCATATAGTATTTTTAAAATTATAAAAACGTGCTTTATTAAAATCTATAGACAATCAATAGACAACAAACAGATGAGCCCTTTCAGGAGGTGTTAATGCTACAAATATAATTTATTTAGTAAACTATACAGCATCTGTTATGAAGCTCACACTTTGTACCTCAAAATCATCATATTTGCAAATAACATTTCAGTCAGATAAGGCCTGCCAATACACCATACAAAAAGAAAATCTTTACCAAAACTTATTTAAAAAGAAATAAAAATAGAATATGCATCTTAAAAAAATCAGAAACCAGCAGGAGGTAGTGGGGAGTTTTCTTTTAGACAGAAATTAAAATAAGTTGTTATTAGCATTTATTCATATCTTAGAACTGCTACAAGTCATGGCCATGTCTACAGGCTTTCTTTACGTTTACTCAGTTTGTGAGAGTTAGGTAGAAGACACTGTGCTTCGAAAAGACCGGAAATGCCCTTTTATGTAGCCAATCACACCTCCTACTTTCAGTAATAAAAAGAGTAGCTTCAGTGTGGACAGCGTGTAAAGATGACGCTGTTCTGGTTTACACTGCTTCTCCTTCATCAAGGGTGTAAGTTAAATGTACAAGACTTGAATGATTTGTAATGCAGCTGAAATCCTACTGGGACAGGTCATGTTCATAATACGTTGTCATTTTTTTTTTATATTGCAGAAAGCTTTGATATGTTGGTGTAAATATTAACAGTTTACACTTTTCATAAAATGCAGATGCATTGATTCCAGTGAAAATCGCTCAGCTTGGAGACACTAAATGAAAAGATTTTCTGGTCAAAATCTAACAAAAAGAGCCCATTTGAAAACAATAGAATTTGAATTATTGTATTGAGCATTAGCATGACATTAGAATGATTATTATAATTATGAGATTTTGTAAAAAAATATTATTTATTTATTATTATCAGACTGAATCTGTTGTGTCTCACACTGATCCTCCTGCATCAAGAACGTAAGTTAGATAGCATAAAAACCTCTAAGTGTTTGAGAGCATAAGATTTAAACCTATGTATCCTCATATTTTATTTTTTTCTGCAGGTTATGTCTTGTTTATTCTGATTAGCATGTCAACACATTTTATTCTGCATATTGCAGATGCCTTGGTTCCAGTGACCATCGTTCAGCTTGGAGACAATGTAACTTTGAAATGCTCTTTTCAAGAAGAAAAGAAGAGCAGCAGCAGTGAACTTCACTGGTACAAACAAAGTGCAGGAAATACACTGGAATTAATTGTGAAGCTCATTGAAAATACCACACCTACTTATGGATCTGAATTTTTGGGCTCAAGACTGACTGCAACATATACAGCGAAAATTAGCAATCTGACGATTAGGAAGACGACTGAAGGAGACGAAGGCATGTATCACTGTGCGTTGATTGACTGGAACAAGAACATTTGGCAAGGGACCTATTTGCTACTACAAGGTATTTTAATTATTAAAATTACTTCAACAAGGCAAATACTTAGGAATCCACCTTTTAGTATATTACTCAGCCAAAAGGTTGTAGCTGAGAAAGTAAAGGGGTAAGGAATAGTTCTTTCACAGTGTCACAGGTATTTATCAGCAATGTTAACACATTTTGGGAGAAAATGTTTTCTGTCAATATAAAGAAATTCATATTAAATTAAATCCATCATGTCCAGTGACGGTAATTCAGCTGTATTCACTTCAGTGAGAGAAATATACACCACGGTTTTGAACACTAGATCCTGCTGCATTTTTTCTTCTCCTAGTCATCCAAAATTAATTTACAGTGTCTAACAAAGAATTTTGCTATGTTTAGGAAATACTGTGGCGTCTTCAAATTACACAGTTGTTCAGACGCCAACAGTATCACATCCAGTTCATCCAGGAAGCCCAGTGACTCTTCAGTGTTCGGTCCTCTCTAGCTCTGACAACAAGAAATGTTCAGGAGAACTGAATTTGTTCTGGATAAGAGCTGGAGACAAATCTCTTCCAAACGTCATCTACACTGATGGATACAGAGAAAACAAATGTGAAGAGAATTTGGACTCTCAGCAGAGATGTGTGTACAATGTCTCTAAAACGGTCAACGCATCTGATGGGACTTTCTACTGTGCTGTGGCCACATGTGGAGAGATAGTTTTTGGGACTGGAACAAAATTGGATATTAAAGGTAACTGAATAATTTGAATTGTTTGTACCTTTGGGAGGTGAACTATTCGATGTAAAATATTACTTTTCTTTTCAGAAATAATCAGAACATTAAAAACGTGTCCTTTTTACTAACTTGCAGTTGTTCATTTATTTTTTTTTTTATTTTAATGATGTTTCAGAATCCAGCTTGTGGTCCCAGGATGCTGGAAAAGTTATTCTTCTTCTCTCTGCTGCTCTGGCAATAAGTCTGGTTGTGATTGCTCTCCTTATTTACTTCTGCCTGAAAGATAAATGTGTTCACTGTAAAGGTAAGAAAGAAATCTTGAAGCAGTTACTGTTCTTTACTTAATCTGAAGCAATATTAATTGGTTTCTGTTTTATTTTGTTTTCCAGCTGATTCAGAGTTGCAGAAAAACATCAGCAGACAGAAACCTCAAGAGGTAAAAAAATCCCAAGATGGTTTAAATATTTGATTAGGTTTTAAAACTGAGTGAATTATAATGTTCTTTCTTTTCTAAGACATGTACGAATGGATGGATTTACTCTGCAGCCATCTTTACAACAATAAACTCTGACTGGGCAGGACTGAAGAAAGAAGCAAAGAAAAAGAGGATCTACGGCGCCGTCAAAGCTTTTGGATTAAATTGAGGAAATTGTTTGCTTTAAGCTTAAACTAAGTAAAGAAATAAATTAAGATTTTTTTTTGCATTGAATATAGATTACTCAAATCCATTTAGTATTTCAACAATGTTATTTTTTTCTGTTTTATTCATTTGTAATTTTCTGGTCATCAATCCATGTTTTATCCTTAAGTGTCTTACTAATGATGTTTGTGAAATTCTAAAAAAAAAAAGATAGTATTGATATGCATAATGAGGTAAAATTATGTTTCAAATGTCTTATTCTTTGTTGACTTACAACCAAATTTATGCCTCAATTAGGACTGGGTTTTCTGTTACAGGATAAAATAATTTAATTTCAAAATGTGCTCTATTTTGTTTAAAACATGAAAATAAAGCTGTTTGCAAAAGGAAAAGTGGTTTTATTTAACAACATTCTGGTCTGCTGCACAACAAAATTAACAGCATTGTACTGTTTATTTTTAGAAAGTGAAAATAGATCATTGTTCTTTGCAATCACCATGTAAAAGGGATCTTTAGAATATGGGCTATTGCAGCTATAACTCTCAAAGAGGAAAATATTATTTTTTCATTTTGATTTCACAGAAATTCAAGGAAACCGTCTCCAAATTAATCTTTTGTAACACATCAGTCACAGCTGAATATGTTGGCTCACAGTCAGTTCTACCACAAAACTCACTGTTTCACATGTTCCTCTTGCATCATAGATTCCAACTGCAATTGAATCCTCTGTTCACGCTCAGATAAAATCTTTAGGCCTTATCCACATTTTTTTTTCTAAAACCAGCAGTCTTTTCAACCACACAGAAATTTTGCAACCGGTAAAAATGCTGCTTTTACTTTCCCAGACCTTGAAGTTTTGGTAAACGTGGAGTGTGTGGCTTGCTGATAAAGCCTCCACACGTTTCTTATTGAACACACACAAAAAAGCAAGAATGGCAAACAACAAGGCCAGAGAGATTTTTTTGTGGAGCCTTTAATGATACTCTGCAGCAGCTGAAGCACAAACATGAAAGTAAATCTGCCATTTTATTTGTATGACCTCTTTAGCGTTCATAAATCATCGGACTGTTTCACAGAAGCAGATTTCCTGGCTGAATTTATCCTCGACTTAGTGGCGCAGTTGGTAGCACTGTTGCCTTGCAGCAAGAAGGTCCTTGGTTCGTTTCCTGACCCGGGATCTTTCTGCACAGAGTTCGCATGTTCTCTCCGGCTTCCTCCCACATCACTGTTAGGTTAATTGGTCTCTCTAAAATTCTCCCTCGGTGTGAGTGTGTGTGCATGGTTGTGTGTCTCTGTGTTGCCCTGAGACAGACTAGTAACCTGTGTACCAGGTGTGTGAGAAAATGGACAATTGAAACACAATTGAATCTGTTTCTGAGTTATTTTAAGTTTGGCAGAAATGCTTTCCCATGAGCATTACCGCAGTAGTTATGCGTTTAGAGAAATGGGTGATAAAGAAGCAAAGGCTGTAGCTTTAGTTATGGGACATAATTAAATAAATGCACAGTTTAAGTTATTAAACTTTGTGTTATGATTATGTTATGCTATGATTAACATCATAAATATAGTTTTTTGTTTTTGTCAAATGGGCTGCTCATAACAAGACACATTTCATAAACCACATTAAAACTTGTTTTTATTGTTAAGCTCCATTTGTGCTTATAGTTAAACAGGAAGTTGTTCCTTCAAAATAAATCATCCAAACTTCATCAGGAAGTTCACCAACATTAAAACTACACAAGTTTCACAGGGTTTCACTTTTTCAGCAATAAGAAGAGAAAATGACACTGTTTTACAATTTACATTTTTACATGCATTAAATTACCTTCTCCGCAACGGTAGAGAGAAAAGTAGCGTGTTAGTCTAATTCTCTCTATCATCATACATGAGTAAATGTATGATGATAGTCAATAATAAGTCAATATTGTCAATGAGTCAATAATATTGACTTATTTGCTATGAACATATAAGTCAATATCAAGTTACCTTTCCAGTATTTTAATACCCTTATAAAAAAGTGTTTGCACAGTGAGGACCCATCCATTTCTCATGCTTCAGCATTGATAAAAATGCTAATAGAGAGTAAACCCACATTGAAGAGTAGGTTAAGCCAATTAATTAGGTAAAGCTCCCTGTAGCTTTGGTTAGACCTCCTAGATTAAAATGCTGTTTTTTTTTCAATAAGACCAACACTATGAAAAAAATACATGAAGTAGGCGTTATTTTGTAAGCTTCAGTTGGAAACATGGTTGATAATTTCCACTGTGGTGGCAGTGAGGGTTAAAAGGCCAATCAGACTGTTTCAGCACTCCCTCCTCCCACTTTACAGTGTTATATTAGACTGAACCATCCATGTTGTGCTCGTCTTTTTGCGCAGCTGTTTGATGATTTTGAAAAAGATGGTGGTCATATTTTATTTCCTACTCTTGCTCAGAGACATACGTAAGTACAGAAAGTACAAATATCAAAACTGTAAGATTGTTTTGAGTTTCAGTGATCTTATTCATGTCAATAACTTTTTTGTTTTTTTTGTAGGTGTCATAAATGGTCACAATTTGGAGACAAAAACTACTCAAGTGGGGGAAAATGTGACCCTGACATGTCCTCGCCTGCCAACCAGTCAGTCCCAAAATTTGTTTTGGGTCAAATTTTCTTCTGGAAACTGGCCTGAATCTCTTGGACAAACAATAACTTTTGATTATGAAAAGGTTTCCCAAACTCGTCATTTTACGTCAAAACAAGGGAAAGGAACATTTATTCTGCATATAAAAGAAGCTCAGCAGAATGACGCTGGGCTTTACTATTGCATCAGAGTTGAATCATTAAAACTGATATTTGTGAATGGAATTCTTCTGATGATTGAAGGTCCATAAAACAGTAATTCTGTATATAAATATTAGAAGACAATTTTCTATTTGGTAGTCATGTAAAATGTATTTATTTTATGCTTTTTTTTTTTTTTTGTATTTTCCAGGACCAGAACAAAATCTCATGACTGTAATTCAGGAGCCTCTACTTTACCCTGCCTTTCCAGGAGACCAGATGACTCTAAGGTGTTTTGTTTCCTCTGACTGTGAGAGCAGAAAATGCGCAACTGACCACAGGGTGTACTGGTTCAAAACTGGACCAGATGAGTCTCAACCCACTTTAATTTACATTGATGAAAAAAGTGGAAATGAATGTCTGGATGTTCAAAACTGTGAATACAGTTTCTCCAAGGACATTACAGCCTCTGATGCTGGGACTTACTACTGTGCTGTGGCCACACATAAAAAGTTATTTTTCGGAAATGGAACATTTTTGGATGTTCAAGGTATGTAGAAAACATTTCTAAGTTGGGGTGATTAAAATGAACTCAGATAATAACAAGAACAGCTATTTGTACTTTTTTCTAGAACAATTCAGTTTTTGGAAGTCTAAAATACTTCTACTGTTGTGCGTGGCTGTGGGTGGATGTCTAGTTGTCATTATGTGCCTCATTTACACCTTGATGAAGAAAGCTTCACATTTTTGCAATGGTATGTTTCACATATCAATTTCAAGTTGGTTAATTTACTTCTACAAAACAGAATTTTTTATGAGTAATTCTCTTGCATGTTTAACAGATGCCGCGACTGAATGTGGTACTCAGCAGAAAGAACAGGTAAAGGAGCAAAGACATAAACATTTGTTTAGTGCTTATATGTAAATTAACATATTTTTCTATGCAATTTTTTTTTTACTTTCCACAGAGAGATGCACACAGTTTGGTTTATTCTGCCCCAGCATTCACCAAGACAAATGTTGGAAAAGCGGAAAGACGTAAAATAAAAGCAACACATGAGGAGACAATCTACACACGTGTCAGGAATTGAGGGATTTAATAACCCCTCATTAAATTAATAATGCCTCATTAAATTAGCCAAGTAATGCCAATAATTGTTTCTGTGAAAATGATTGGAAATTATTGGAAAAATGGTGAGTGTAACCAGTTCAGGGGATTTTTTTTACACCATTCAAACAAGATGTCCTTCTTTGAAACATTGTATATATTTTCACAATTTATTCATTGTGCATTATGTTTTTATGCAATGCTGACTCTTCCAATGACTATTATGCTATGAATGCTTTAATGATTACAATTTAGCAGCGAGCAGCATGCACAAAAATCTGAACTTATTTTGTAGTCTGCTATTTATTTTCAAAGGTATGTTTTCAAATATGTTTTATAGTCAAATATTTAGCTTTTTATGTTGTTTGCACTGATTTTTCTTCTCTCAATCTGAAGTTCTTAATCCCTAATATTAAATACGCTTATAAAATATAGTCTACATGTAATTCAGATTGAAATATCGCCTTTGTCGAATGATTGAGATTTTGTGACCACTTTCAATGACCGAAGAGACTGCAGTTGTTTTTTTGTTTTTTTTTTTAAGATCAACACATTCCTACTGATATTTTTGTTTGGTTTTGTGAAAAAGTCATGTATATGTGATGATTTTTGTACGCTGTCTTTATGGAAATGCGCATGAAATAAAACTTTTTGTCAAATCATTGTTCTTTTAAAATTCTTGCACAAAACATTGTTCAAATGATTAATGATAATAAACCTGCTTTCATTGCGTATAGACTAAATGATTAGCAGGAATTGATGATCAATCATTATCCTTCATATCCAGGGTGCTGAATATGAAGATTTTTCTGATAAATTCTTAGTGGCTACTATATAATAAGTTGATTACAAATAATTTGTAAACATCTATACAGTTGATACACAACATAAATGTATGTGACTCGAATATGTCTAAGGTGAAGACTCCAGCATCACTTAAAGTGCTAAGAAACAACATCAATAGATCAATTCCTTTAAGGATTGTGGCATTTATGAAGGTAATATTTATGAAACGGCAAAAAAAATGGCTGTTTTGAAAGTTATAACACTACTAAGATAGGTATGATACATGTTCCCAACCCTTTGGGAACCAAGAGCTACAACTCAATATTCTTCTGAAAGCTATTATATGACAGATGTGAAAATTATAAATGAAACTGTATTGACTTATGTTATATGCAAGTATATCCCAGTTACAACAGATATTTTAAACTGACAGAAAGCCTTGTGTAGTTTTTTGTTAGTGGGACTTCTGACACTGTGAGGAGGAAGTTTCTCATGGTCTGAGCTGTAGAAGTTTGTTGCAAGCCTCAGGCAGGCCAGCAGGTGTCAATCAGTCCTGCTAGATTTGTACTTTGATTTGATGAATTAAAATCCACAAATAAATGGATCCAAAGAGCGGGGTCAAGATGAAAACATCTTTTGAGGTTGGGATATTTTTCCAATAGCAGGTTCCAGATTTTTTAGAGGTTTTACCAGATACCCAATTTTATTTGTGCCAGCTAATTTTCAACAGCTGAGCAATACAGGTTGAAAGTGTTATTTTACTTTCAACCTCATCAATGATGAGAGTCAACCCCAATGATGACAGTCTCATCATTATGTCCACAACGGCAAACACAAATAGCTATTCTCACTTTATTTCAGTAAACAGCCTAAAACTCAAAGTACAATGGCCACAGTGAGCCACGTCAAAGGGAAAATAATGCTGAACAACAAGTGAATAGCAACTCAAAGTCACTTGTATTCTTCCTCTCTCTCTCACTCTGTCTCTCACTCTTGCTCTGTCTCTGCCTCTCTCTTTCTCTTCCTGTTTCTCTCTCTCTCTCTCTCTCGCTGTTGGCTCTACAAACTTGGCAACTGTCTGATAGACAACTCCACAAGCTGACAGAGCAGGAAATATATATAAATGCAGGAATCGTTTTAGATTCCTGGTTCCATTCGTCATCCTGCTGCTTTGGTTTCTGGATTCCTCTAAAAATCGTCCTGCCACTGCAACACATAAAAGCTCCAAACTGGATTCCACATCGAACTCCACCTGCCTGTCAACCTGCCGTCACTGATCCATCCTGGAAGAACACAGACAGCCTATCAACCACAGTCCTGGAAAACCCACTTACGTCCTCCTCAAGCCTTTGTTTTTTCCAGAAGAGGTTTGAGACAAAAGAATAATTATTTAAAAATAAGATCTGATGAGTTTTTCAGAGTCATAACAAAAACAGGAGACCATGCCAAAAGTAAAGGTACAAAAAAAATTATATTTGATAGAGATAAGATATAAATGACAAAAACTACTACACAGACAAACACAAGAAGACTAAAGAAGAGCACAAGGAAAGACACAACCCAACACACAAAATGCCAGGGTTGAACCAATTAGTTAAAATATAAATTACAATGAACTGATCAAGCTCATTGGGTATCTTGTGCTATTTTTGTATCAGGATATTTTTGTTTGCAGAAAGAGGGCAAAATGTGTTTGTGCATATTTGGAATTGTTATTTGAATATCTTCAGCCATAAACTCAATAGAGGTCAATTTAAGAATGAAGGTAGTCTATCATATTTTTATGTACGGTCAGTCTGCATTTTCTTCATTGGTCTGAACTTACAGCTGGTCTAGAGATAACTACCATATGACTATCATATGAGATAGAGCGGTTCTTAGTCATAAACACTGTACAACACCATCCTGTGCAGATAATAAGATTAAACCTTGTACACAATGGTTTGAATATTATAGAGCATGATAAATTATGCAAGATTTTACAGCAATGAACAACATTTATGTGAGAAAAATGGTTGTGTTGTTGGAAACGCCTCACACTGGTATATTTTAAGACAACCAATCAGTTGCCAGGAATCAGAACCCACCTCCTACTTAAAGTTGAACCAGAGGCCAAACAAAGACAGTCTCAAAATGATTCTGTTTTGGATCACACTTCTCCTTCATCAAGGATGTGAGTTAAATATCAATTCATTTCAATTTGTCATGTAAATATTCGAATGCCTGCTATTTTTATTACTGCTCTTGCTTCCAGTTTTGTGGTCTTATTGCACACTATGGAGTGCCTTTACTTTATTTGACTAATTATTTGACAATTTCTTATCTTTCTATCTAATGCAGATGGTTTGGTTCCAGTGATCACATCTCATCTTGGTGAAACAACAACACTTACATGCACGTTGCCTGCTAATAAAGACAGACGTAATAAACTTTTTTGGTACAGGCAAACTGCAGGAGATACTCTGGAAGTTGCTGTAAAACTTATAAATCTTGCAAAGCCAGAGTATGGAGCAGGTTATTCTGACTCAAGAGTAAAAGCTGTACTTACTGACGAAGTGAGCAACCTGACCATTTTAAAAGTAGCTCAAGAAGATGAAGGAATATATCACTGTGGCTTTACCGACTGGAACCAAAACGTTTGGCAGGGGATGTACTTGTTAATAAAAGGTAAAGTATTTTAAAAGGTATTTGGCTTTTCTTTTTTCTTTTCTTTTTTTTATCAAAACGTTTACAAAACTGCATGAGAGATTAATAGATTTTTAATAAAACAATATTTATAAATTTTGGATCAGTTATGTTTGTTTTTGCAATGCTAAAGTAACCTAATTAAAATGAGCATGTTTATGGCCTCTTTAAAGTGAAAAAAAAGTAAGTTATGTTTTACGTTACAGTCCAGGATTAATTATTTCACTAAGCCATGATGCCTTTTACGGCAACTCTTGGCATTTTAGGTGAAGAAGTAATCTCTAGAAGATTTCTGAGCAAGAGAAATTAGAAAAAATAAAATATATATATATAAATATAGAAGATAAAAAAAATTGTACAATTGTAATTTCTAAAATTCTATATTTTGGTCATTGAGAAAGTGCTTGAGATGATCTGTTCTCATTTATCAATCACAATCCTCTGGTGGCCCAATAAATTTAGCTTTTTACTTTACAAACTTTATAGTTTTACTTTATCTTAATATTTACCTTATATTTAACTGTTTACTTAATTGGACTGGATTTGTTATTTGCTAAATAATGAGAGCTGCACTCACATTAATTAGAAAAGAGAAATGGTGGAGAGCTCAAACTCTAAGATGTTAGCGAGAACTCGATGCAATATTTGTTTCTTGTTGTATATTTTATCCGTCTCCACGGCTCTGTTATAATTCTGAATCTAGATTATGTCACAAATATAAATAGCATTTTCTAACATTTTCTACAATAATCTACAGGAAACACTGTGGGAACATCAAGCTACAGAGTAGTTCAGAAGGAGATGGTATCAGATTCTGACGGCCCAGACGGTTATGTGACTCTTCAGTGCTCCGTCCTCTCAGATTTTCAGAACAAGACTTGTTCAGAAGACCTCAGTATGTTCTGGTTCCGATCAGATAAATCTCACCCGGATATCATCTACACAGATGGAAACAGAACTAACAGATGTCAGAAGAAAACTGGTGATCAGACTGGACGGGTTTATAATTTTTCTAGAAAGATCAGCTCCTCTGATGATGGGACTTACTACTGCGCTGTGGCCACATGTGGAGAGATATTATTTGGAAATGGAGCAAAGCTGGAAGGTTGTATGATTTTTTTGGTTTCCATTGAAAAATAGATTTTCAAACATAATATTTTCCATAAACAAAATATATTTTTTTTGTCTTTTCTTCACAGAGCGAAAGGCAGACCCTGAATTTCCCATACTATTGATAGCTGTGACCTGTTTAATTATTTCCTTGATTATAAATGCTGTGTTTGTCTTTTACCGAGCTCCAAGAGCAGCATGTAAAAAAATTAAAGGTAAATGTCATTGAAATTATGGGATTTAAAAACTACCAGAAACATTAGTTAAGCTCTGATTTGTACTCACATGCCCTTGATCACTTTACAATACTAAACTCACACTCAATAACAATTTTGAAATCATATAATCATGTACAATAAGCAGGGCAAATTTCAGATTCTTGACAGAAGAAATGGCAGTTTAAACTTTGCTTAGAAGTTTCAGTCAGTGTAAAAACAAAGTATCAATAACAATCATATTCAGATTCCTCTTGTTTCTTTCTCTATAATTAGAAGTAGAAAGCACCTCTTCAGAAGAAAGATGGAGGAACTTGAGTCAGCAAGGCGATCAAAATGTAAGTCAAGTCAAAAACTCAAGTGAACACCTACTGAAATTGTTTCTATCATCATGCGTTGTAATGATTTTTTTTATTTGCTGTGCAGAATGAAGATGGATTAGATCTGAACTATGCAGCTTTACACTTCAGTGCTGGGAAAGCCACAAAAGGAAAGAAGAGAAAAGGGCCTGAGGACAGTGTGTATTCTCAAATTAAACTCTGAACATCTGTTCATATGTGAAGGATGTTTAAAACATCCATGGAGTGAAAATGAGTGAATAAATAAAGCAGAAAAAATATGTGTTTTGTTCTTTGATTTTTCCATAATGACGAGTTTTACTTTTGTTACTCTTTGTAAGTAAAATTGTTGTTCTTTCATTTAACTTCATCCTGAAGTTTTATCTGAAATCTGGCATTTGTATAATTAATTCTGGTCGTTGTCTTTTTGATTGTTTAGCATATTTTTTATATTTATGCTCACATTCAAATATATCTTGTGGTTTTTACCTGTAAAAGCTATTTCATAAATAAGGATAACTTACTTCTTTTTAATCATCAGCTGTTGAAAACACGTTGGTGGACAACATTGCAATAACATGCAAATTTTGAGCAAACATGTAAAAGGTATCAACAAGAAAAAAAAAAAAAAGCAAAATCGTTTTGGATCAACCTGTCTAAATCTAAGTCTGATGTTGATGTTGTGTTATTTCATCAAATGTTGATACAATGCATGGTTGTAATAAACAAAATGTTTACAAACTAGCATGGATCACACATCTAAAAATCCCTGAGAGATTTGAATTTAAATCTTTCCGAGTTTTGTGGCTCTAAGGCATAGATTCACCAGTGGATGGGAGCATATGCTGCGTCAGAACTTATATGGCAAATAACTTTCCATTTCATTTTTACCACATGATGTCTTACAAAAAAGTACAAAAAAAGTTCTATCCATCCGTCCATCCCTCTGTCCGTCCATCCATCCATCGTCCGTCCATCCATCCATTTTCTTACATCCTTGACCCTCGTGGGGTCAGGAGGGATGCTGCTGCCCATCTCCAGCGAGGCATTTCGGGCGAGAGGCGGGGTTCACCCTGGACAGGTCGCCTGTCCATCACAGAGTCCCCTTTTGGAAAAATTGAGGAAGTTATTTTGAAATTTGCTATTTTCATCATCCTTTTCTAAATGCACATAAAAAACATAAATAGAAATATAGTTACAGATATACACATATGATGCAGATGTTATGAGTATCACATGTGTGGAAAGAAAAGACTTTCTTTCTACACATAGACATCATTTATATGGTGTTTCTTTTGTATATTCATGAAAATTCATGCAATTTGAGGAGATTGTTAGACTCTGTTTTATGCAATCTTAAGACTATATGAACAACAGTATATGTACTGTTCTGTTGATGTTGTGTTTGTTAATGTAGAAGTTATAACATCCTCACCACACTTGTTTTCTGGCTTATATTTCAATGGATTTCAATAGACACCATCACCTTTCTATGCATCTGGTGCTATAAGATGCTCCCACCATCACCTTTATGTTTTTGTCTGTCAAAATAATCCACTTGAATATCACAACCATGCATACCCGCATATCACCATCATATCACACATCAGTTTGTGGATGAAATTGTGCTTATCCTCATGTAATGCAGTACACTTTGTCTTCTCTGAGGTAAGGCAAGGCAAGGCAAGGCAAGGTATTTTTATATAGCACATTTTCAGCACCAAGGCAATTCAAAGTGCTTTATATGAATTAGAGGAAATACAAACAAAAAAAAAACAAAAGAAAAGCAAAGGAAAAACAAAACAACCAAAGTACTTCACAGTCATGAATTAGTAGGAGTTTCTCAAAGGAACAAGAATAAGTACTCCACATTTTATAAATTAGTAGGAGCCTCTCTTGATAAACTAACAGGAGTTTCTCTAAATCTTTAGTTTGTTCTAACTAATAAGAATGAGTGGGACGAAATGACAACATTGGAAAGCATATGGCACATCTAGCAAGATAAGGCACAGACATGCAGCCAGTGAAAGGTGGTGAAACTCATGGTGTGTATCGGTTTGCTGTGAATGTGTAAGCATGTGTGTAACCACAAGCTGTGTAGTTCTCCCAGGCAACAGTTTCTGATGTGATGGTTTTATCTAAAAGCAAGTCCTTGGAGGTGCTCTGTTCCACAGTCATACGGATGTCTTCAGATGGCAGTGAGATGGAAAGGAATGTCATGTTTTACAAATCATCCAGGACATTTGAAATAGCCAGTTCAGATACAGTAGATATATTTAGGTTGGGCATACTTTAACATTTCAATCTGCACTAAAGTCTCACTGGTACATCTCTATTGATTCCAATCAGCCAAATTAGTACAGTTCTTTCCACAGGGCTAAAACTAGCAACTTCTCCAGCATCAGTTCTACTCTGATAGTGAGTCCGAGGGTCCACAACTGGCCTGCAAATTTCAGCAAGAATCACATCCAACTTGTGCATCTGACCTATAGCATGTCAGTCTGGGTATTTGCTGGTTGGCTCAATCCATCACAAATTTGTCAATATGCCAGGTATCCACTAACTCCAAACTACAATGAATCTTGTATTACACCTGGTATACCCCAGCAAGACAAGTGGGCTCTCCTCTGCCCTGTCTTCTCATTGAGGAAATTGGATCAATTGCATCGAGAGGCCAGTGGACCAGATCCATAATTTGTAGATTCGGTGGATGTGCAAAGAGAAACTCCAAAAATGCAGCACAAAAGCACAAAAATAGAGCATGAAGGATAAAGGTGGGTAGAGAAGGAGCAGAGGAAACAAGCGTCTGCCTTCACTGAGAGCTAGGGAGCAGAACTCTGAGAAAAAAAATAAACTCAACTTATGTCAAAGCTGCTGGAGTTCCTGACAATTCAGTCACTTTTGGCCGCTTGCTGAACATTTAACTATTTGTGTAGGACATTAAACATACATCTAAAAATTTCGTAAAATATGAAAATTTAACACTAAATAAGATTGTGCTCTCATTGCAAAAATAAAATTCCTTATTCTGACAAGGCAGAACACTGTAAATGTTTCACCTCTGATTGCAATAAACATGCAATGACATGTTGTGCATCAAATGCATCAGTCTTTAAAAGACATGAATTTAAAGTTTTATGAAAAATTCCCTGAATTCTCTACATTTAAATCAACATATGAAGCATTTTTGGACAGTATAGCATACAGTCCAAGACAAGTTGATATATTTCTTGGTTTTTGTGAAGTGATGAAGAAATTACAAAACCATCAGTATCATACCACATACAAACAAATACCTTAACAGCACAGATTTGCAACAGCACAATTTCTTTTCCAGCAAATGACCTTCAGGGGTTTGTTGGATCCACCATTTTACAAATCATAATAATTTTTAAGATTATATGCTACTTTGTAATTTGTCTGTTGGTATTGTTCACAAAAAACCATAATATTTTAAAAATTCTAGGATTCCTTAAAACAGAAAATACCAGGGAGTCGAACAAGGCGCATAACAGAGAACATGAGATAGTTTATGCAGATTACTGAGGAGTCTGCGGTTTGTCTAGCAAGAATTTAAAACGCACAAACAATACTGTAAAACTGATTTGAAAAAGGATAGTTTTTCTAATATAGTTTTATGAACTAAAAGAAGAAACAAAGTCATATAAAAGAAAGGAGAAACAAAATGTCTTCTGCAGGAGAGTTTTCCTATTGTAACCCTCATCACTCTCTGTGACTGCACCTTTAAATAGGTCAATGCACATGATGTAAATTGTAGCCTGAGAGATCACAGCCTTTTGAGACATGTCAATTCAGGATGGAGTGACCTAGGTATGTTTTCCTGCTGCATTCAGGATGTGACTCTGTTTTCAGATGAATATCTGTATTTATATCTTCATCTAAATGGTGTAGTTGCAATAAATCAATCAAATATTATTTGTATAGCACATTTCAGCAGCAAGGCATTTCAAAGTGCTTTACATAATACACAAAAACATAAAGTCATGCAACATAGAATCAATAATCAAAAACTACATTAAGTCAAGTGCCATAACAATGCAAATAAAACCTTTTTAATATGTAGGTACAATTGCTGCACTTCCAGCCAATAATCACTAAATTTGAAATTGATTACATGTAAAATCCAACTCGAAACAGGTGCATTTGAAGTGTTGTTCAATTATTGACCATCAACATGACAATTTAATGAATATTGCTATAATTACAAGACCCTGGCCCCAAGAAGAGAAAGACTTTTGCTGCAGGAAATGGCCTTTGATTGTGCATTTTGAGATAACCAATCAGATGCTCTCGTAACCACTCCTCCTTCTGTCACTGGAATAAAACCTTGTGTTTCTGTGAAAACAGCTTAAAGATGAATCTGTTATGGCTCGCACTGATCCTCCTGCACCAAGGAAGTAAGTTAGATAACAAACAAAACCTCTGAATGTTTGTGAGCATAAGATTGTGTCTTATTTGTTTGTTCTGAATAGCAAACAATGCTAACATGTTTTATTCTTCATATTGCAGATGCCTTGGTTCCAGTGACCATCGTTCAGCTTGGAGACACTGTAACTTTGAAATGCTCTTTTCAAGAAGAAAAGAAGAGCAGCAGCAGTGAACTTCACTGGTACAAACAAAGTGCAGGAAATACACTGGAATTAATTGTGAAGCTCATTGAAAATACCACACCTACTTATGGATCTGAATTTTTGGACTCAAGACTGACTGCAACATATACAGCGAAAATTAGCAATCTGACAATTAGGAAGACGACTGAAGGAGACGAAGGCATGTATCACTGTGCGTTGATTGACTGGAACAAGAACATTTGGCAAGGGACCTATTTGCTACTACAAGGTATTTTAATTATTAAAATTACGTCAACAAAACAAATACTTAGAAATAAACACTTTCCTTTTGATCTATATAAATGTTAAAAGACATCTTAATAAATCCAGTACAAGTTTATCCAAAACACGGTTTGTCACATATGACATTTGAGCAACTTCTTTTAAATTTAAAGATAAACACCTCGTCATCAATCCTGAGTATGAATCGCTATGTAGAATAGATATATTGTTGGGTGAGCTGTTGAAAATTATTAATTGTTTTACTTTACAAATGCACAAGCAAGTAAAATAAAGTGAGGAAGCAAAAAGTAAAAGTGGGCAGATTTTTACTTTTTGCAGCAGTATATAAACTGTTCAAAAATCCAGCTGTGGTTGTCAATAGACCTCTAGCATCTCCCAGAGGTCAACTGAAAAGGGAGCTAAATGGATGAGATTTCTCATAACCTTTTCCAAGTTTTAGCATAAGTAAATGCCAAAGTCAGAGGGTAGAAGTAATCAAATGTAGCGATCCATCACAACCATTTGTTTTATGTATTTGTGAAATGTATTTTTGATTTAGATTTTTTAAAAATTGTAATGTCTTCTTACAGGAATACATTTAAGCTAAAAACTATTTATAACCCTGACAGATTTGGGATTAAATTAATCACTTAATTTGACCAATATGTTTCTTTTCAATGGATGTAATCTTCACATATCTATTATTTGTTAAGTTTATTACATTTGAATTAAAGTCTAATATATTTCCAACACATTTCAGTAGCAAAGAAGTTCAAAGAAGTTTACATAATAAAAATATATCCATCCATCCATCCATTTTCCGTCACCCTTCTCCCTAACGGGGTCGGGAGTTGCTGGTGCCTATCTCCAGCTGCGTTCCGGGCGAGAGGCGGGGTTCACCCTGGACAGGTCGCCAGTCTGTCGCAATAAAAATATATCAAAGTGAACAAATTAAAAAATATGTGTAACATGTCAAAACAACTTCAGTAAGTGATTGAGGAATTAATGATAATTCAGTCTAATTGTAAGTAGAGTTCAACTCAAGAAGAAACACTCAACCCGTTGAAAGAAAAAGTGCTTCAATATGTTCTCAATATTGTTACCTACTAACCACATATTAAGGTATTAATCACAGTGCAAACAAAACTATCCCAACTCTAAACAGTTTGCTAAGACTTATCCATATATATATATATCCATCCATCCATCCATTTTCCGTCACCCTTCTCCCTAACGGGGTTGGGAGTTGCTGGTGCCTATCTCCAGCTGCGTTCCGGGCGAGAGGCGGGGTTCACCCTGGACAGGTCGCCAGTCTGTCACAGGGCATATATATATATATATTTTTTTTTTTTTTTACATTTTTATAATTGTAGTGTCTAACAAAAAATTATCTTTTATTTAGGAAATACTGTGGTGTCTTCAAATTACACAGTTGTTCAGACGCCAACAGTATCACATCCAGTTCATCCAGGAAGCCCAGTGACTCTTCAGTGTTCGGTCCTCTCTACCTCTGACAACAATAAATGTTCAGGAGAACTGAATTTGTTCTGGATAAGAGCTGGAGACAAATCTCTTCCAAATGTCATCTACACTGATGGAAACAGAGAAAACAAATGTGAAGAGAATTTGGACTCTCAGCAGAGATGTGTGTACAATGTCTCTAAAAAAGTCAATGCATCTGATGGGACTTTCTACTGTGCTGTGGCCACATGTGGAGAGATAGTTTTTGGGATTGGAACAAAATTGGATGTTGGTATGATTTTGTGTTTACATTCAATAACATTAATGTAAGCAAATGATGAAATTAGATAAATGATGGTTTTAATTTTTTCCTCAGAAACAAACTTTTTTTTGTGTCTCTTTCATTTATAGCTACATCTCAAGATGACTTTGTCATCCTGGTGGTAACAATTACCTGCTTGGCAATTTCTGTGATTATAAATATACTTTTCTGCTGCCAGATCCCAAGATCATCATGTAAACTTGTTAAAGGTAAGTGCTAAATGACACATTTCATAAAATAAGATAAATGGAAATAAAAAAAGGCATTTCTTCAAGAAAGATTCTTAAATGGTTTTGGAGAATACTAAAAATTAAAGTCACATAATCTAGTTAACATGCTTTTAGTTAGGCATTGTGTGAAATAACATGCTTCTAGTAAAGCAGCTTGTACTGTTAAAATACTTGTTTTAGTTATGAAAAATTTAATTAAACTGTGGATGCTCTTCAAACTGTTTGGTTAAATACATGACCATATTTATCTTTTGTGGATACACAGAGAAAGAAGCGTCCTGTTCTCGAGCAAAACAAACCACCCGGGGGGAGTCAAAAGATTTTACTGTAAGTAAAAATGTAAAATCAATTTAATTGTTGAGGTGTAATGAAATATTAACCACCCATCTGGTATGGCGATAACATTTTTGATAAATCCTTCCTTTGCTTGATAGAATGAAGAGGAACATGAATTGAACTATGCAGCGTTACGTTTCTCTGGAGCTAAACGGATGAAAGGAATACCAAAGAGAGAGATGAAGACTGACGAGAGTGTATATTCACAAGTGAAACACTAAAATATGAATATGTGGTTGTAATTTTTTGGGGGAGCAAAATCTCACAGAGGGAGTGAATAAAATGAAAATATTTTCTTGTTGTTTGATGCCGTAAAGAATACAGTAAATGCATATGATTGCCATTTGCAGTATTTTCACATAATTAAAAGTTTTTATCTTATTACCTGTATTTTTTTAATCTTTAAAAACGATTTCAGCTGGATATTTAGTTATAGATATGTTTTTCCTGTAATAAAACTGTAAAAAAAGAAGTATAAAAGTTGATATGATGGTGGATAGATTGTGATTTTTAACAAACTAAATTCAGCCCATCCGCCTAATTCACCCAGATAACATAGACCTTAAAAACACACTGAAACCGCTCTGCTTGTATTTTCTCAAAAAGCAGACAATCTGGAACCATTCTATAAATGCAATAAGTAGTAACATACAGTGTATTATTCTTCACTTTTTCAACATTTTGTCATATTAGCCTTACTACAAATTATTTTTAATTAATCTATTTTCTTAAAGTTTTACTCACAAATTCACCATTATGAAAAGGTAGAAAATAGTTTTTGAGTGATTTGTAAATTTATTAAAATTAGATAATCAAAAAATCACATTCATGTAGGTATTCACAGCCTTTGCTTTATGCTTGGGTGATCCACGTTTGGCAGCCTCAAATGTTTTTAAATGTGATACCATAAGCTTAGTCAGCTTATATTTATGCAGTTTTGCTCATTCTTCTTGCAGTACATCTGAAGCTCCATCAGGTTGGATGGGGTTGGTCTGTGCAGACATTTTGTAACTTCTCCAAAGATCTGTTCAATCAGATATTCAGAGTAATTCTACACCCAATCCTTTGAGAGCTAGGCCATGTGCTTTTCATTAGTAATGTTTCATCACTCATCTACTGGAGGGAACATGCTAGACAGGAACATGCAATCACTAACAGTTTTCAAATTTATTTAAACACAAGCTAATTGATTTAAACATTTCTTAATGTTAAATCATTAAGAAATTAGTTAATTCCCTTGGATTAATTGATTATGGCACATCGGTAGATAGGTGGAAGTTTCATTTTGGCAAATTTGATTGAGAGCAAGAGGAGAAGCATCAGGATGTCAACAGTGAAGGAAGATGGATTTTTGTTGATATTTTCATAATTTTTATTTTTAACAAAGCATAAGAAAATGGAACCAGTCAGGACAGCACATTATTATTAATTTCAGTCTATGTTTTTTTTGTAGTTGTTGTTGCAGCAGCACCCCCTTCAGATGCTGCCTCCCAAAGCAACTGTATGTGGCCTATGTCAAGCACAAGTCCTGCTTATATGAGATACAGTTTCGTTTGCTGTCCAAAAATGAGGCTGAAGTTCCAAGTCTTCTTTTGTGGTTTTTATATCGAGGTTACTTGTTTCATTTATCAACTTGTGTGCCGGTTGAGGGTGAAACCTTCAATCAGATACAGTAAGATGTGTTTCAATAATTGGTGCACGAATGGAGCTTCCACCACAAACACCTCCTTATTGTTGAATGCTAGCAGTGTGCTCTGTCTCTTGAAGCAAATGATGTGCTAAAAGAAGAAGCAGAACGGTGGGGAAGGGTCGTCATGAAGCTTCCGCAGGAAACTGCATAGATAGTCTGGCCATGTCAGGTTAAACCAGAGTTCTATTTTCATCATGTTCCAGTGTTGTGCCATTGTGGTATAGCCAAACTCCAATGCATGGCAACAACTGTTCCAACTGCACCACACCTGGGATGACATTATGTGCAGGTTGAGGACAGAGAGAATATTTTGAAAGAGGAGTGAAGGAAACTATCAAAAGAAAACAACAACACTGAACTCAGGGGCAAGGGTTGCAGTTTCAGGTTTCATGCATCTGCAATCCCTGGTTTGCAGTGGTGCACATTGTACTTACTTTTGAAAATGCTGAAGTATTTAAATGTACAAATTATATTTTCTGATATCATAACACTGCTGTATTGTTTTTTGAGACCTTTTACAGAAACATGTAACTTGCTGAAGCAACCTGATGGTATACTGACATGTCGGACCACTCAGCTACAAAAAGTCAACACAACAATTATTGGTTTGCTAACACCTAGCTGTTATCATTCTGGAGGTTGTTTTCATATGTCATTATTAAGATGAAAATTGTGAAGAAAACTTGTTTATCTGCTACCAATAAAAACAAAGACGCTGCATTCAATGCTGTTGGTCAGCACATGTGTGCTGTGCTCAACATCTATGTTTTATTAGCTTTTGTGACCCAAACACAGAGAAATGTTGAAAATACATTGATAAACTGTTGTTTATTGTTCAGCAAAATGTTTGTTTTGCAAAAGCCAATGCATGTGCTATTGGATTTATCTGTTGGAAGCTTGAAGTAAGTTTCAGATGTACATGTTTTTTTTCTTTTGTAACTTTGGGTTTTAGAACAAATGAAGACATTAGGTAAGTATCATTTTGCAAAAACGATATTTAAGGGAGTATTTACTCCAACCACCCCTGACTGTCAGATGCTCAGTGATTATCTTGCAAATCTTGAAATGCCTGATGATGGTACCAATCCCCAAAGGTTGTTGGACGAGAGGCAGAGTACACCCTGGACAGCTTGTCACTCCATTAGAGGGCAACACAGAGACACACAGGACACGCAACTACAACACTTACACATATACATAACGACAATTTAGAGAAATCATGTGTGGTTTCGGTCTATTGGAGAAAGCTGGAGTATGCAGAGAGATCCCAGGGATCCACCAAGACAAAACACAAACTCCATGCAGAAAAACACTAAAACCAGGATTTAAACCAAGAACCTTTTTGTTTAATTAGTTCAACAAATTGTTAGTATTATTGACAATGAGTAAAAACATCTAAGGCATTGGTTTAGAAAATCTTCCTGAATTTGCTAGTCATCTTCATGTTTTTGAGGTATCCTTGGCTCAGAGCTCGATGACATGATAACGAAGCCGTTTTGTCTGATGTGTAGGAGCTGTAATAGATCTGTAACATGCAGATCAAGCACTGAGGACCGCAGTTGATCACTCCTAATCAAATACAACATATTTTGGTCTAGTGATTGAGTTTGTTGTAGTGCATGTCCACCATGTCAATTTATCAAGCTGAAGAATATATGAATGAGCTATATTACTGGTTTGGCTGTATTACTGGTTATTAATGGTGAGCACTTACTTTTACTTCACAAACAGAAGGACACGGCTTTAAATGCAGCAAGGATTTAGCAAACTTTCTTATAGAGGGACATTTGGGTTAAAATGGAGGGACTCTTGTGTCTGTCTATAAATAACCCCTTAAATATGAGCAATTTCCGATGTGCTCTGATTATCACATGCTAATAATGTCCAGTGATGCATAAACAAAATAATTTGCCTGTACAGATTACAGACAAATTACGACTAATACATCTGCATAAGATGAGATAATACAGTGACACCCAATAGTGTATAAATTTTATACAATGTCTTGGTGAATTTGAGGTCATTAAAGTACAAATAACCAAGACAAAGAACCGGAAGAGGGAAGAGTGATTGTGGCAACAAATGTTCTTTGACTGGATATTTAAAAACAAAACAAAACAAAGACATCCTGGAACACCACACCTCCTTCTCTAACTTAGGCAAGAACAAGTCTGTGAAAGAAGGGAGTGTCAAGATGGTTCTTTTGTTGGTTACACTGCTTCTCCTTCCTCAGGGACGTAAGTTAAACCTGCATTCATTTAAAATTTTCATCTAGTTGAATTACTATTTGATTAATGACAGCTAATGTCTATATTTTACATATCTTTTGATGTTGTCTGTTTTCTTTAACTTAATCTTACTTTTTATGATGTCATACTTATTTCCAAAATGCAGATATGTTGGTCCCAGTGAAAACAGTTGCCCTTGGTCAACCAGCAACTTTTACATGCCCATTTCCTGCTGATAAGCTGAGCAACAATGAAGTCCACTGGTACAAACAGAGTACAGGGGATAGTCTTAAATTGATTGTGAGGCTGCGGAAGCACGCAGACCCTGCATTTGGGCAGGAATTTTCTTCCTTAAGAATGATTGCATCAAAAAATGAGACTGTTAGCAGACTGACAATACTGAAAACAGTTCCAGAAGATGAAGGGATGTATCACTGTTCTATCATCGAGTGGACAGAAAACCTTTGGCATGGGACCTATTTGTATTTCAAAGGTAATGTAAAAATATAAGCACTTATAATTGTTGCTGTTGAACAATTCTGTCACTTATGATGAAATATCACCTTTCTCAACAAGTTTATTATCAGAGTGAAGAGATATAATTTTTACCTGGTGAGATCAGATAATTGCTCCCAATAACGCCACAATTCTCTATGCTCACCTGTAATTGCTCTAAAAGCAATGGGACAATCAGAATAATAATTTATATTTGAATTGCATAAGCCACAACCAAAACTAAGTAAGCAACTTCATCACTCAGTGAATAAAAATGTTAAGTAATTAAAACCACTCAGAGAACAAGAACTTAAGAAAAACAAGAAGGGGAGAAACTGTAGGTGAATAAGTCTTCAATTTCACTCTGTTCTTCATTTAATAAAATGTGTTTAAAGATACTAAAAAAGTTTTGATTGCTGTTTTTTCTTAAATAGAAAACGCTGAGAGGACATCAAAACATACTATTGTTCAACAGTTGACGGCAGCAGATTCTCACCTTCCAGGAGACTCTGTGACTTTAAAGTGTTCAGTCCTCTCTAATCCTGACAAGATGTGTCCAGAAGACCTCAGTGTATTCTGGGTCAGAGCCAGATCACACAACTCCCATCCACACATCATTTACATAGATGGAAAGAAGCATGATGACTGCAATACGAGAAAGGACTCTCAGAGGAGATGTGCACTTTCTAAAAACATCAGCTCCATCGACAACGGTACTTACTGCCGCGCTGTGGCCACATGTGAAGAAATATTTATTGGAAATGGAACAAAAGCCAAAGTTCAAGGTAATTGTATGCTTCGATATATGATCATTTTATGTTTTATATATGATGTGTATTGCATCAGATAATGTGACAGTAACTGCAAAGGCAATTAGCTTTTACTCATTGTAACTCAAGTTTCCCCCTCCTTAAATAATGATTTAGGTTTCAACTTGTGGTTCCAAGATACGGACAAAGTTATTCTTCCATTGTGTGGAGTTTTAGCTTTAAGTCTTATTTCAACAGTTGTCCTGATACTCTCCATTAGCACAAGCAAGTATATGGACAACAAAGGTAATACAAGTTAACAGTTAATTTCTGTGTAGAAGAGCATCAATCCTATTAATATATATTTTTGTTCCAATAAACAGCTGAGGTTGACCTACACAAGTACTGTGGTCGTGAGAAAAGACAACAGGTAAAGTATTAAAATATATATTTTAATATTAATAGTACAATTTTGTGTAGTTATATATTTTGACCAATCTTTTCTATTTTACAAGGGGGTTGAATATGGACAGATGTACTCTGTGGTTGTCTTCAACATAAGAAACCGGGAAGTGGATCCCTGAAACAACCATAGAGAGAGAAAGTTCACACAAATCAAAGTTTTTGGACTTGAGATCTTTGGTGTTGCCTGTAACTAAAAATTGAATAGATACTTGTTTAGATCATATTGCTTTAGTAAAATAAGCATAACAGTGAATAAAATAAGATCTATTATATTTCATCTGTACGCTAAACACAGTGTGTTGAAGTTTTTTATAAATATGTTTTGTCTTTGTAAGAAAATATTTAGTAAAGGTTTTTTGTTTATCTTTTAATATGCCTACCTGGAGGATATTTGAAATGCAATGTTCTTTATTCAAATTATTGTCCAGGTCTTCATGTAATTTCTGTCTTTCTTTGCTACTCTAAATTATTTCGTGAGCAAAATTATTTTTCTAAAAATAAAAAATTAATGCAAACACAATTTTAACTGTTAAGTATTTGTTTTCCATTTGTCATTCAATACATGTTTTGTCAAAAGGAATATCTAGGAACTGATAAGATTCATGATCAAGGTTTTGATCTTGAAACTATTTTCTAAAAAAAAAACACAAGGAAAATGGTAGAACACTTCCACTGGAAAATGTGAAAATATCAATGTAACCTGATGCAATCAAGTTAAAATACAATGTGTGCACATTTACTAGGCAAACGAGTATCTTTAACATATCTTTTGGGATATTTTTTTAACCCCAAGCTTAATGGATCTAAGCATAGCAGGTGAAGTGTATCTGTGAATGAGGAAGCATTGGGAGGTCAACATTTTATTTCAGGGTGTGCATAATTATTTGGCAGCCTCTTTTATTTAGGCAAAATGGTGCAAAAATGAAGTTTAACTGAATCTGAAAAGTTAACAATTACCAAAATTATCTCAGACAGATGTGTCACTTTTGAAATTGGATAATCACAAAACCATCACATGTTTTGTGGTAAATAGTCTACAGGATTGCAAGAAAAGTGAACTCCAAAGGATTTGAGAAGTTTCAAGCATGAAGCATCCAGGAGCATGTTATCCTCCAGTTCCATCATATTCCATAATTTTCAACCCGCAGAGACGTTGCCAAGGTAAGGGAGGCTGAAACCTGACCACTACTCCACATAACACTTAAGCTGATTCATCTAGTCTGAACCAAGACATATCAGAAGAAACATTTTTCAAAGGATTTTATGGATGAAATGAGAATAATTCTTATTAGACCAAATGAACGGGCCTGCAGCTGAATCAACAGAAATTACCGTGCACCCCAGTCACCCCAGAGGTGAGGTGCTGGTATGGGCTGGAAACCATTTCAGGTGGAAGACTGGTTTGAAATCAACTCTCAAACTTACTGCCAGTTTTCAGAAGGCATTATCTTCAAGTAGTGGTACAAGAAGAAGTTTGCATCTTCCAAAAAGAGAATGATTGTTTTGAATGACAATGTTGCATCATAGGTGTCTAAGTATTCATCTGCATGGTTTGTAGTAAAGACTCCCTTACTGACTTGACCTGAACCCAATCGAGAACTTGTGGGCAGTGCTGAAGCAAGATATTTATAGTGAAGGAAAACAGTCGACCTCTCTAAACTGTCTGGGAGGATGTGGTTGCTGTCGCACAAAAAGTTGATTGTTAACGGAACGAGAAACTGACATGAATGGAAAGCTTATCGGTGTTGGTGAAAAGAAGGGTGGCACTATTGGTCACTGATTTTTGCTAAAAATGTCAAATATTTATTGGGAAGTTTTGAGGTTTTTGTTTCTAGTTCTAAAATAATTAAAAAGTGAGATAGAAAAATGTGTGGTTTAAATTTTATTTAATAATTTTGTGCAATAATAGCTTCACAAAAATTGTGAACATACAAATATTTCTCTCAGAAGACTGAAACATCCATTTTCCTTTCTTAAACATTTGAGGTTCGTTAACATTTTGGATTAACCATAGAACCGGTTTATGTTTATAAACATAAAAAATATGGTTAATTTATGTTTATTGCTAATAATAAACATAAATCTAAAAAATGAGACATGCCTAATAACTGTCTATACAGTGTAGAGGTTCGTATGTAAAATGTTGTTTAATTAAAGCGAAAGCCAATGGGTGACTTTATGAATATTTGTAGATGCCAAATTATCCAGTTATGTCACAATGGATACAGCGTGAAATATTTTTCACATCCTCCATTTTCACATAATCCTTAGATTCTCTCTGACCTGAAAAATAAGCTGATCAGCAGCATCTCATGTAAAGGATGATTAAAAAAAACAACTTGTTAAAGCATTGAGTGCGTTCAAAAGACCGAACATAGAGCTCAGTTTGAGTGCGTTCAAAAGACCGAACATAGAGCTCAGTCCTTTAGGGACTTTCACTTTGGAAATTCCCCCCTTAGTCATATGCATATTGCTTAGATAAAAGTTGTCAGCTGCAAACAATTAAGCTTCGTTTACTCAATCTTAAATAAAGGATTTTAAATCACACTGGCCCCATTATCTCTTACCACCACCAAAGATTCAGCATCTTATTTGAATCAATGAGTGGGCTTCAGAAGCAAGTGCTTCTTCTCTTGCTTAAAAATCAGGTATGAAGTTCAAGTCTCTTCTTGTGCGACTTCTACTTTCCAGGTTACCGCTTTGACATATCAAGATGTACAAGAGCTGAAGTGAAACCAGGGTGAAAACTGGGGCCGGGGGTCATGTCTTTTTTTTTTTTTTTTTTTTTGAACAGATGAAGGAGACTGACAAAAAAAAAAACAAGCAAATGCTTTACTGAAGCCTTGTAATTTTAATGTGAAAATTTAAGAGATGTGTTTCTTTTAGTAGTAATTTCAAAGTTTGTTGGTCACAAGGTCTAAGTTTGTCTAAGTCTAGAGATTTGCTGCTAACATTTAACATCAGCCGCCTTCCAGTGTACTTTAATCCAACTTCTGGGATGGCACTGTCCGTGGTACTGGAGACTCAGTTGGACCTTGTTGTTGTGTAATAAAATAAATATTGAAAGATAGTGAAAGAAGATACTGAAGTAAAATAAACCTGAAATACTTCTTTGGGTCGGTAAAGTCATCCGACTCACGACTTCAGATTTTGCTGCATTTTAAAACGTGATCAGTATAGTCGTGCATATAGTCGTTCCTAACAAGCAATTACTTTTGTTTATCAACAAACTGAATTGAATTGAATTGAATTGAAAGCAGTAAGAGGTGGTTGAAAACAAAGCAGAAGCATTAACATCGAGCACAGCATCATCTGTAGAGAAGAGCTTGTCAGCTCGACCAGAGGCTCCAATCACAGAATCAATACTTGGAAGCAACTCTAAGCAACAACCTTCCTCCAACTCGACAGTCTTTCTCAGAAAAAAATATTCAATATCATTCTTAAAAAAATAAAAAAGGACCAAGTAGCCTACATTTTACAGAATAAATATTTTCACATTTGACAAGACCGAATAGTTTTTCTAATGCCACTCATAGGTTCTTATTAAAAGGAAAAAGTCAAACTTTTCTAACTAAAAGCTTGAAAAACGAATTAAATGAAGTACACCAAGACAGTTTCTCTACTATAGAAACTGAAAAGTCGAGGTATTATCCCTTATTACAGAGTATTGATTGAAATGCAATGACTATCAACTCTATTAATTGACTGCATCTGGAGTCCAGATTTCAGTAGTGACTTGAATTAACTGGCAATGTCTTAACAAAAATTGTTCTTGTATTTATAACTCGCTGTGAGAATTACTGGAAGCTTCGTCATTACATTGCAAGAATTTGGGACAACACACCTTAAAGGGGGGGAGACCACTGTGACAGGAAATGCTCTATCATTGTATTGTTTAAGATAACCAATCAGATCTCTCTAAGGAACATAAGACCTCCTTCTGTAACTTAAATATGAAAAATTGCTCCTATGAAGACATTGTCAGGATGATCGAGTTTATGGTTGTACTGCTTCTTCTTCATCAAGGATGTAAGTTCCTATACTTTGATACATAGGTGCTGTTTTCATTTGTGCCTGTTTGGGGTTTCTGTTGCCCTATTACCTTGCTCTCCACTTGTGGCTTTTTTGACTCACTTGTTTATCATGTTGTTCTTTTTTTAAAATACGATGTAGGTACCCTGGTGCCAGTGACCACAGTTCATCTAGGTGACCCAGCAACTTTTACATGTTTGCTTCCTGATGAAAAGCTGAACAATAATGAGCTTCACTGGTACAAACAGAATGCAGGACAGACGCTCAAATTAATTACAAAGCTGCGAAAGCATGCCGAACCTGCTTATGGGGCAGGATTTTCTGCCTCAAGAATGCGTACATCAAAAAATTACGACGATTCTGTCAGTCTGACAATTCTAAATACAGTTCAAGAAGATGAAGGAATGTATCACTGCGCGATTATTCACTGGACAGAGAATATTTGGAATGGGACCTATTTGTTATTAACAGGTAAAGTTAAAATAACTGCTGAAAACTGGACTCTGTGTTCAAATATTTATTTTTACCATATAAAACATGAAAAAATTTGAAAAATGTATTGTCAAGAGGTTTTAAAAAATGTATTTTCCACAGCTTCATATACCTCATAAGAGCATCTTTCTCTGGTTTAACATTTTTTCCGACAGGGAGCATTATGACGTTGTCTTAACTAGCATTATTAGATGACAAACCAACATCTCAGTTCACGTTTGTCACATGTCAGAATAATTAGAATTAACAAAATATGTGTTCTATGCTTCAGGAAACTCTGAAAATATACCAACGTACCAATTTGTACAAGAGGCAAAAGCATCAGCTCCAGATCACGAAAGCAACTCTTTGACTCTTCAGTGTTCAGTGATGTCTGACTTCAACCACAATGCGTGTCCAGAAGATATCAATGTGTTTTGGTTCAAAGTCAAATCAGATCAGTCTCATCCAAATGTCATCTATGTTAATGGAGACAGAAATGATAAATGTCAAGAGAAATCCGATTTCCAGAGGAGGTGCGTGTTCTCTGAGAACATCAGAGTGTCTGATACTGGGAAATATTACTGTGCTGTGGCCTCATGCGGAGAGATTGTCCTTGGAACTGGAGCAGAACAGAATCAACAACCTGGTATGATTTTAGAATAGAAAAAAAATAGCTGCTAATAAAGTGAGTATTAGTAAAAGAATATTTTTTAAAAGTGAGTATATTTCTGTCTTTTTTGTATAGAGCGAACAAAAGACCCACAAACTAATGCACTGGTGATAATAATAACATGTTTGGTCATTGCGGTCATTGTAAATGTTATTTTGATCTGCTACCAAACCCAAAAGGCAGCATGCAAACAAGTTAAAGGTAAGTTTTGTTTATTGAATTTGAATATCTTCATAGCCATTATTACTCAAACTGGATAGCAAAAACATTCAACTTGCTTGGGTTTTTCAAGTATAACTTGAAACTTAAATATAAGATGAAGTAGTTAAGAAACTATTTCTTGAATAAAATGTTTTACCAAATTGTATAAGCAGGTATATGGTTTACAATGTGGTACCTGATTAGTTAAGAAAATAAATAATTAAACCAATATATAACATTAGTAAATCGATTAGTTTAATATCTCGTTCATCTGTTTAAAACTCTTTAACATACCCTGGAGAAATTATAAAATATCACAAGATTTAATCATTCTTTTTCTTATACTTTTTCAAACTGTTTTATTGTTTTATTTCAAGTTCAAAATTCAGTATATCTTCTGTGTTTGAATGCAACATATTGCTTATTGTCTTTATATTTAGGGACAAAAAGCACCTCTTCACCAGCCACACATGATAACATAACTGAATCAGGAGAATACACTGTAAGTAAAGATTAATTTAAAGAATTTCCATGAAATTCATGTAGCAATGTGACAATATATTAATCTATTTGTTTTCTGTAAAGGACAACGATGACCAGAATCTGGACTATGCTGCTTTGCAATTCGCTGGAAGAAAAAACACACGAGGAACAAAGAAGCAACAGTCGTATCCTGAGGAAGCTGTATACGCACAAGTTAAAGTCTGAACAGGAAAGTCTGTGCGGGAACTGATAAAACCACCGTCAGAAAGTATGATAAAAAGGGTGAAATTTTCATTTAGTGGCTGTTGTTTAAAATTCTGCTTCGCTGTCATAATCCAAACTCTTCTATCCACTGGTCAACTGCTTATAGACAATTCAGAGTGAAAAACAGGCGACTGAGCTTTTTCTATGGGGACCCATAAGGTGCCTTTGAAAATCAGAGCTGCTCAAACCACCGATAACTTTAAATATCTGCTAATTTTTTGTGACATTTTTATGGCTTGCAATTCTACTTAAGCAGCACATCTTTGTGCACAAACGTTTTTCTGACATTTTTATTGATTATTTTGCTTGAGTTTTTGATTTCTTACAGTGTAAAACACCTTGGCTATTGTTGTTTGTAGATGTGCTATATGAGTAAGCTTGATATATATTAATCAAAAACATTTATAAATACTATGACTATGTATGGATGTACTGATAAAAAAAATAAAATAAAAAATGTGAGTGTATTGTTTCCATTTTTTAAGCAGTGACCCGCAACTTATTTTCTAGTTTCAGAATAAAGGATGACTTACTTTTGACTTACTTTTTTTTTTTTCTGAACATACTTCAACACAATAAATAATATCAGATTACACTAAACAAAAATCTGCAATAGTATAGAAGTACATTCAAGTCCTTCAAGGGTCTGTTACAACAGTGACTACAACTTTTTACTTCACAAAATATAAAGAAAAATGGAGCTGCCTTAGATTATAGCCATTGTAAGATTTCTCTGTTGTCTTTGGTAAAAGGCCACAAGCCATTTCTCCCTCTAGTGTTAATGTGAGTCGTTGCTTTGGTTGTACTTACCTACAACTATTTGCGCTTCCTTCTGTGGCCTGAGAATTGACTTGGTACATTGGGATGGAAAAACAATGACTTGGCCAATGACTATATTTCATATCTATCTATCTATCTATCTATCTATCTATCTATCTATCTATCTATCTATCTATCTATCTATCTATCTATCTATCTATCTATCTATCTATCTATCTATCTTTTTTTCTTTTTACACTGCTCTGACAGACTGACACCAATTTGACAACAGTTGTTATGCTGATCTCAGTCCTCTTTCCCTTTTCAACTTGTATAAGAATACAACAACAATCAGAGCCCAGACTGTGCTCCAGATTTAAAGACATGATTTGAAGATGTCACCAGAGATGTTTTAGTCTGTTAAAAGGGAAGATCAGCGCCACAGATAACAGGTTATCTGTTATCAGTGGAGGTCTATGTTAACCTATAACATAGATCTGAAACATTAGCAAATTTTGCAGTTGTAAAGATAGCAGAGCCTCTAAGATTTAAATGACATACTGATGTTATTAGTGTTTTTAATTTAAGGGTCAAGACTAGAACAAAACTCAAAAAGAGTTTATTGAAGGATGAGCTAGTAGCAGAGGAAATGAACTTTCCTCTGCTACTTGATTATATTTTGGTATAACCAATCAGATGCATCGGACATTTTGAATACCACGCCTCCTTTTTTCATTTAAATATCATCAACTGGCCAAAAAAAGACATTGTGAAGATGATTTTCTTGTGGCTTGCACTGCTCCTTGTTCATCAAGGATGTAAGTTCTTTTTAAAGTAAATAGATATTTTATTATATATGTTAGATATTTTAGCAACTACTTTCCTCTGTATGATTTAATTTTGTATCCTTTGTAATTTTTACTTCATTCTTGTTTTTTTAAATTTATTTCTTTAGGTACATTGGTTCCAGTGATCACAGTTCAACTCGGTGAACCTGCAACTTTGACATGTGCTTTGACAAATGAATGGTTGGGTATTAACAGTCTCCACTGGTACAAGCAGAGTGCAGGTGAAACCCTGAAAGTGATTACAATGCTGCGTAAAAACACCGACCCTAAGTATGGACCGGGGGTGTCGGCCTCAAGACTGAAGACAACATATTATGAGAAAATCACCAATCTGACAATTCTGAGGACAACTAAAGAAGACGAGGGAATCTATCACTGTGCGATCCTTGACTGGACTGAGAATACTTGGAGAGCGACCTATTTGTCGATAAAAGGTATTCATTTTACTCTTACATATTTCTTCTGATGGGAAGTAATGGTAACATTTTATGGTGGCCCAAGTCGAGAACCCTGACTTTAATAGAGAATCTGCAGTTGGAGATAAATATTACAATGATGGCAAAGAGGATTTTCTAACCTCAAAGACGGGGAGTTCAAAAAAAGCTTTGGTAACAGAGAAGGTTTTATATCACGTGTCATACTCAAAAATGAACAGTTATGGTGATCAAATCTGGTCCTTTCATAACTTTTTATTTGGTCTTCTAAACTCTAGATGGACACACAAAAAGAGACTTTGAAAAAAATCACAGCAATTTTTATCTGTATATTGCCACAGAGCATTAATGTGATAAGATGTTCAATATTATTTAGTTTTACTAATCAAATACAAAGACAGCAGTTTATTATTAGAAATGATTAGTAACCATTAGCTAATGATAGGTTTATCAAAACATTTTGCCACAATTGGCCCTTTGAGGACATTTGAGACCTTAAAATTAGTTTGACACATTGTTTTATATGCTGTTTTTTGATGGCATGTAAACAAAACGATATTTTTTTCAAAATTTAGACATTTTCTTTTATTTTGAGAGATACCATTCTAGCTGCTTATTAGAAAATGAATTGTTTGAATAAAAATAAATTAATATTAAGGAATTTGCAATTGCAAAAGTGTGAGGATGTGATTTTTCTGTGTTAATTTAGGTTTCTGTGTTCAGTTGAGTCTCTGTATTGTCCTGCCTTCCCCTTTATTGTCTCCAGCTGCCTCTTGTTTCACCTTGATTACTCCTGGTGTATGTAACTCCACTTGTGTCTGTGTTCCCCTGTTGGGTCCTTGTCGAATGTGATTAGTCTATGCTACGTCTTGTCTCAGTTCTCGTTGGTTTATTCTGGCGCTACTTGCTACCAGTGTTAGAGTACCTTGTCTTAATGCTCATCTGTGCTGCCTGGACTTTCTCTAAACCTTCATCACCTTTAAATCTTAATTTTCTCACTACAACCTGGCTCCACTGTGTCTACCTCACCTATTACCGCAAATCATGACAAAAAGAATGAAATCTTTTTACAGATTATGCTCGTGTAAAATTGAAAAACAAAAATGTGCATTACATGAACAGTAAAAGCTAGCTTGTAGTCTGGTTGTATTTTTTAAATGCATTTGCAATATTCAAAGGCTTCACTCTTGAGTGTTACCATTAATGATGCTAAACATTTTTTACTATGCAGGAAACGAAGACAAAACAATGAACTACACAATTGTGCAGCGGTCACGACCAGCAAATACAGCCAGGTTGGGAGATTCTGTAACTTTGGAGTGTTCAGTTCTCTCTCACTCTAAGCATAGGTCTTGTCCAGGAGGCCTCAGTGTGTTCTGGTTCAGAGCCAGATCACAAAAATCTCACCCTGAAATCATTTTCATGGATGGAATCAACCAAGACAACTGTACTTGGAAACATGGCAGGAAATGTGTTCATCGCTTCTTTCACAATGTCAGCAGCTCAGAGTTTGGGACCTACTACTGTGCGATATCCATTTGTGGAGAAATATTATTTGGAAATGGGACTACTTTTGAAGCTGGTAAGAATATTGATGTTTTACATAAATTATATTAAAAATTCAAACTGTTCCTTAAAAACCTATTTATTCCTTTTATTTTGTAGAGAAATCATCAGACTCAACATTTATCATTCTGGTTACAGTAGTAATTTGCCTGATAATTTCAGTTGTTTTGCATATTACCATCTTCTGTCAACAAACCCATAAAAAAGCAAAAAAACAGTGTAAAGGTAAGCGTTATTTATTGAATCTAATCTTATATATATATATTCTAGCAAAGTCTTTACTGTGAATACCTTTCTCATCTTCATAGACTTGGAAGTGTTTAGAGATAGCAATTTTAGAAGTTTAAGATACAATGTTTTAGTGCAGTATTGGTTCTTATAAAACAATACGGGTCTTGTGTCACTTTATTTTAGACACAACATCAAAGCATGATGATTTGGGCCAACAAGAAGATAATAATGTATGTAATCATATCAGTCAAATACATTTTATTCACTTAACTTTTTGTTGTGGAAACATGAGCATTATTACTGCAATTTATTTATTTTGTGCAGGATGACGTTGGAAATGATGTGAACTATGCAGCGTTGCATTTCTCAGGAGGGAAAGCAAAGAAAGGAAAGAAGAAACCAACGGATGAAAGTGTGTACTCACAAGTTAAATTTTAAATTCAACTTATTGCCTATGTTGTTCGCTTTAGAGATTCAAATTGATGGCATGTAAATACATTGTCTGAAACCAATTTAAACATATATATTAGTGCTTTTTTATCTTTAAAAGTCTTCATGCTATTAATTTATTTTTTATTTTAGAAAATATTTTCATAGTTTTTCTTTTGACTTTTTTATACATTTGAATGCTTTTTTTCAACAGTGTAACTCAGAAATGCCAATGTTTTACAAATCTTATTTTGAAGGACATTAAAGCAAAAAATGCTGAAATGCTTTGCAATTCTTGGTGTGGAAATGACCTCAGTGCGAAGGTTGTGGGTTCCAGCTTCTTCCTGTCAGATGTCGACGTGCCCCTTGGCAAGGCACTCAATCCCACGTCTGATCTGTGAATCAGTGTTTGTGTACATTGATGAGTGGGAATGGGTTCATGTGCTAATGTGAAACACAGCGCACATTAATTCCATTTAGCTCTTGAAATGCATATATTTGGCGAACAAACTAAGTGCAAAGAGCACTAGATGTTAAGCATCACAATTTACTTAGTTTCTCACCAGTTCATGAAACGTTGCAGACTTACACAGTCAGCCTACAGATCTATCATCATATAGAGAGATTAAACTTGTCACTCAAAGCTTTTAAATCTCTGAGCAAGTTGCTACTAATTTCCTCTTCCACCTCACTAAACAATTTGCTATATAAGTCTTCACTCTGTTAGCACACATCTGAACCAGTCTTTGTTACTGTGTGTCTTTTTTCTTTGCCACTGTATTGTAACAATATGTAACACTACGCTCAGTTTTTGGTTGTTCTCGGCTGCCACGTAGTGGCTTTGTTCATTTTATGCTTTTGTTTCAATATAGGCGTACAAATGATTTTAGCTTTCATTGACTGCAAAACTGATGCAGTTGTAAAATTATTAGTGCCATTTTGCCCAACATATATTCAAAACGTCAATTTGTCTTAAATTAAAAGGTTAGTTTTGTTCAACGTATAATTTTGGTTTAACATGGATATTTATGAAAAAGCTTCCTGAATGGTACTATAATTTCTGATTAACTTTTATTAAATTTTCTAGTTAGTAAACATTTTCTCACGTCATCCCGTTTATTTTCACACTATAAAATTAAAGAGTCATATATTAACCTCACAGTCATGTTGAACTGGAAATATATTAATATTTAATTGTTTTCTTTATGTCAGAAAACAATTTGAAATACCTGCTTTACGTATTAACAATCGAAGATATCATTTGAATCAGAAACTGTATTGAAACTTAATATTTGAGCCATTTCCAAAAAGCTATTTTGCATAGAAGAAAAATATCCGATCTAAAATGATGGTGAAAGTTTTATAATGAACTTGCAAACAGCATGATCAACAATACTTTACAAATTTTCTTTTTCTTCTGATGAGTCAAATAAATGAATAACAGAGCAACAAAAAAGATTTTATATTGAGCATACAAATGAGATAAACCAAGCTGTTGCCATTCTTCTTATTCTAACTGGAAATTCATGTTTACATTTACAATAATAATAATAAACCCCCCCAAAAAACTATTAAATTCTTAACTAAATTTAAAACAAAAGCAGATTCAGACTAATAAAACTAATTGGGACATATACAGAGGATAAAGTACTAGACAGCAAAAAGCTACCCACTGCGCCACTGTGCAGCCCAAAAGACAAGCAGTATACATTAATAAAAGCTGTCAAGAAAAGCAACATACCTTGAGTCATAAAATCTTCCAGTATAGTATTTTAGCATAGGTTGAAACATATGTTGAAGCATTCTACATGAAGAGGTATGCCCAATTATTCACATCAATATTAATTGATGATTAGACTTTAATTTCAGAGTAAAAGCACTCCTGTGGTTCCATTTTTTTCTTCTTGCCTCCATGTTTTTCCTTATGTCTATAAAAGTCCAAGGCAGCATAGTTTTTGTTTCCACCGTCAGTCTGTGATGAAAATAAAATTAGTGCTATTAGATGTTGAATGTGAACAAAAGGAATCCAAAGCAAAAAATTACTGTACGTCTATCTATTTTACTTACAGGATCAGGTATTCTCTGTCTAGGTCTGTGCGATGTCTCTTGTGAAGTGGTGCTCTCCATCCCAAACAAAAAAAAAAATGAGAAGGCTATCAACTCCATCCATTTATTTGGATGTTTAAATCTGTTATATACTGTGATGACACAAGTAAAGTAATAGTTGTGAGCAAATATGCAGAAATATAAAGTGAACGTACTTTAAAGTAAGTAAGAAGTGTGAAAAGCTTTAGTCTGTTCAATTTGACTTAATTAAAGTCAAATTGAAAATTGTAAATTTTCAAATTGTAAATTACATAAATAATTTTGAAGCATTTTAAAAGACAGATTTAGTAAGGAAAAAATTACTTAAGTTTAGAGATTTGAACAAAATACTTATGTTTAGTTTCAAAATTAACTGCCAAATTTCACATATATGCAAACAAAGACAATGTAAAAACATATTTAACAAATTCATGATTTCAAAGTTGGCATCAAAAATTATTGCAATTATGCCAAAATCATTCCTGCTAAGAAATAAATCAAACTACACTAACTCGGCAAATCTATAGAGGAAACAGATGGAAAAGGAGCTCTATCTATTTAAAAGTGATTCATTTATTCAATAGTCCCAGATAAACAAGCTAAAATAACAAAAATATACATTTAGGTGATACTTGCCATGAGATCTTTTTTGCCCTGTCCTCAGAGCTCGGTAACAGATGAGAACAACATTTACAATCAAAGACAAAACCAGGCAGGATACTGTAGTCATCAGGGCAACAGATTCAAAACTTGTGTTCTCCACTAAAAACAACAAAAGATATTATTTGCAATTGATAATTTTTTTTAAATTTATGATTTAATTTAAAGAATCAGAGACAAAATCCTACCAATTTCCAGTCTGGTTCCATTTCCAAATAATATTTTTCCACATGAGGCCAGAGCACAGTAAAAAATGCCAGAATCAGAAGAGTGGACAACTTCTGACAATTTCAACATACAACTCTTCTCAGAGTCAGATCTTTTCTCACATTAATGATGTTTGTTTCCTTCTGTGTAGATCATATTTGGATAGGTAGAATTTGATTCTACTCGGAACCAGAACATGCTGAAATCTTCAGAGCAAGCCATCTTCTCAGAGTCAAACAAAACTGAACAGTGAAGGGTTGCCGTGTCTCCTGAGAGGACTGGATTGGATACTGCAGGCTGCTGAATGACAATGTTGTCTGACATCCTTACAGATTTCTCTGCACAACAGAAGAAAAGCCTCAAAGTCAATTGGAGTATGTCAAATACACCTGTAATATTTCTGTTAAAGAGTAGACAGGTTCATTGAGACTCCTAATACCCGTCAATCTTTTGAAAGTTATACCTACAAAAATGTAGTTTTTATTCAATTAAATTTTAAAGTGCAATTCAAATGGATTATGTCTTCCCCATCAGTCTACTTATTGTACTCCTCTACGTATTGTACTTCACAATGTCCATAAGGTGAAGTTTTAGAAGCAAATTTTTAGAAAAAAAAAAAACTTGTTTACCTGTCACCATCAAATATGTCCCACTCGATTCAATATCCCCTGTCCAAGCACTAAGACAACAGTGATAGAATCCTTCGTCGCTGTAGGTTGCCTTCACCGATGTCAGACGACTACATTTTTTATCATTATTTACCTCCCATCTTGAGTCTCGTTCAAATTTCTGGGTTGTAGTTTTGTTAGGTCTCAACGACACTTGAAAAATCAGCCTCAGAGTGTCTCCTGGTCTTTGCTTGTACCAGTAGATTTCTCTTTCATTAAACTCACTGGGCAGAGCACATTGAAAGGTCACAGATTCTCCAGTCTGAACCATCTTCATTGGTACAAGAGTGTCTGAAAAGAACAAAAGCATTGAATGAAAATGCTGCTTTTAAAGACATAGTTGGTATAATAAAAATAAAAACTCACATCCCCGCTGAAGAAAAAGGAATGTCACCAATAAGACAATCATCTTGATGCTGTCGCTTGGTAGGAATTTTGCTGGGCTTCTAATTACAGTGGATGGTTCTTCATTAGTACTAATATCCTATATGCCACAGCGTAAGATTATTCTCATTGGTTGTCACGAAAACTATGTTTGATGTTAGCACATTGCAAAAGTCATACATACTTCCTGCCACACGGTTTTTTTTCTTTTCCATTTCTTAGAATCACATATCACTTCAATCTTTTATTTTTACACATGAATTTAAAAAAATCAGAAAATTTTAACACTTACTGATTTTAACTCTGAAGTATCACCCGTGGTTTCGTTTTGGCAGTTCTATTATTTTTCAGGAGGCCTGTGGCTGTAGGAGCCCTGTAGGTCTAAATACAGACCTGTAGGTCTAAATACAGACCTGAAGGTCTAAATACAGACCTAAAGGTCTGTATTTACATAATAATTGAATGTAAAGCCAATTATATGTCTAAATTATAAGTGGATGTAAAGCCAATATGAAAGCTTTACACTGGTTCCAGGTTTTGCAATTTGTTGAAATGATAAACGTGTAGAGATTTCTTTCCATTTTCTATTCTCAGCATAACTCACATAAAAACACAAAATGAAAAATTTAGAAAAACTACAACAATTTTGTGCACATTCTTAAATTGACACATACTGAAATATATTTAGATTTTATAGCAGCACCCAGTTTTTTTTAGGTGGACCTCTATCACTGTTGCATATAACTTCACAATATGTCGAGCTACATTTAATTTTCACCAGCTGCCCTTGAAAGCTGATTTGTCATCCTGCCTGGCCACGCTCATCAGTGCTGACAATCATTTTGTTCATAGTGTTAATAGATTAACATTTCAAATGGGAATCTTATAAGGGTAAAATAATATACATAAGATACAGAATAGATTCCACCCACTAATATGCCGTTCATTGCAATCTAAAACTGTAGGAAATTTGGACAAATTTGCAATTTTATCAGGCCGCCATCTGTGTCCCTGCATGGCCTCCATAGAAAAAATAAATGTAGATATTCTCCTTTCCACTCTGTTAAGCAAAAATGCTTGAAATCTGTCACATTGAACTGGGATAATTTCTTATGGGGATCTCCTCTCCTCCTTGTGAATTTCTGTCATACATGCTGCAAAGAGTGCAGACCAGAGGTTTCAAGCTCCAGTCCTCGAGGGCTGATGTCCTGGTAGCTTTAGATGTCTCTGCTTCAACACAGCTGATTCAAATGCTTAAGCTCTGCATGTCATAAAGTTCTGCTAACAACCTTTCATTTGATTCAGGTATGCTGGACCATAAAAAGAACTAAACATGCATGCATTGGCCCTTAAGGACTGACTAGATGTGTGTAGTGTAGACTACATGTGTGTTTGTGCTTGTTTGTGGTTCCATGCTGTCTCTTGACTGCAGGCACAACTGAGCTCATTAGGAGGCAGCATAGAAGAGTACCTGAGCAAAAGTAAGGTCTCCACATTGCTCTCCACTTTTCAGTGAAAGCAGGCATCTTGATACTGGACTCTCTTCCAACAACAAGATGGATCCATTTACTCCTTCATCCACTTATATCCTCCATCAACTTAAAGATAATTCAAACTTGCAATCCAAAAGGGAAAAAATAGTTTGAGTCTGGAATTGTATCTGTGTCAGTTTCACTTCAGCAACTCCACAGTGTTCACTGTTTCCTTCTTCTCATCTCACCAAAATTCAGTTCAGTTCATTAAGGATGTAAACGGTGACATGTGTCAAATGTCACATGTCACTATGACATGTCAAATTATGCAAATTTGCATAATTTGCATAAACATTAGTGCACACATTGCAGATATCTAAGAATCTAATGTTTCCAATCTCTGACGTCTATTTCTTTAAATGCAAAATCAATCTATGTAAATTTACTCAACTAAAAGAAAGAAGTAAAGTTCAGTAAAACTATTCTTATAAGTACCTTTTCTCCAAAAAGTTACTCAAGTACTTGATAACACTATTATCTTGTTAACAAGCTTCACATGATTCATTGCTATTAGCTAGTAATCATTTAGCTAACATTATCTGCATCCAGCAGCATTACTCAATTCACTCGGTGGCTTGAGGGAGTAACGGTGTAAATGTCTTTGCCTTTTGCTGGTTTACTGCCATAATTCTAACACACTGCCGTCTCTACACATCAGCTGCATGTCTGTCAGTGCAGCACAGGTATTATGCCAGTGTGAGGGTCTGCCTCCACTTCACTAAATCTGCACTTTCAGAGAAAGAACAGCCCCAAAATATGAAGCTGTCAGACATCGCTATGCTTTACTGTGGTGATGATCCTTTGATATCCATTAGATTTGTATTTATTTTAACACATGGTTTTGTAGGCTTAAAATCCAACAAAAAGGAACAAAAGGACATCTCTGAAGCCTTAGATTACTTTTTAATTGTGTTGAATAACCACCTATATTGTCAGAGATGTTATTTTGTCACTGCAGGCATCCAATTTTCAAAAAGCTAACTGGACATCAATTATCTTGAGCTTATAGTATATATGTTTTGATTTTATTTAGAAGATTTTGGGATAGACTTCAGTCCATAAACATACATAATTAACTTTCTTTCTGATCCACTTAAATATGTAAGAGATTAATAAGCAATGTATTTTTGATTTATGAGAGAGACATGTTGACATACCCACCAAATATATATAGGGTCAAACACTGTACCTTGTTATCACTTTCTTAATAACTAAAATGACAGGCTATTGAAGTTCACAAAGTTAAAATACATAAAAGAAAGAACATCATACTGTACAATACATAAAACAAATTATTACGTAACAGTTATGAATAGCATACTCTGATCCCAACTGATTAGCAATACAAAAGAATGTGAATAACAGATAACTTTAAATAGATTAGGGTGAAATGCATTTAAAAATATTGTTCATAAAAAGCAGATACATTTGATTTTTCACATCAGTATTTATTGATTTTAATCTCAGAGTAAAAGCACTCTTGAGATTCTATTTTTGTCTTCTTGCTTCCATGTTTTCCTTTACTTTTAGAAAAACGGTGGAGGTTTTTGTTTCCAACGTCAGCCTGTGGAGCAGATGAAAATAAAATTTTGGCATTTATCCATTGAATAAAACAAAAGAAAATCAAAGCAAAAAGTTACTGTACGTCTATCTATTTTACTTACAGGATCAGGTATTCTCTGTCTCAGTCTGTGCGATGTCTCTTGTGAAGTGGTGCTCTCCATCCCTGACACAAATAAATCAGAAGGTTATAAACTCCATGCATTTACTTTGGATGTTTAAATCTGTTATATACGGTGGTGACACAAGTCAAGTAATATGAGCAAATATTCAGAAAAAAGAGGTGAACATACTCTAAGACAAATAAGTGTCAAAAGCGTTAGCCCGTTTAATTTGATGTAATTAAATTCTGGACTGGGCTGCAAATTACATGAACAATTTCACCCATTTTAAAAGAATCTTGGTAAGAAACAAATTGCTTAAGATTAGAGATGAAAAAAAGTTACTTATGTTTAGTTAAAAATTTGAATACCAAGTGTCATAGATATTAAATGCAAACAAGACAATGTTTAACAAATTCATAATTTCAAAGTTGGGATCAAAAATTATAGTTGCAATTATGCAAATTATAAACACATAAAACAAACTTTACACCAAATCAGGAAATCTACAGAGACTACAGATGGAAAAAGAGCTATATATATATATATATATATATATATATATATATATATATATATATATATATATATATATATGTATCAGAGCAATGTCTTCTGTACATAGTCCAAGAAAAATAAACTAAAATAACAAAAATATAAATTTTAGTGATACTTGCCATGAGATCTTTTTTGCCCTGTCCTCAGAGTTCGGTAACAGATGAGAACAATATTTACAATCAAAGACAAAACCAGGCAGGATACTGTAGTCATCAGGGCAACAGATTCAAAACTTGTGTTCTCCACTAAAAACAACAAAAGATATGATTTGGAAATGATAATTTTTTAAAATTTATGATTTAATTTAAAGAATCAGAGACAAAATCCAACCTATTTCCAGTCTGGTTCCATTTCCAAATAATATTTTTCCACATGAGGCCACAGCACAGTAAAAAATCCCAGAATCAGAAGAGTGGACAACTTCTGGCAATTTCAACATACAACTCTTCTCGGAGTCAGATCTCTTCTCACATTCATGATGTTTGTTTCCTTCTATGTAGATCATATTTGGATAGGTAGAATTTGATTCTACTCGGAACCAGAACATGCTGAAATCTCCAGAGCAAGCCATCTTCTCAGAGTCAAACAAAACTGAACATTGAAGGGTTGCCGTGTCTCCTGAGAGGACTGGAATGGATACTGCAGGCTGCTGAATGACAGTGTATTCGGATACTTTTGCAGTATTCTCTGCACAACAGAATTTTAAAAGTTAATTAAACTATATCAAACACCCCTGTAATTTGTTTTTTAAATGTATAAGTAAATTTTAAAATGCCATCTAGTTTGTTATACATTATGTTATGTTTCTATTAAGTCTACATATTGTTCTGTTTTTTACAGTTCTATATTTAGAAGAAAAAAAGAAGTTATTTACCTGTAACCATCCAATATGTCCCTCTCCATTCCACAGTCCCTTTCCAAGCAACGAGTGCACAGTGATAGAGTCCGTCATCACTGTATGTTGCCTTCAACAACGTCAGATGGCTAAATTTTTTATCATTATTTACCTCCCTTCTTGTCTGAGAAAACTCTGGCTCAAATTCAGGGCTCTTAGATTGTTGTTGTCTCACAGTGACTTTCAAAATCAGTCTCAGAGCGTCTCCTGGACTTTGCTTATACCAGTAGATGACTCTTTCATTTAACTCACTGGGCAGAGCACATTGAAAGGTTACAGAGTCTCCAAGCTGAACCATCTTCATTGGTACAGTAGTGTCTGAAGAAAAGAAAATCATTAAAACAAAATAGCTGGTAATAGTAAAATAAAAATAAAAACTCACATCCCCGCTGAAGAAAAAGGAATGTCACCAATAACACAATCATCTTGACGCTGTCGCTTGGTAGGAATTTTGCTGGACTTTGAATTACTTTGGGTGGTTCTTCATTGGTACTAATATCCTGTATGTCACAGTGTAAGGTTATTCTCATTGGTTCTCACAAAAACCAGATTTGGTGATTGGAAATTGCAAAGGTCGTACATACTTCCTGCTACACAGTTTTTTTTCCATTTCTTAGAAAAGCCTATCACTTCAATCTTCTATTTCTACACATGACTTAAAAAAAAAATCAAAAAGGTTTTACGCTTACAGATGTTAACACTGAAGTATCATCTGCAGTTTTGTTTTTGTAACTACTAATACTTGTGTAGAGCCACAACAATAGGGCCCTCACAGCGGCTCTGTATTTCTAAATAATAGTTGTATGTAAAGCCAATATAAAAAGTCTGGTTTGTATTTCAGGTATCTTTTGATTATTTTGTAGCACCCAGTTATTTTTTTTTACATGTACCTCTATCAACAAGTTACATCATAACTTGACAATATTTGTTGAGGGGTGGAGGACATAATTTTCACTGGCTACCCTTGACATCTGATTGGCCACGCCCATCAGAGCTAACGCACACAGATGAAATGCAGCACACACAGTTTCATATGCATTTCATATTGGAATCTTCAAAGTGAAGATTAATTGATATAGGATACTTTTTAACTTCAAACTTTGATATGCTATCCATTGCCATATAAGACTAGGGAATTTAGGTAAAATTACAATTTTAGCAATTTTACTTAAATTTGTGCCTCTGCCTGGTTTGCTCTACAAAATGATCTTTCAAATAGACCACATTGAGTGAAACGTGGCACATGCATTCTGCGTTTAGTTATAAAAATTCAGAATACACGACATGACTCTGTTATTAATGCACACTCCCTCATGCCAAGTTCAATGTGTCAGTTATCAGTGTAGCTTGACCTGTCTTTTCCATCCGTGTTACTGTTTTCTAAAAATCCTGTTTAAAATGCATAAACATGCAATGCTTAGCCCAGCAGGTAAACAAGTAAAGTGGGGATTTTTTTTTTACAGCGGCAAACCCAATATCTAGTTATTATCTTTAGTACTGTGCAGTGGTCTGGCATTTAAGCCAGTGCATTGACTGGCTTAAATGCCAGTTCCTGTAACATAATCAGTGTAAATCAAACCTTAAAAAACTAGGCTGGGTAGTGTACCCAGCCTAGTTGTTACACACCCTCCGCTTCTGGGTAGGGTGTGGTTTAGTAGTGGATATTCTACATATATGTAGGAATTGCACTGGTTTTCTGATGATTTGTGGTACCTTGTCAGATTTTTCTACCATAATGCTTCTAGCACAGATCGTCAGAATATCAGCTGAACACAGGTGATCTCTGCTGGCCTCAAGTTGTTAATATTTCATTAGCCGTATTGTAAAGAGTTGATGTACTGAGAATACCAGTCTGTATTTCTGCAGGCATCATGAAGACGCAGCATAACGTTGACTGATAATCTCTATCCTAAGCATAATAGAAACACTCCACAGTTATCAGAAATGAAAAAAAAAAAAAAAACTCAAGATTTGAAAATAGGAGGAATAGGAAGGCTGGTCAATTAACGAACCCAAAACTTGAACCAGTTACTTTAAATTAACTGGATTATTTGAATTAAACCAGGATTAAACTTTAATAAATATTCATAGACCTGTTTATTCCCACTCAGTTGATATTGAGGTGACAGATGTCCAGCTGCAACCTTTCACTGTCAAACCCTTCTTCCTAAGACACACAGAAGTCATAGTTGCTTCCTGAGCAATACGCCTCAAAGAAAAAGGCTGCAGTCCTTTTGTAGAACCAGCTCCCTCGTCTTCGTCACTCCATAGCTTCGTCCACCAAAACTGAAGACAAATTGCTCAATTCTTTGATGAAATAGCTCACAACTTAGTATTTATTATTGAAAATTTATTGATATTTATATTTATGAATATTTATTACTATTATTCATTAAAAAGCTTTTGTGTGCACAGAATAAAAACACAGTAGTTCATCTTTTTAAATCACACAAGAGGTTTTCTTGTGTCAGTGACACTTTAAGAAAATTAATTAAGGGTGAAATTAATTAATTGGGACATATACAGAGGATAAAGTAGTAGACAGCAAAAAGCAAAACAAGAAAAAAACATTTTAATCATCTTCTAACCAGAAATGACCTAATATTCTAAATGTTTGCAGCAGAAAGGTGATCACAAAGACACATTATTAAACTCTTCAATATCTGTGAGAAATACTTCTGCATGTTGTCCAGTTGTGCAAATCAATTTCTGTCATTTCAAATTCTTTTGTTTATACAGGTGATTACAACAGCAGTGGACGGTGTTAGCAATAAAAGTTAAAACACAAACATTTAAAAAAGACAAGCAGTATACGTTAATAAAAGCTGTCAAGCAAAGCAACATACCTTGAGTCATAAAATCTTCCAGTATAGTATTTTAGCATAGTTTGAAACATATGTTGAAGCATTCTACATGAAGAGGTATGCCCAATTATTCACATCAATATTTATTGATGATTAGACTTTAATTTCAGAGTAAAAGCACTCCTGCGGTTCCATTTTTTTCTTCTTGCCTCCACGTTTTTCCTTACGTGTAGAAAAGTCCAAGGCAGCATAGTTTTTGTTTCCACCGTCAGTCTGTGGTGTAGATGAAAATAAAATTATGGGATTTACCCATTGAATGAAACAAAAGAAAATCAAAGCAAAAAAATACTGTACATCAATCTATTTTACTTACAGGATCAGGTATTCTCTGTCTAGGTCTGTGCGATATCTCTTGTGAAGTGGTGCTCTCCATCCCTGACAAAAAAAAAAAAAAAATCAGAAGGTTATAAACTCCATCCATTTATTTTCAATGTTTAAATCTGTTATATACTGTGATGACACAAGTCAAGAAATAGTTGTGAACAAATATGCAGAAATACGAAGTGAACGTACTTTAAAGTAAGTAAGAAGTGTCAAAAGCTTTAGCCGGTTTAATTTGATATAATTAAAGGCTGGACTGCATTGTAAATTACATGAGCAATTTGAAGCATTTTAAAAGACAGATTTAGTAAGGAACAAATTACTTAAGTTTAGAGATTTGAACAAAATAGTTACTTATGTTTAGTTGTAAATTTGACTGCCAAATTTCACATATATGCAAACAAAGACAATGTAAAAACATATTTAAGAAATTAATGATTTCAAAGTTGGCATCAAAAATTATTGCAATTATGCTAAAATCATTTCTGCTGAGAAATAAAACAAACTACACTAACTCGGCAAATCTATCGGTGGAAAAAGAGTTCTATTTAAAACAATTCATTTTTTGAATAGACAACCTAAAATAACAAAAATATAATTTTTTTTTGTAATACTTGCCATGAGATCTTTTTTGCCCTGTCCTCAGAGCTCGGTAACAGATGAGAACAACATTTACAATCAAAGACAAAACCAGGCAGGCTACTGTAGTCAGCAGCGCAACAGATTCAAAACTTGTGTTCTCCACTAAAAACAACAAAAGATATTATTTGCAATTGATAATTTTTTTTAAATTTATGATTTAATTTAAAGAATCAGAGACAAAATCCTACCAATTTCCAGTCTGGTTCCATTTCCAAATAATATTTTTCCACATGAGGCCACAGCACAGTAAAAAATCCCAGAATCAGAAGAGTGGACAACTTCTGAGAAATTAAACATACAACTCTTCTCGGAGTCAGATCTCTTCTCACATTCATGATGTTTGTTTCCTTCTGTGTAGATCATATTTGTATAGGGAGTATTTGATTTTACGTGGAACCAGAACATGCTGACATTTTCAGAGCAAGCCATCTTCTCAGAGTCAAACAAAACTGAACAGTGAAGGGTTGCCGTGTCTCCTGAGAGGACTGGATTGGATACTGCAGGCTGCTGAATGACAATGTTGTCTGACATCCTTACAGATTTCTCTGCACAACAGAAGAAAAGCCTCAAAGTCAATTGGAGTATGTCAAATACACCTGTAATATTTCTGTTAAAGAATAGACAGGTTCATTGAGACTTTTAATATCTGTTATACTTACAAAAATTTAGTTTTTATTCAATTACATTTTAAATGCAATTCAAATGGATTATGTCTTCCCCATGAGTCATGTATACAACCAAAATGAGTTCTTAATGTTATTTCGGGTGTAAAGTAAGGAGCCTTGGTTAAGTTTTCAGATTGTTAACAATATCTTATACTTCTTTCATAACATAGGCAATTGCAAACTTTATAGAAGTATGTTGTATTATTTACCTTTGAATGTCAAATTTGTAGCACTCCATTCAGAATCTTCATTGAAAGCCTTGCTTGCACAGTGATATATCCCCAAATCCCCTTGTGTTGTCCTCAAAATTGTCAAGTTTATTTCTTTTTTATCGTCAGTAACCTTCCATCTTAAGCCAAAAAACTGTGTCTCAAACCTAGAATTTGTTATTTTTTGTTGCTTCACAGTCAGTTTCACAATTTGTCTCAAAATGTCCCCTGGACTCTGCTTGTACCAGTAAACGACTTGCTGTGTTAACTTTGGCATAGCGCATAGAAAAGTTGCAGGTTCACCAAGCTGAACTTGCATCACTGGAACCAGAGAATCTGAACAAAAAGAAGACATATTACATGGAAGAACCCCCCTCAATATAATCACAATAAACTTGCAACTGATTCAAAAGCACTCACATGCCTGACGCAGAGACAGCAGTGTCGCTAATAGCACAAGCATCTTCATTCTCCCTCTTGCAGTCGCTCAAACAACACTGATATTTTTAATTTGACTGGGAGGAGCTTCAACATCAGACATGTAATACACATTTTTCTGATTGGTTATCAAAAGTTATAGTCTTAGACATTTTGTGACACTTTGCTCTTCCTGTCAAAATGGTTTTGTCAACTTTAAACACATAAATGTTTAGCAAAGTATTTAAAAAATCTGCTTATATTTCAAAGTAAATGGCATGCACACTACAGAAGCCCACTGCCGTTCAGACCGCCTTTGTTTCACATGTTTCAGCCCTGACCACATGAGGCGCTCTTGTCCAAACAGAGCTGTCCCAACCGACAATGTGCAGGGAAACTAAGCGACCTGTGCCTGGAGGGAGGCCGCATGGGTCAGAATGATTCCTCCCACATATTTGATGCTGCTGCACTGTATCAAAATATTCAAAGACTAAATGAGAAATATTATTATGTAAGACACATGAAAAGTCAAAAAAAGTGACAGTTTATGCTACACAAATGTCAAAGTCAATGAATGCCCTTGATGACCAGCATTGTCGTGAACTCCTTTGAGAACATCAGCCTTAAGAGAATCGGGGACCACGAATTGATGGCGTCTCTTACGGGTAACTTGGTCTTTAGACAGTCTATAAAGGATATCATTGGACATAGTAAACTTCTCCCAGTGTTTGAGGTACTTAATGACCATTGCTTGTTCATTCGATCTCTCTCTTCTTGACGGGCGACGGCAGACATATACACACTTTGCTCTCTGTTACATTTGGCTATAATACATTAGTAAAACTTTATGTAGTTTGGAGGAAAACAAAGCTGTACCTCTACTTTTATTGATTGTCATATTGCTTGATTTATGAGAATAGAATTTACTTTAATAAGTATGTTTTGAAGATAAATACTATTATTACAACAGAACAAATGTAATCAAGTCAACCATTGGATGCCTTGTGTTAATTATTCTTTATCACAAATTTCTGGACTTGTTATGGTTGTGTTTAAGTAAGAAGCTCCTTGCACTAGATTCTAATTAAGCTTTTGAAGTTGTGTCTGGTGCTGACTGAAGATGCATTAGAGGTTGGTAGAAATTACGATGGAAAGCCAAATGGTTATGATGCCCTTAACAGGAAATCATGATGTAGGGGCATCATGATTTGCATGATGCCCCTACATCATGCAAATCAAGCCTAAAACACCTTTGCTGGTCTTGCATGATGCGCCTGAATCATTGCACTGCACTTTTCTCTGTTGGCTGCGAGAGAAAAACAGGGAGTTTAAATTTATGAGGCTTTAGTGGGAACAAAGGTTTTCCACTTCAAGATGTTTGATATTATAATAAACCATAGAGTCTATTTTTATATTTATAGGCTAAGCTCTATCGGATGAGTTTTTCTGATCGCTGCTCTTGTCACCTGACCTGAACTGTAGCACTTGCTCATGTGTTTACAGGTCTACTCCACAGCTGCACACTGAGCGGATCTATGAAGCGCTTGGCTGAAGAAGAAGAAACAGAGAAGACAAAAATGAGCTTCATTACTCTGAGATGACTGTGGTTTTTCCACAGGCTAAACCTCCAGCCCACTGACCCATCCACCCACCAGGGAAATCCCTGGTGGTTCTGTATTCCAGTCTGTCCCTGCTTCTAGTAATATGATCACTAAAGACAGTTTTTATTATAACTCCAAAATCATGGATAAAATATTTTTTCCTGGAGTAGTTACAAGAAAAGAATATATATATATATATATATGTGGGGTATATATATATATATATATATATATATATATATATATATATATAAATTCCCTTCTCACCCACCGCGGGTGGTTCTTATCCTCTGAGCTCGGGTCCTCTACCAGAGGCCTGGGAGCTTGAGGGTCCTGCGCAGTATCTTGGCTGTGCCAAGGACTGCACATTTCTGGACTGAGATGTCTGATGTTGTTCCTGGGATCTGTTGTAGCCACTGCTCCAGTTTGGGGGTGACTGCCCGAGGGCCCGATGACCACAGGCACCACTGTGGTCTTCACCTTCCAGGCCCTCTCCAGTTCCTCCCTAGAGGCCCTGGTATTTCTTCAGTTTCTCGTGCTCCTTTTTTCCTGATGTTGCAATCGCTTGGTATTGCTACATCTACCACAACAACTTTCCTCTGTTGTTTATCCACTATGACAATGTCTGGTTGGTTCGCCATTACCATTCTGTCTGTCTGGATCTGGAAGTCCCACAGGATCTCAGCTCTGGCATTCTCCACCACCTTTGGGGGGTGTTTCCCACTGATCTCGGGGTTTCCAGTCCATATTCTGCACAGATGTTTCTGTACACTATGCCTGCCACTTGGTTATGTCGTTCCATGTATGCTTTCCCTGCTATGTATGCTTTCCCTATATATATATATATATATATATACATATATATATATATATATATATATGTATATCACCCGAGAGAGGCGGGGTTCGAATCCAGTCTGGGTCCTTAGGCAAGACCCTTCAAGCTGCTGCCTACCTCATACCATGAGAGATACTAAGTTGCATAACATGCCGGCTCAGGCGTCGCCCGGCCAAACAAGGTCTGCGTCAGGTGTTGGGGAACCAGAGCACCTTGATGACAAATGGGCTACTGGAACAAGACGGAAATGGGCGAGAGATGAAAATGTGGATCTGTTGGAATGCTACTACTCAAGTAACCCTAGTCAAAGAGGTTACATGCAAAGACTGGGGAAGGAATGGTTGCTCGACATCCCCAGTCAACACTAAGTGCTAAACAACTAGTAGCTCAGTGTTCCAACATCCATAAGCGGCAACTGCTATCACAACTTGAGATTGACGAGATACAACACAAATGCTACGGCAAAGGGAGGAACCCGGATGTCAGAACTGTGGGGACTTAACTACAAGTCCCCACCCAGTGAGGATACACGGCCCCAGTGAGCGAATCAGAGCTGAGCGAGACAGCTGCTGACCTGAGAGAGAGAATCATGACCCGAATGACAACCAGGCCTCCCCGGCGCCAATTACAACGGCTGAGTGAAGTACCATCAGAAAGTGCACTCAATGACTCAATGCCGCATACTTGGATCGTTGAATGCTTAGAGATGTATAACATCAACAGGACTCTGAGAGCCTTCATTGCAAACTCAATGAGGCCCTTGAAAGCCAACTGCAAACCACTTGCACAAGTGTCCATCAAATGTGGCATATACCAAGGAGATGCTCTGTCCCCGCTACTGTTCTGCATAGGCCTGAACCCCCTCAGCCAAATTATCAACAAGACTGGCTATGGATACCGACTCAAAAATGGGGCCAACATCAGTCACCTTCTCTACATGGATGACATCAAGCTGTACGCCAAGAGTGAGCGAGACATCGACTCACTGATCCACACCACCAGGATCTACAGCACGGACATTGGGATGTCATTCGGACTAGAGAAGTGTGGTCGGCTGATTACAAAGAGGGGAAGGTGATCCGCACAGAAGGGGTCTCACTCCCAGAAGGAACAATAGCAGACATAGAGGACAGTTACAAGTACCTAGGTATACCACAAGCAAATGGCAACCTCGATGAGGCCACAAGGAAAGGAGCCACAGCTAAATACCTCCAACGAATAAGGCAAGTCCTGAGAAGCCAGCTCAATGGCAAGAACAATATCCGTGCGATAAACAGCTATGCCCTGCCAGTAATCAGCTACCCTGCTGGAATAATTAGCTGGCCAAAGGAGGAGATAAAAAGCCACAGATATTAAGACTAGAAAGCTACTAACCTTGCTTGGAGGGTTCCTTCTCAAATCCAGCACCCTGAGACTGTACACGAGCCGCAAGGAAGGAGGCAGAGGACTAGTGAGTGTGAGAACCACTGTCAGGGCGAAACAACTAAGATCCATAAATACATCAGGGACAAAGCCTCAACAGACAATGTGCTCAGTGAATGTCTCAGACAACAGGGAACGGAGGTTGAAGTGCCAGAGATACCATCATGGGAGGACAAGCCCCTACATGGGATGTACCACCAGCAAATAACCGAAGTGGCTGACATCAGTAAATCCTACCAATGGCTGGAAAAGCTGGGCTCAAGGAAGCACAGAGGCCCTCATATGGCCGCCCAGGAACAGGCCCTAAACACCAGAGCAATAGAGGCCCAGATCTACCACACCAGACAAGACCCAAGGTGTAGGTTGTGTAAGGAGGCCCCTGAGACAGTCCAGCACATAACAGCAGGGTGCAAGATACTGGCAGGGAAAGCATACATGGAACGACATAACCAAGTGGCAGGCATAGTGTACAGAAACATCTGTGCAGAATCTGGACTGGAAACCCCGAGATCAAAGTGGGAAACACCCCCAAAGGTGGTGGAGAATGCCAGAGCTAAGATCCTGTCGGACTTCCAGATCCAGACAGACAGAATGGTAATGGCGAACCAACCAGACATTGTCATAGTGGATAAACAACAGAGGAAAGCCGTTGTGGTAGATGTAGCAATACCAAGCGATTGCAAAATCAGGAAAAAGGAGCACGAGAAACTGGAGAAATACCAGGGCCTCAGGGAGGAACTGGAGAGGGCCTGGAAGGTGAAGACCACAGTGGTGCCTGTGGTCATCGGGGCCCTCGGGGCAGTCACCCCCAAACTGGAGCAGTGGCTACAACAGATCCCAGGAACAACATCAGACATCTCAGTCCAGAAATGTGCAGTCCTTGGCACAGCCAAGATACTGCGCAGGACCCTCAAGCTCCCAGGCCTCTGGTAGAGGACCCGAGCTCAGAGGATAAGAACCACCCGCGGTGGGTGAGAAGGGAATTTTTATATATATATATATATATATATATATATATATAGGTGATGTTAAGGAACAGGTCCATGTACTGTAATTGTGAAGTCTATAGGTTGGGTTAAGAGTACAAAGCTCTTAATGATGAAGCTCAACCATACATGAAAAAATTCATAACTATTTTTTTTCCAAAAGAGCACGTTGCTCTCAAGTAAAGGATCTGTCAGTTTCAATTGGAGCAGCACAAACAAACTCAACTTTTCTCCTTTATTCCTGATGTTAATATATGTAAAAAAATATCAATTATTTTGTCTATTTAACAGTTTGATATTTCTCATGAAAAGCAAAAAGATATATATGTCATCAAATGAGTGGTAACTTGGGTTTGTAAGTTTCATACTCTACATTTATGTTTTATATTTAATCAAAAGCACATCTTGTATTGTTGGAACGAGGTTTATTTGTATAAAGTTATACAAATATTAAATGGTAAATCAGAGGAATACATTTTGAATATTTGCATAGTACATAAACTTAAAAAAGAGGACTTTTGCCAGTTAGCATACATAATTTTGTAAGTATTGTGATGCTAAAAGAAAGGACACATACATATGCCAGATTTTCACATGTTTGAATTTTCCTTGAATTTAACCTGAGAGTACAAAATGTCCTCAATTTGGATCTTTTTCTTTCTTCCTTGTTTTGCTTTTGCTCCACAGAAATCCAATCCAGCATGACTACTGTTTCCTTCTTGATCCTAGAGAGTAAAAAAGCAACATTATGAAGTTGAAATTATTAATTTATATCCAGGTGCTGGAAATTACAAATACAGCAACAAGATGTTTAATTACTCACAGTTTCAGATAATTGTTTGCTAAAGTCATTCCTTTCCTGTGAAGTGGTAGTTTTCCTTCCATCTGAAAGTAAATGCAGGGAAATTTAAATGTAAACATTTTTTACAATTTCTCAAAATTTTATCACATTAACTGAACATTTTGGTTTAATCCTGTTAGTAACGCTTATAACTACAATACATGGTGTTTGTGTGGTTATGCTATAAAAGCACAAACTTTATTGTTTGTTTGAACTTTTCCTAATCTCCAAAAGAGATTGAGCGTCAAACTTGATCAATACGGATAAAATAAACTGGCTAAATGTATATATTCAATTTAAGACACTATGATGACACTGAGTGTATATGGTGCAAGTAATGTGAAACAATAAGCATATAAAATAAATGTGAGTTCATAATTGTCCCCAAAGGTAGGTTTAGTTAAAGCAGACCATTGCTCTAACATTATTTTCACTGTAGAGTAAAACCCTTGGTTTAGTCAGCTCAAACTTACCTTTGAAGCATTTACTTCCAGTTCTTAGAGGTTGGTAACAGATGAAAACAATATTCACAATCACAGAAGTAACCAAGCATATTGTTAATATCACAAGGATTATAAGCTGAAGACCTCCAGATTGCTCTAGAAAAAAGACAAACATTTATTGGACAACCCTATTTGTCACGTGATATGAATATAATTCTTTATGTTGTGGAGAAACTCTTATCAATCTTACCTTTGGTGGCATTTCCAAATAAAATCTTTCCACATGTAGCAATGGCACAGTAGTAAAATGCGGAGTCAGGGGAGGTAAAGTTCTTAGAAAAGTGGTAAAAACAACTATTTTCACTGTTGGATTTCTTCTTGCATTCACCACGTTTATTATTATCAATGTAAATTATGTCAGGATGAGATTCTTCTGTTTCAGCTCTAAGCCAGAACACACTGTGATCCTCTAAGCACATTGTGTTTTCTAGATCAGTGAAGACTGAACACTTGTAGAGTCCTATGATCTGCTGAGAGGCCTGGAGCTAAAATTGTGTAATGTGACGTCTTCGAAGTATTTCCTGGAAAGTGCATAAACAGTTTGAAAAACAATTCAACAAACATGCAATTTGTTTTAAATAAAATTGATGGTTAATGACTAAATTTGACAATCAAATATCAATTTATTATAATTTAACCCTTTCATGCATAGTGGTCACTACAGTGGACAGCTATCTAAAAGCCATTTTCTTGTGCTTCTTGTGGATTTTTATGTTATAAATGCACAGAGACCACTGAAGTGGACACTAATGCATCATACACTATGAAATACTGGCCATTAGCTGCAAATGTAAGAAAATATTTTAGTTAAATCTAATATGGCCGGCAGACAAAAAAGCCTGCTAACCAACCCTGTTGCTCCTTCTATTGTAGACGACTCTTGCAGGTTAAAAAAAATATTGTGACAATAGATAACACCTAAAGAACAATACTCCTGATGTATTTTTCAAATGACAACTTTGTATTTAGAAAAAATTACAATTGGTCACCTACAAAACCAAACAAAAAAAATAATTACATATTTTTTTTCCTATTTTTTTTATGCCTTAAGAAAATAAAATAAAAAATTTGAAAAAAAATCCTGACACAAAGGATTATTCATGCATGAAAGGGTTAAGTTTCACACAACTAAGGAGTTTTCTGTCTTTAGATAATTTCTGAACATATTTTACCCCACTTTAAAGGCAGGTGTATTTCTAAGGTTTTAGATAATGTCGTTTACCTTTCACGATCAAATATGTCCCATTCCATTTATTGGTTCCGGACCAGTCCATAACTGCACAGTGATAAATTCCCTCATCCTCTTGAGTTGCTCTTAAAATCTTCAAACTGCTAAATGTTTCATTAACACCAAACGCCCATCTTGAGTCTGAAAACTCTGGTGAAAGCACAGAGGTTGCAGGCTTTTGGTGTCTCAAAGTGAATTTCACAATCGGTCTCAGATTTTCTCCTGGACCCTGCTTGTACCAGTTGACTTGTCTTTGGCTGATCTCAATATTTGGCAAATTGCAGTTGAACATCACAGATTCGCCAGGCGAAACTGGCTTCACTGGAATAAAAGGATCTAAATAAAAATAAAAATAGAATATATTATATTGAACAAAATGCACGTCATGACAAAAATCTTGAAATACTCACATGCACAACGAACAAGAAGCAATGTACTCAATAGCGCAATCATCTTCGTACTGTCCTTTTAGCAACCTTGCTGGTACTTTACTACCAGCGAGGTGAAGGAGGAGCTTCAAAATGGCCAAACTATGTGGGTCAAAGTATCAGATTCTTTTATTGGCCGTTTCAGAATAAAGGTTTGGTAATGTGTAGGAGGTGTCTCTTTTCCTGCATTCTTTTTCAGAGCTTATAAAACATAATATAACTAATTGGATGCAAAATGTATTCACACATATTTACTGTTATATATTTTATTAAGGTTGAAGTTTGAAGAAGTCCAATTCTCAAACATTTTATCTGTAAGTATTGGTCGTGGTAAGTCTTGAATAAAGGAACCTTCCTCTACATCAGTACTGCAACATTAGTTGAACAATGCAGTTTAATGACAGGTTTTAATTTATGATAATGCTGAGATTTCCAGGTTTGTGTCACAATGTGGTTACGTTTGTGTTCAGCACTTGTGCCTCAAATATATTTTGTATGTATCCAATATTTTTACAGTTGGTCATAATGCTGTAATTTAAACATTTCTGTTGCAGCTTTGCTTCACTCTCTTGTTTATTTTTTGTTGTGGTAGCATTATGTTACAGTCCTCATGCACGCACAAGTTTTATCTAAAGCTAGCACTTCTGGACCACTGGATGAATATGAATGTATATTTTGTTTCAATGTACATTTTTTGTATTTTTCTTTTTTCTTTTTACTTACCATTATTTGTCCCTTTTAGATGCTACAGCCTGAGCAGCTGTGTGGGAGGGGCCAGCCCAGTATTTCCTGCTTAAATGGCTGTATGACGTCGCTGATTGTGTCAATGCGTTCTACCAATGGAGGGTTTTCTTTTTTGGATTTTTTTTCTTTAAAATGACCATTTGATATTAGATATCTGTCTATATGTCTGTCTATATGTGTGTGTGCGCATGCATGCATGCATGTATGTATGCATACATGTATGCATGTATGCATGTATGTATGTATGTATGTATGTATGTATGTACGTTGAAGTTCTCTTAGATTTTCCTCCTGAAAATTTGGCGTTTAGGACTCCTTCCATTGTTCCTTTTTTTTCACTGAATTATCTGGAAACTGAATTATCAACAAGACGGCAAACATCTTGTTGATCAATATTTCTTGTTCCTGTTTACAAACTGAATGTGATTGAACTTTAATAACTATTTGATGAAATTACCCCAAGCTAGGAAATTATGCTTTCCTAAATAGTTCAATGATGAAAATATATAGCATGACCAATAAGTTTCTTGATCATGTCTGAACCTGCAGTTCAATACACAGAAATATTTTCCTCTGTTTTTGTGATTTCGACACCTGTTCTATTTGTGGCTGAAAGGAGAACAACTGTGAGGTTTCACAGGAATAAGTCCAAACTACGCACACGTGCTGGATCGTGGTTGTGCTTGCAAAAGAATCAAATTAAAGCCATCTGTGAAACCAGAGTAGTGATGAAACAGTTTGCTGCAGTTTGCTGCACCAAAAGTGCATTTTCTAAAAATGTAAGAAAATGCAACAGCTTGGCAAATTCTTCCTTGCCCACTGTCCCGAGTTTCAGTATTTCTAGTCAAAACTGCTTTCATGTAGCTATCTGTCATGAAGCTGCAAAACCAGGCCTCATGTTTAGGTGTGGCCACTCATATACCTCTAATCCACATGTGTCAAACTCAAGGCCCGGGGGCCAAATCTGGCCCGCCGTAGCTTTTTATGTGGCCCTCCACAAACTAGACTAAACACTAAGTGTGATTAAATATTATATTATCAATCATATCAATGCAGTTTTTATCTGTTCACTGCCAATTTATATCAATCAATCCCTCTAGTTTCTTGAGAATTTAGTTGATGTATTATAGTCCATGATTTATACAGCGAGTAAATAAACAGACACATTTATTATTAGTTCCTGAAGGGACTGAAAAGATCTTCAATAATATTATGTAATTTTAAGAATTCATTGACATATTAACAGTTTGTGAACAGGTTTTATCAACACATTCTGGCACAACCGGCCCTTTAAGAGCCTTCATGATCTTGATTTGGCCCAAAACGAAAATGAGTTTGACACACCTGCTCTAATCAATCTAGCGAGACCGTGGGCTGAGGTAAGCTTTCATAAATACGGAATAATATGTATTTGTAGATTGAACAAGTCTAAAACATACATTGCACCACTATTGTTTAAAAACATACATACACAAAGTCATGCAGAATCAAATGTACACATTAGTTATTGAGTAAATGGTGGCATTCTGCTTTGGTTAATGTTTCATGATTGGTATAAAGAGGAATTGTCTAGTATAAACTGAAACTACTGAAACGTGCATCTTCCACCTGATGTTAAGTTTCTATTCATGATTCAGATTGTGGCTGGTTTAGAGGAGATGTTGTTAGAGTATCTCCCCATAAAGCTATTTTGAGAATATTGAAAAAGTTTGTAAATATAAGTAAAATCTTATCGCACATTTTCCTTTAACTAAACAGTTTTGAATTTTTGGCCATAGAAATACTGTTATTCTATATTCTATTTACAGTGTTGCAAAACACTCATGATCACTGATGTTTAAAACAAAAGACAAGAAGAATAAATATAAAATTCTGTCAGATATGTCCTATTCTACACCTGTCACTGTGTTACAGCTGCTTCCTGAATAAACCCACAAAGCTTCAAAGTCTGCTCAGAGGCTCAGAATAAAACATTTCTCTAGAACAACACAACTTGAGTTTCCAGACTTGTATTTAAATCTGTAATAATCTTGTGCGTAGTTAAAAGTAAGGATGTTTTTTTCTACCTTGTAGTGTAAATTTGTGGGGAAAAAAATGATGGTACATCAAAACTAACATTTCAACTCTTTTAGGCATATTAGTTGAGTTTTTATTTTTATTTTTTTTATTGTGCCTTGACCAGGGCAACTTTCAGTCTTTTAAGTAACCATGTCTAAAATCTGACTGTAATTCCATCTTCTAGCAATACATACTAAGCAAACAAACACTCAAAAATGATTTAGAGGCAAAAATGAGCATAGGCAAAGTTAAGACTTGAACTTTAATGGAACAGTAATGGTTTCTAAAATTGCTTCGAAACTACACTTTCTTAGCCAAACATAAACTATATAACTGACTGATAAAACTCACAAATGATAATTACTTGTATTTATGTTTTTTTTATTTACATAGAGTTTCAAAATACTTGTGTCCACCTGGGAAACATGGAAGACATTTTATTTTAAGCAAATGAGTGTAGAATAACATACATGAGAAATATTAATACATTAAAAAAACAAACAAAAAAAACAAAAACAAAGTGCATTTTTAATTTAGTCTTTTGATAAAAATCAGAAACGTATAAATTAGCTTAGCCTTTTCAGACTTCAAGAACATTAACTTCTGTGTAGATGACTTCTTGCTCTTCAGACGCTTTGGCCCCTGTTCTTTTTTTGCTGGCTTTTCTTCTTGTGGAAACTGATGAATAAACCAAGTCCTCACGTAACTGAAGACACAGAAAAAACCCCCCAAAACATAAAACACATAATTTCGCTTCCTATTATTGAGATCTATTATTTATAACTACCTTCTGGCTTTCTGGATTTCCTTTGATTGGTTCATGTGCTTGCAGAGCGACTGTGTCTAAAGTTGAGAAATAAAAGCAAAACATCCGTTTAAAAAGTTGTGTCAAGTTTTCCAGCTCATTTTTTATATATCAGTATCTGAGTGACAACTTACCATTACGAGAACCTTTTAACTGTTTATTCGTTTCTATGATTAAGTATATGAGGAAGGCTATAATAGCCAGACAGACAGCCAAAGCAGCACTCAGCAGACAGGCAACTTCATAGTAAGTTTGTGAATCTCCTTTGTTTTCTGCTGACATGACATAACAAAAGAAGTTCTGTATTCAAAGACTCATTGAAGTCATTTAATATTTTACTTTCAGTGTTATGAAAAATAGATTACCTTCAACGATAGGGTTTGATTTTTCTATAGATGTATTCTTGTCATCCTTTGCCACAGCGCAGTGATACATCTGAGCATCAGACAAGCTGGAGTTCTTGAAAAACTCCAGTTTGTAGAGACATTCTGCAGAGTTAAATTTGAATCCACTTTCCTCAGCATTGTCAGTGGATTTGAAACCTGGAAACATCTCAATTGATTCAGCTCTAAAACAGAGCAAATTCTCATCTTCGGAACATGATTTATTTTGAGAGTCACGGAGGGCTGAGCAATGGAGAGTCACTGAGTCATGGAGATGAGCTGGAACAGATGTGGGCACCGTGGTGACAGCAGATGCTAGTATCACAAAAATAAAATAATCTTTTCTTTAGAAACACTTGAAAAGCTTAGAAGAACCTAAATTCATACAAAAACAATGTCATGGACATTTTATTGCATTTTTTTATTAACTTACCTTTAACTGTCAGATATGTCAGTTTCATAAATGTCTTGTTTTCCTTATAATTTTTTAGACATAAATAAATTCCAGAATCACTTAGACTCGCATTTGTTATCTTTAACCTCCATATTCCAGCATCTATCTCAAATTTAATATGAGGATACATTTTCTCATCATTCCCAAGATTTTTAGCAGAATTTTCAGAATCTATCCTCATCCAAATTATTTCTCCAGCAGACCTGCGTGGGCATTCAATCCTCACAAGTCCTCCAACATTTACAGTCTGTGTTTCAACAATGGGATGATCTTTACAACCTAAACAACCATATAAAAAAACAGTTATAAACAGCAGAAATAGAAACATGAAGTGAAATGTAGATTAAATCTGAGGAGTTAACTTACAACCATCTTTGAGCATCAAGAGTAAAAAAATTAAAAGCATTGTTTTCTGGTGATCCAACAGAAGATTGCTGTGATTCTGTGGCCTTATTAGATATGATTCAACTTAATGTGACCATATAAACTGGGAGGAGCCAGTTTTAGGAAACTATGATTGGCTGAAATTTAGAAAAATCTTGTTGCCCTTTTACTTTTCTACCACAGTGGAAATAAGGTGAAGCCCTCTTAGACACAAAAGCTCTAAACAAAAAACACCAGTAAACTGCTGACATTTCATGGTAGATTCTCATTGTGGTTTTAAGTCAGACATGGTTAAAAAAAGCTCAAAAGCTCAGTTCATGCTCGCATGTCATTTAGATTTTTTTCATTTCATCTTTTCTTCACTTTCAGTGTAAACCAAAATGCTCTAAAGTAAGCAAGAAAAATAAATAACAGTTTGTCTAAAAGATAATTTCTCAAATATATATTATCTCACTATCCAGCTTCTTGTAGGTAAACTAGTCATAAGACCTAAAAACACTTTGTAACTTTGTTTTGCTCTTTCTGTACCTGTATGGGACTCCTGTCACTGTCATGCCTGCAGCCTCAGACAATGAGCTGAGTTTGCCCAAATATGTGTGAAATGGGGGGGCAGTTCGAGGAACATTCTGCTGTCGCTTTGAGGTTCCATGATGCCGACTTTAGTGTTACACATCGGAGCAAGATGAAGGTGACTGAGTCGAAATGTTATGAGAAGTTGAGTCATCTTTAAGGAGGATCAGTCTTTGATGATTGATTAAGTTAGTGAAAAGACCAAACTTTTCTTGAACTTCACTTTTCCACTGACTAAAATAAATTTCTTATGAAAGACTTTTTACTTTGAACAAAAAAAAAAGAAAAATCAGTCTGGATCCAAGCATTCAGACTGCCTGGATGCAGACTGAATTTCTACAATTTCCCTTTAACAAAACGTTGCCAAAGATTATTGTTCTTTACATGTTGTCTTTCTTTCAAAAATACCGCATGTGTAATAAGCTGAAGTAATTCTTCGTAACTGTGACACAAAGGATTTGCCTCAATGTGTCATGGCAAGAAGAACTTTAAGTTTTGTACAAATTTAATTTATCTGAAAAAAAAAAACAAAAAAAAAAAACAACAAACAGCTGTCTTGAAAATGTGCTTCTTTCATCATTAAATGTAAAGAAATATTTTTTTCCAATCCCTTCACATCTTATTTCACAATATGCACAACAAAATAAAACATTAGCATAAAGTTGTGGTTTATGATTCAGCTATGACGTGATTTCTTCTCGAGGACATCATGCATTAGGGAGCCTTCAAGCATGATGCATTTTGCTCTGGGCCCATCAGCCAATGTGCACAAAGCTTCATTCCTTCCATCCATTTTGTCAATAGAACATATGTCACTTACATGGTGTTTTTGTATTAAATGCTCCAATAATGTCTGGACACATCTAATAACACTGATGTATCCATAAGATGAATCTTTTTAGAACATTGTTATAAGACGTTGTTCAGAGTTTAGCTGGAGGAAACAACATCTTTCATTGTTGACATACAAAGAAGCTTTGCACTTTTTTTCCCCATATTTCAATTTGACAATTTGAAGAATTTGACTGCTTTTTTATATTTTTTTTGATATTTTTTTTGATTTTGTAATTTTCAGTAGGCTATTGTATTTCTTTTCTTTTTTTAATTTTTTTTTTTCTCCAAAGAGTTTTGCGGCGCTAGTGGCTCATATTTTTGACAGTAGGTAGAAGGGCGAAGAAAGGGGGGGGAATGCGGCGAAGGTTGCTGGTACCAGGAATCGAACCTGCGACGTCTCCGTCGAGGACTAGTGGGGCGTGTGGTGGCGCAATAGTGTTTTTATTGTTTTTATGTATTTTTTTTTTATTGTAAAATCAATGTTCCCTTTATTCATATTATTTTGCTTTCTTCAGGTTTCCCTAGTTTATTTCCTCATATTTACTTAATTTTTGACTACAAATTAAATTTGAGAACTTGAGACATGTCTCAAGTTCCCACTTAACATTTCTAAGTGGAAAATGTTGTTAGATGGTATACACTTCTATAAAAAATTTGAAAAAGAAGTAAAAAATAAAATAAATGAAAGAAGAGATTCGCATAACAGTCGCTGGCCACTTGGCTAACAATTAACTTATTCTCACTATTTAAACCCTATAATAGACTTTGATATTTAGTTTTAATTGTAGCATAATATAACTAACTCAATAGTTAAAGTCAAATTTACAGCATTGGTGTAATTGTTGTCCAATGTAAGCAGACAAACTGGTTGAAGATTATATAATGCATGATGTCCTAAGCAGCACATTTTTGTCCCAGAAAACAATCAGGCAGGCAAAGTCATATTGCAATTAATACTGTTACGGCCCTGGGCCTTAATGAGATGGGCTGCAGGTGGCTTGATGTCTGTCTTTGTGCTCCTCCCCTTTCCAGGTGCTGCTGATTTGCTAATTTGGGGCACAGAGCATTTAAACGTGACTGTCGTCACCTTGGTGCCCACTCTGCTCTTTATGGTTGTGGTGTTTTGTTGCCAGGCCTCAGCTCCAATCCTTTTGCACATTTGAGTTTGACTTTGTTTTTGCACCTCAACACTTTCATATGCAGTCATACACCACATCCAAGCATTTGCATTACACCACTGATACTGACATCCACAATACATTGTTGTTTTGTTAATGAATATTTCTTTTTATGCACTTTAACCACTGCATGTGTGAGCAGGATCTGTGGGATTGTGAACAGTGTTTTAATAGATATTTAAAAAAGAGAAAAGATGATGATGCCCATTTATACTGGTGCCCCATGGATTCCCAAATTCGAAGGGCAAAATGATAAGTATAATGAATGGAAGGAGCAAATACAAGGTCTTTTAGATGCAAACGACTTGCCTGAATCGTATAAAGTGAAGATTTTGATTGGTGCCTTGTCTGGGTTGCCCAGACGCCAAATTAACGTGCTCTGTGATGATGAACGTGATGGGGTGATAAAAATATTTTTAGTTTTGGATGATTTGTATATAAGGAAGGTTCCTGTTTCTGCTTTACGGTCACAATTTTTTGGTTGTGTGCAGAAACCAGGTGAGTCCGTTCAGGCATACGGACTCCGGTTGAGAGAGCGGCAGACGGATCGGACTGGCTTCAGGCGTTGGACACAGGAGGAACTGGCCCTGAGAAGGACTGCTGGACTGGTTGCGGCAGAGGAGCGGCGACCGGCTAAGGAGGTGGAATTGCTGGGTTACCGCTGAGAACCGGAGGACCGGTCGGACCAAGCTGGACGCGAGAAAGTAGTAAGGATCGTTTTTACTAGTTTTAAAATAAATTATTGCATCCCTTTTATCAGTTTGTTGCGCCTCTGTCCACAATCCTGCAGGTTATTTTGTATAAGGAAGAGATTAAGCCTCTCGGGCATTACACATGGTCTCCCGTTTTTGTTATGACGTTCAGCCTGTGGTAACGATACCAATTCCACTCTCACAATGTTTCTGTACTGACTAATACTTTGTCAACAGGACAACCGTAATATCCTCCTCCATGGTGAGTTGTTTAGGACATTATTGTTGTTTTGGCAAAATTTAAACATTGTTATGGTCTGACCTATGTGTTTTAAAACACACTGCTAGTCCTTAGTCTCATGTTGTTTTTTGCATAAAGAAATTTGCTAATGTGCAAGGCTAGCATTAGCATACAAACTTATATTAACTTTGTTTTGTGACTCATTGTTAATTTTTTAGCTTGTAATTTAGTGCGGTTTCAGTTTAGACAAAACTTGCAGAAAAAATCTGTACTTCATAAAATTAAGATTTGAAGAATATCTTGACTGGTTTTTAAGGTGATTTCTGCACAGCTCTCTCTCTCTCTCTAGTGCTTCTCCTTCTCAGTCCTCAGACCAGCCTTCTCTGCGTGTTCTAGATATGCCTCTGTTCCAGAACAGCTGACCGAAATGATTGCATGACCTCTTCTGCAGCCATCAAGTACTGCAGAAGTCTGTTAATCACCCACAGATTCAATCCAGGTGTGTGGCACAAGGGGAACACCTAAAACATGCAAGGCAAGGTGGGCCTGAGGACCAGAATTGGAGCTCAGTGCAGAGTGGGTTAAATAATACATCCACCCTGAGAAACACAGTTAATACAGTCTCTTTCAGTATGAACACTTAAGAAAACATTTCATTCCTAAAAGCAAGAAATTTGTTATGTCAATAAACGATGCTCGCCGGCCTAAAATAAAGGTTTTCAAGTTGTACACATCAAAATATTCAGTAGAACAAAAAAAGCATGTACAACATGCTTTTTTTTTTAACATTGCTGCCGTCACATACAAATGACCCAAAATAGGTGGAGTCAACTCTGATTAAAAATGACAGACCAGTACTGGATCATCCCTTGTACAAACTAATACTTTGTAAATTATGTCTTTAAAGTATAGTCTGGTCTCTGCCACAGTTGCAATAAGTCTGCATCAATCATAGATAAAAAATGACTGATTAACTTTCTGTTTTTGACTGGAACATTTGGTTTGCGACCATCAACTGGGTCAATATATTGTTGACCACAAACCAAAAATATTTTGGTCTGACAGCAGAGTAACTTAGCTGCACAAAACCACAACTTCTATTGTGTGACAGCAGCTAAGGACTTGCAATTTGCAGAGCTCGCTGTGTTGCATTGACTTTAGACCCTCCTAGTGCCATGTACAAAAAATCCATTAGACTGCAAAGCTAATATATTATGAATAAATCTAATGTCAAATTATATCATACTCCAAGCTGTCATGCTAAAACTATTTCTGGATATTTGTTCATAGAACAGACAGATTAAAACAAAAATAACCAAAGTTTACTAAGCATGATTCTTTGTTCTTAGTACTGTGGCTTAAAATGCACATTTGTTAACAGAGAGAGGCAAACAAATTCACACTAACTGCTGAGAAACAGACGATGCATGGAAACTTATACACTGCTGTGGTTTAGCTCTCAAAGAGGGGTGAGAAAACAAAGGGGCTTTTCTTCCTGTCTCACTTCCCGCTTTCATCTTAAAGCGCAGACCTTATGCTGCTCTTTCTTAAGATAAAAACAATAAATGTATGCATCAGTTACTCTAACTTTTACTTGCATCAAAAAGAGCTGCAAAGCAATTGACCCCACAAAGGATGGACATAAAGTTCACTTTCTTCTCCTGTTAATGCAATATGTGCAGCAGCTGATGGACTTCAATCATGTCTGAATATAAAGCAATAAATTACCTCGGAACACAAATTATTTAAAATGAGCAATGCTTTACTTAATTTTACAAACTTTGGACTTATATATTTTTTCCTATATATTCCGATTTAATTATTATATAGTAATCACATAATTATATCAGTTTGCAAGACCTCATTCAGCCTGCTGAAGTCTCTTGTGGCCCACAGGGTTTATATCTGGCTGACGCTCATAGAGAAGTCTATTCTGAGTAATCACCATCAGCAGCTGGTCAAAGGGAGGAGAAACAGCCAACACAACTTCTGGTTCTCAGTGTGGCTTCCCATTGTTTTGTGTAATTTTACTTTTAAAATAAAAAAAATAAATAGTTGCTTTATAAACTGCAGAAAGTTGTGATGGATAAATAAAACTTGATTAACTCTAAAAACTACAGCTCTGTTGGTGTCTGTGCAAGAAAGTACTACAAGTTTAAGTAAATGCCTTGGAAAAAGCCCCATGGATAAAAATACAAGAGACAGGGCAAGTTTTGACTGGTAAACATAAAAGTAGCCACATAAGTGTCAAAAGGTAAAGTTGTCCTAATACAGTTTTAGGTTAACTACATTCCTTAATTGTTTGAAATGTAACAAAATTACTGAAATTTTGTATTAGAGGAACATTAAAAAAATTAATTTCAACTTGCGCAGCATGAGACAGCATAACTTGTGTACAAATAAGCAAAAGAAATATGAAGTATACATGTCTTTTGTTTCTTACCAGAGATTCCCCCTGCAGGCCAACAAAAGGTTTTCAGCTCTGAGGATCATTTACTTTGACTCAGATCCAAACTGCTTCAGAGATTCTGCTGTCTTATTTCAACCATTTCTATTACTTTTAACATTGCTGTGAGGTGTCAAAATGCTAAGCAGAAGAGTTTGTGGTGGGAATTTTGAAGACTGAAACACATTTACCAAATGTATAGTTTTATTAGCTGATTTTATTATTGCTGCGCAAATATAAATACTGATTCCTACAAACAGTACTGCTATCTCTCCAGTTGTCTATAAAAAAGGAAAATGTGGATTCCAAAGACTTTGCAAGAATGCTATTATTTTGTTAAGAAATTTGACTGAACAGATCAATTTGAACTTTCTTTAGAAAAAAAAAAAATCCTGAAAATGCTACGCTCCCATCAGGCCTACAGCATATCATGAGGTAACCGCCTCATTGGAGGCAGTGATCAAGTATTTATGTTTAACATGGTCATACATCCACATTCATTTATTTTTTATTTTTATCATTTTTAGTTCATATGGTCTGACAATCATAATGTGAAGGCGGGATATAACTTACCTAATTTTTCAGATTTCTAAGATTTTTCTGTGAACTCAATGTGAACTTTGGCAAAATCTGTTTTGCCAAAGTTAGTTCTAATTAGTTCCTAATTAGAGAATTAATATTCAATTTTAGAAGGATTTAGACGTTGTATGAAGAAAGTTTAAAATACAATAACTTACCATAAACCTTAAAACCTTAAACCTTAAAAAAAAAAAAAATCAGTCACATAAACACCTGTAATTAATAATACTGTTTTAATTGATTCATAACTTGGTATACATCAGAGAGTTATGCAGAAGTACAACTGTGCTGAGCAATGAAAAAATAAGAAAAACTGGTGTTTTTAACAATAAGACTTAAAGTTTTCACCTTTGTGAATTGTATGTTTTTGTACAGGCAAAATAGGGTCTGGTTAAATGCTTTTTCAAAGAATTGAAGAAAGAAGCAACCAGATTTATGAATAAATTATTAATCAAACACATTGACACCACTGTAGACAGCCTCTGATGTTTCTTTGTTTCTTTTCTCTACTCTGGGAGCTTTCCTTTTGGTGAATGTGGGAGCGCTGTATTCCAACAAGTTCTCATCTCTCTGAGGAAAGATTAGATTTATAAAAAAATATGGTGCAAGGTCAAAATTAAAAAGAAAAAAAAAAAACGATATGCAGAAAATAGTGGAACATGTTGGAATTTACCTGCTGAATTTGCTGATCATCATGACGCCCTTTAGCATCTGTTTAATGTGCAATCGAGATTTTAAAGAAACATATTTTTATACAATGTTAGATATACTGATAGATTTTGATTTACCATTTGAACAGTGAAAGGTTTTCTTCATGAGGATGTAAGTGAGAATGAATACAACCGTCACACTTGCAGTCAAAATGGCACATAACACAATCAAAACTGCATTTGTTTTCTGCAAATCTGACATGCTGGGACCTGAAAACATAAAAAAAAAAGTAATGTTACCGTTTTATAACAAACTACAAGATAGAAACATTTTCTGGTAATTTTTTTAAGTTCAGTCACATTTAATGAAAAGCGATTTATTCTTAAAGTTTATTTATTTCAGTGACTGCATTCACTAAATGAAACAGATAATTACACACAGATTCATGTTTTAAGCTTTTACTTAATTTTGATGATTTACGAGTGAATTACTGCTTATGAAAGTAAAACATTGAAGTAGGAAAATTACATCCAAAAACAAAACAACAAAAAAACGAAGCAATTTTATTACAGTATATGGGCTTGATTAAAAGCATGTCTAGTACTTGCTTAGAGGTTATTTTCAAAAGATACTTGTAATCTGACCAATGAGCCATATTAAAATGCATTCTAATTTACTGAAAATGATTGCGTATCTTCATAAATGTTTAATGTTTTAGATTTACTGTACCTTCTATGTCCAGTTTGGTTCCATTTCCAAACAAAATCTCTCCACATGAGGCCACAGCACAGTAGTAAGTCCCAACATCAGAAGCAGTGATGTTCTTCGAGAAGCTATAGATACATTTACGCCCAGAATGATCCTCAGGATTCTTCTCACATTCATTACTGTGGTTTTCAGGAGCATAAATTAAACTGGGATTAGATCTATCTGATGAATCTAGGAACCAGAAAACCCTGTGATCTGTTGAGCAAGTTTTATCTCGAGTGTTAAAGAGGACTGAACAACGTAGAGAGACTGGGCTTCCTTGATGAACTTGATCAAGTAGAGGGTGTTGAACGATGGCAGTAATGTTTGATTCTTTTCCTGCAAAGAAAAAAAAAAAACGGGATTTAAAAATTGTGCCTTAGTTAATTATGTTTTTATTCTTCCCACTAACCATATTGTAAAATATTATTGTGCATATATTTACTTATCCTTACCACTGATTCTCAGAAATTCTCCTTTCACAAAAGTCATGTGGAGCACATCAACTTTTAAGCAATAGTATAAACCAGCATCACTGTGCTGGAGTTTACTAATGTGCAAGTTAAAGGTATCTGTCTTTTGTTTTGCTGTAATACGAGAAGCTTTTACATTATCATTATAATCAAAAGAATACGTTCCTCCCAAGAATTCAGGCCAGAGTCCAGGAATAAATCTGATCCAGTACAGCATTGTTGAATGCTCAGACGTAGAGCGCGGGCAGGTTAGGGTCACATCTTCTCCAACAGTAACAGTTCTGGTTTCAACACTCAGATTATCTTTACATCCTATGAAAACACAACAAACAAAAAACAGAGCAGAAAAAGTCAGAAATGTGTTTTTGGTAAAATCATATGAAGAAAATCTGGAAAAGAATTGACATTTTACACTTACGTCCAACTACGACCGAGAGCATGAAGTAGAAAATGATCAGCATTTTCTCATTAATCCACTTGAGGCTTTGTTAATGTGAGGATACGTTATTGTCGGGATTATAAACAATTCACTTTACTGTAAGTATGAAAAGAGGGCGGGGAGAAACTTAAGACAATTTGATTGGCCATCGGTGATGCTGCCATTTTCACCTCAGTGGAAATAATATCAGCAAACTTTCCACACATAACACAAAACACAAACATCACACATTTGTTTTGTTCTCATGCTTGGTTCCAAACAGTAACAGAAAAAATATCAGCTACTTTAACTATAATACCACCTTAACCATAATTTTGCTTTGATTCATTGATATTGGACATTACAACATGGTAAAGCTTTGAATGATTTTGAATGATTTACTTCAGATATCGAATATTCAGAACATTCAGAAAAGGAACAGAAGTAAACACTGTGTAGCTTTAAAGTTGTCTTAATTTTTTTCAATGACCAAAACACAAACATATATATATAGACTGAGGCCTGATTTAATTTACTTTCATGAGTCTTGTGCATATTTCTCCATACTGTAATGTGAGAAAGGTGTAAAATGTGCCATCCTCACAAATATGTTGCTTGGAACAACCTGTAAAACACACAAAGAACTACGAACCACTGAAATGCTAATGTTAGTTGAAAGCAAAAATTTATTTTACTATTTATGCTAACTATTTACAGAATAAGAAAGGACAAGAGGGACAAAAAAGGAACTTAAGTAAAACTTTAAGCTTCAGAGTCTTCAAGGCCAAGGCAAGAAAGCACTGCTTCTATTGTTATGGATTACAAGATATAATTTCTTAGTTCTAAGTTTAATGACAAGATTGGAGGAATAAAGAGGAATAAAGGGGCCTTTTCAGTTCTTTTGACTTTTCAGAACTACATATTTATTCACACAAAAACACACACAAAGCACAAGTGTAGAACAGGTAGAGACAATATCTCTGCAGAGCAAAGCGTCAAGAAAAGTAGCACGCCATCTTAATTCTTTATTCTTTGTGCAGTGGCTGACAAGTTGCAACAAATCTCAGAAGTGGCAGTACGGCAGACATGAAACATGAAGGAGATAGAGTTCTCTCATGAAGAGCGTCCCTACAGGTCAGTAAGTATAACGTACACTTTTTTTTTGTGCAATAATATAGGGAAGAAATAAAATATAGCAGTGCAATTAGCAAAAAACCCCCCAAAAAAGACCCCTTAAACAACAAATTATACTGTATATCTGATAACATGTTTAAAATAATACCTTATTGTTCTTTCTTTAAAACGTAAATGTTATAAGTTAAGTCATGGTAAGTCATTTGTTTGATTAATGAAAATGATATGTATTCAGTCTTGTGATGCAACGTCTGGCACAGGAATGAAATAAAAATAAGATGAATTGAGTGTAAATGAGCCAAAATGAAAGCTGCACATCTCTCTTGATGGCCAACCAAACCGGTGAGGAAATGTGCTGTCGAGCGTTGAGAGTAAGTTAAACCAACCCTTCTGTAAAGAAGAAAGAAGCTGATTGTGAATCATGAGAAATATCTGGCATTATTAAATAGACTAGTTCAACAGCAACACTCAAAGTAGAGTGGAGAACTGAGTAGCAAGTCCACCATCTTATGAAGTGATCAATTAGCAAAGGTCAAAACTGTAGTTAAAGACAGACTGGAACATTCTAGTTTGTGGTTTTCTTTTGACTCAGCATGTAGTTGACCAAAGGGCAAAACATGTGGTCAGACTTTACCTTTTTACAATATAAAGCACCTGAGTGGTATATAACCACATCTCCTCTGGTTAGACTGTAGGCGTCATCCTGTGCTACATCTCGCATGTTCCTGCCTCATCTCTTGTTTGGTGCCTGCTTCTAACCTGCTTGCTGGCCAACAATGATGAGAAAAAAATGCAAGATTTTTGAATAATAAAATCATGAAACAATGAAACTTGTTGATCCAAACAGTGACTGTTTGATAAAACTGTGTGAATAATTGCTCATGATTTGATTCTCTGTCTTTGATTCTCTCTTTTTGTTTCTCACTAAATATGTTGCTATTTTTTCTTCATATGTTTCATAGTGAATCTAAACTACTTTCCTATTTGTAGAGCCATTCACTGTCCTTTAATCAATCACTGAGATCATTATTTAGGTTATGATTATATGGTAGGCGGATACATCTTGCAGCTTTGTTTCACTTCATGTGTGGTGAATTTTATAGTCAGGTCTGTTCTGAGTAAACAGCTTCAGAGGTTGGTCAAAGGGCGGGAAATGGCCTGTTGCATCTCTTGTCAGTCAGTGTCGCTGCTTTACTGCTCACTTTTCTGTGGCTTTTGGTTTCATAGAGCGGTACGGCCATTACAAAAAAAAATTAAAAATAAAAATTACATATATTTCTATATGTAATTTAAATGTAAATTTTATTTACATATGCATATATAAATAAATAAATTAGTACATTTACCATTTAAAATTGTAAGATGCATGTTTACAACACCAGGGACTTGTTTTGTGGGTTGTGTTAGCCTTGCTTCTGCTTGATGCTGTTGCGTCATAAAAGGGATGTTGGGCTCAAAAGAGCACACAGTGTAATCAAACTAATAAAATGATCTTGCAGTACAATCAGATAGCAATAAGGACAAAGGGGCAAATTAAAAGTTTGCATGAGTTCTGTTTAACATATTTAAGTCAAATAGAAAGTGAGGAAAAACAAAAAATATAAACCACGAGACAGTTTATGCATAACAAACATGGTAAATACCATGTGTTTAAATTCAGGTAAATAAGCCAGTTTAGAAGCTCAATAAAGATTGTATTTTTCTTTTTTTTCAAATGGGGTCATATTTGCAAGAAGTGCATTTGTAGGTTTAGCAGCAAAGTTGAGTATGTGGTACATCAAAAGGAAAACTCCCCCAATTGTGTTATGTAGGTGTCCAAGTTAATTAAAAGAGCACTTGTACTTCAAAAACAATCTGTTAGTTTCCACTTTATTTAGATTATAGAAAATATAAAAATAGAAAATAAAATGAAGGGACATGTTCAAAATATCAGATTTAATAAATTTGCTAAACAATTATCACAATATGTGTTTGTACAATATGGCTATTCAAAACAAGATCTCTTGCTATAAATCTGATCATTTTTTTTTAATTGAAATTTGTAATGTTATTTTTTTCTTCAGTTTTTTCTTCAGTTTTTACACCTGCATTGTTCTGTCCAATCAGAAAATCTCATGTTTAGGCCAATCACAATTTTCACACATGCACCTCAGTCTCGCGCATTCACAGATTATCATTGAATTTAAATTGGAGCCAGCAGTCTTATCTAGTTTTTCTGCCTGTGTTTAACATTTACATGATGAATCTCTGTTTTGGCTGTTAGTCAGACATGTTTAATTTAAATAAAACACAAAAAATTGATACATTTAATGAAAATGATGAAAAACATTTGACTGTTTACATATGGTTTTCATATGAAAATTGAAACGTTACAAAATCCTTTATTCCATAACAGCAGCATAGATCTTTTTTGTCCCCGTGTTTGCCTTCTTTTTTCCATTATCGTCATTTATTACTGTGAAGATGACGGCAGTGCAAATATTTGCCTGCCATTTTTTGCATAACACTTGCTTCGCTTGCTGGGCTGCTGAAACTGAAGTTAGAAAAAAGAGAAAGAAAATTATGGAAATTACATACAACATATCAATTAGACTTTTTTGTGTGAAAAATTAATCACTTAGGTTACCGTTGCCTTTGCTTTCCTTTATGCCACAAATCAGGACAGCTAAAACAATTAGGCTGATGGCCAAGCCAAAACCAAAGACAATGTTCATCGCTGGGACCAGCGATGAACAAGTGTTGGTTGCTGCAAAGAAAACAAGAAACTTCAACATGAGTTCAAGATTATTTTTATATATACAAATATTAAAGAATTGCATTGGCTGACAGTAATAGTAAATTGGAAATAATTTGTCTGAGTCAGGAACTCAGAATATTAAACCATTTGTTACGATGTACAACCTGCTCGCGTATCGCAAGACTTTCAGTTATTGAAAGAAGATTTAGATTTTATTTATCCGATTTCTGGATTCTGGATCAAGGATTACATGCATTAATTCATTATGTTGCATCTATTTTACTTTAAAGGTATCTGGCTAGCAATTGCTTCCCAGGCAGTGACATATCTAATAAAAGTACTCTGCTATGTATTTGCTATGTCACCATAGTTAATCGAAGCAAATTCTCTGATAAAGAGACTTTTACCTTTATAATGCACCTTAGTTCCACTTCCAAATAATATCTGTCCACATGCAGCCACGGCGCAGTGATAAGTTCCAGCGTCAGAGGTCTCAGAGAAGTTGTAAAAACATTTTGTTGAGGTGGGAGCTTTCGGACTGCTTTCACACTCTTCTCCACTGTTTTCTTGTAGATAAAGTAAACTGGGATGAGAATGATCGGATCCAGATCTGAACCAGTACACGCTGTTTTCTGTCGGACATGTTTTCCTCTCAGAGTCGGAGAGAATTGAACACTTCAGAGTCTCAGCAGTTTCTGGATAAACTAGGCTAGATGGAGGCATCTGAACGATTTCAGTGATATCTGATTCTAGTCCTGAAGAACAAAAGAAAACATGTTTCAGTCTCACACCCAAAAGAAAATAACTCATAATATGATTTGTAAGCACTTTATTAATGATATTACCTTGAACTTTTAGAAAGTTACCAATAATAAATATGAAGTCAAGCTGTCTGATTTTAATACAGTAGTAAAGTCCATTGTCATTTCGCTTAGCTTCATTAATATATAGAAGAAATTTTCCCTGTTCTTGTTTTGTCTGAATGTGAGAAATCTTGGAAACATCGTCGTTCACAAAGTTAAATGTCGCTCCAAGAAATTCTGGCCAGTTTCCAGAAACAAGTCGGATCCAATACAAAGTTTCTCTGTAGAGAACAGAGATCTGGTGTGGACAATGCAGGGTCACATTTTCTCCAACAATTACCGTCTTTACTTCAAACTTAAATTCTTCAGTACAACCTGCAACAAGAAAAAATTGATTCATCACACAATATTTACTGTCAGGAGAAAACAATATGTCTTTACTGTGCTAAAGTCATGAATGCCGGAGTAATCTCTGTCTCATAAAAACATTTTTTGTGTGTAGATTTCATTCATACTCACAGCCAGCTCTGATCATAAGCAGAAAAAATACAATCAAAGGCATTTTGTCACTACACCTCTTCAGACTGTGTACAGTACAGAAGATCATAGGATGGGTCAAACTAATATGATTACGTTCAGGGGGAGGGAACTATTTAGAGTGATCTGATTGGCCGTTGATGGTGTTTGTTATCTATCTAAATGACCTGAATTTTCTGACCTACTCTCATAAGGGCACCCTATCATAAGTTTGTTTGCGTGATTACCTGAAATCAGCTCTGTTTCACAACATGAAACCAAAGTGAATCTCAGGATATAAAACTCAATGAAAATCATTGCGTCTCTGTGGTCTTAAAGTTTATTTTGCTATTTGATAGTTATTCTCCATGTCTCTTCAGAAATACCTGACCTGTTTCGATGTTACTACTTCCGTCTAATCATACCAATCTATTAACAAAATATTAAAATTGTATTAATATAGTAACTAGATTGATAACATAGTAACAATATAGTTAATATATTCCGGCTGAACATAATCATAACAATCAACAGGAACAAAATTAACAAAATGCTTTTCCAGAGCCAAATCCAATTACTTCAGTACCATAGCCTCTTGACCAAAACAACAGTAACAAAAATCATATAAAATTATATTTTTCGGTAAGTAAATCGGGGCTAATCATGGAAGCATTTTCCAATGTAAATATATTTCTAATACGTCTAATGGCATGGAATTGACAGCAAAGGTCAGTAATAACTCAGTTAACTAGAATATATATAAAAATCATAGCAATTTCATTCACAGATTAAATTACGTGCTATAAAGTGGAACGAAACAGGAAAAATTAAATCAATGGAGAAAAGGATATACATAGCCAAAATGTTCAACAGTAATGGCCTCTTTGAACACATGGCCAAAGACTCCATTGTTGAGGCTTTAATAATGTTTGCTGCACAAGATTTGGATAAGCCAAGGAAATACGACAATAATATGTCCATTCAGATGACGTTAAACTAATATTTTTAGTTCTTCTGATTATTCCAATATTTTACCCAAATCTTTCTTTGTGGAATAATTTCCTTTTATTCTTTTGTATGTGGGGATGACTTGGGTTCTTGATGACGGCTCATGTACATTTCATGTTATTAGGTAAAATTGAATGTGTTGCATGTTTATCTAGGCCACTGGGAATATTCTGAATAGTTAGCTTCCCTCTTTCAATAGTATAGTTAACTCTTTTCAGACATAAAAAGACATAAAAGTGCTTGGAATCATCTGTAAAATATAAATAAATTGCTGGACAGCCGGCAATAAAGTCTTAGTCCAAACAAAAATGTGCATCTTGAGTCACTTTATCCATCTAACCAATGGATGGTGAAAGCATTTGAGTACTCATATATCTAAAGACGTGTTTCATATCTAATAAATATATAATCTGATGTAAACAAACTATTAAATTCAGTTTAAAATTGATGAACAGTAAACACAAAAGAAGATCCTTGCTTGTAATTTTCTGTGATTTGAGAGGATTTATGATGTCCCTCTTTAAAATAAATATGTTTCTTATTATCTTTTAAACTGACTGATACATAACCCAAAGTGACCATTTAGTGAAGTCACAGTATGAAGCATCAGCACTTCTTTAGAAACAATAGGAAAACGATCCATTGACGCAATAACACACAAAGACATTTTCAAACTGATAAGTTTCACCTTCTGAAGGAAACTCCTCCTATTCACAGTGCAATTCACATCAGTGGGTGGAGTTTAGATGAAAGAGTTAGGGAGGTGTTTGTGGCCACATTTTCCATTCTCTGCACTTCAGAGCAGCTTGGTCCGTAAAGTCTATATATGTCCATATTGAAAAGCAGATGACGGCGCTAGAGTCATAAAAGACTGGTATACAAAACTTAGTTTAAAATATTTGTTGTCTCACTAAATTCAACCTAACTGCAGATGCTCCAAATTTATATCATCATAGAAATTATCTTTGAAATGTAAAACCTAAATAGTGTAAAGATCACTCCGTCTCAAGCAGCTGAAAAATGTTGATCTAGTCTGGCCACAGTCCAGACTAGATCAGTTTGATTTGTGGTTTCACTAATGGTCAACTTCAAAAGTCAAGTGATGTATTTAAACTACAGGAAGTATCCAAAAAAAGAAATTTAAACAGATAGTAAAGTAAATATAAATATGTATTTAATGTTTTTATTATTATTATTATTTTGTGTTTTATTTGCTGTTTTACCTTATTTTAAGCATAGAACTACTGTTAGTGATCTAGTTTGACAGAAATCATAAAACGCTGCATGAGAATTTGAGCTATGCTGTGGCTGTGGTTTGTTCATGCGAGGGTGTGAAAACAAAGGGGCTTTCCTTCCTGTCCAAGCTGCAGCTTCACTCTGAAGAAAAAAACACTTAAGCTGTGTTTTTAATTTGCATAAAAAGATACAAGCAAAGTAACACAATAATATTGTTAAAACTAATATTACCCAAGAACTAAGCACAAATTCATGAATGCAAAATTAAGTTGTCTTGAATTATTTTCCCTCAAGCGCTCTGTCTTTCACTGCTTGATTGTACAAAGGAGAATTGCTAGATTTATTTTATATGTTGTACCTAGGTTGCTTTTGTGAAAGTTATTATTAAGAATTGAATGCTTTAAAGCCTGTTATGCTTTTTGTAAGCCATTTCTTTATGTTCTGTAACAGGCATAAAACAAAATTTTATAAGATTCAGTAAAAAAAATAGATGTTTCAATAAAATGTTTTAAATCTGACTTTAAAGTAATTAAAATGGAAAATATCAGCCTTACAATTAAATTAATGTGATTAAGATTTTTTTCTGACTTGGTTTTCAGTTGAAGCAAAGTTTGCGACGCATCTGTTCACAATAAACAAGTTTGGTGGTCGGTCGAAGGGGTCTGAACCTCTCACCACAACTCTGTTCTCTCTGAATAGCTGTGGAAACCTGCTTTATTTGTGACAGAAGGAAAAATGTCTGAGTTTTTCTGAGATGATAAAATATCAAAAATGTAATATTATTTTGCAACATGTTTAGATTTAAGAGAAAGTGATGATGTGAAGCACTATTTTAGAAATCATTTGTATTTATTGCATACGAACAACTGGAAACAAACATGATTGTGTGGAGAGTATTTTTTGCAAACTCTCAAGCATTGCACTGTAAATAAGATTAGTAGCACCTTTGCAGATTTACTTTATTTTGACAATGTGATCGGGTTGGACTGGTGTGTGTTGTGTAAAAAAGAGTAAATAGTGTCATAAACCATTGAAGCACATTTCAGTTTCTTCTGTAAATTCTGAAGATGTTAAGGTATCACAATCAATGACAAACATTTCATCTCAACAAATATGCAATAAAGCTGTCAATCTTTTAACACTACAAGTAAAATATATCAAGAAGGGCACCAACACTCCGTTTCTCTTCAAATGTAAATAATTTTATCTGACAATAAGGCATTTTCACCTACATCTGTCTAAAATGGAACTGGTTTGAGTTGTCCACTTTGACTATGTTTCACACAAACAATAAAAATGAACTTAGTATGATGTATATTTAAAAAGCTCCACCCCACATTGGCCCACCTACTTTTTCCTGTCCATCCCTTTCGAGGGAGGAGCAAGAGGAGGAGCGGAAGGGAGGGGCAAGAGGAGGAGCAGTAGGGAGGGGCAAGAGGAGGAGCGGTAGGGAGGGGCAAGGGGAGGCGGAGTGGGAGGGAGGTGTTTGTGGTCACACCACAGATCTAAATGTAGCTCTGTCACTTTCAGTCACGTGGCGGTGATGGAAAGTCTCATCTCAAAAGGCGATGCTAAAAGTTGCAACCAAAATCATAGATGCCCAAGTGAAGATAATTCTATGTCACTCAAAACATCTGACTGATCACTGGAAATCAGTCAGATCACAGAAAAAGTAGTTTGTTTTTCTTTTCTTTTTTTTTTTTTTTTAACCAAGGTTTGTTCTTACTATTAAACACATAAATAAAGGGAAAATCAGATTTGTAGAACCATAAATGCAACACAACAGGGTTGTAGGACTGAGTAGCTCCACCCTTTGGTGAGGGAGGATCAAGACTTAACCCAAAAGGAGAGGAGTTCAGGTCACTGTTCACTTTCAGACAAACAGTCGTAAAACTACGGATGTTAAGGGCTGACATTTAGGCTAGACAAAGAAAATGTGGTCTTAGTAGATATGATTTGGGTTCAAAATCAAGAAAAGGAGAGAAAAGAAAAGAAAAGAAAAGAAAAGAAAAGGAGCAGGAACCACAAGGAGAAAGAGAGTAGAGATTGGCTGAAAGAGAACCAATGCATCAGCAGCACTGAATTAGATTGTTGTGGACTGAGAGACTCTCTAATGTGTCAGACCACATGCAGCAAAGCAACGGTATAATATAATACCAGCATATAATCAGCAAAACATTAAGCAAGCATGCAGTACAAAGACAATTTACAATAGCCTTTAATCTAACACATCTAATTCAGCCCAGACAATGGAACAGTCTCACTGTGAGTCGACCATCAGTCGGGTTAAAGCAATGTCCAAAAATCCAAAATTGATGGAACAGGATAAAAACTTGTTCTCTTTTGACATGGCATCCCAGCAGGGGGGTTCTCAGTACTTTAGATTGGAAACTTAACTCTGAGGAAAGTACCTTTCTTGTTGAGAAATGGAGAGATCACTATAACAGGCCTCTGTAGACAGACACGTCAAGAGACGTCCCATGTCTCCATGGGAATGCAGAAACGATATGTTTGCAGACCAGTTTCTAGAAGTTCTTCAGTGAACACTTTGAAGATTTTGAAATGGGGAAAAAAAAAGTTTCAGCCCTCTTATGTCTCAGCTGGAGGCTGACTCCAAAGAGAGGGCGTTGGGATTCAGGTCTTACTTTTGAATTGGGGTTCAATTCTTATGTGATCAGCTCTGAGTTTTATTGCAAGGAGTTTGCCAGTGACGTCTTCAGCACAAAGAATGTGATATTTTAAGCAGTGGTATCTTTGATTGAGGTTGACTTCACAATGACAGACATTTAGAAGCACTAAGGAGCTGTAAATACTATATGAGTGTACTGAAGATATTCATCAGTTTGAGCCAAAGGGCCCAAAAGGGTACACCTTTACAATGAATGTCAGGATTATTTTGTCCATTTCAGCTCTTGTGCAGCAAATGAGTAGCATATGAAATGACCGAGGCCAAAGCAACATCTATATCCCCAAAAGAAACATTTAGTCATCCAACTTAAACTGAAATTTCTATTGTCATATCATCAGCCGCTTTCAAAGTTGCTCCCTTTTCAGCGTCTTCAAAGTTTTCAGGTTTAGAGTACATTAGCTTCACCTTCCATAAATCATTTGCTTTTTTTTTACAACATCTTTTCACGAACAAACATTCACAGAATTTCGAGAAGCAATAATTAGATCAGAAAACCTTTTAAATTGAAAAGGCCCCCGCATACCAAGGATAGTGGGCTGGCTGTATTCAACGTTTCAGCCAATCACTCTTCGGAAAATACTTCATTAGCTTTCAAACTAAAGTCTGCATTTGAAGAAGACATTGGTTGTGTGAGAAAAGGCTGTGGCACAATGATGGTCAGGGTGGCTGCCTTGATTGTGTTTTTCAGTACGCCTGGTAAGTTATTTATTTTCATTAGTGAAAATAATCATATTGAGTTACTGTTTACATGGAAAACATTCTTGTGTTTTGAAAATAATAAATATGTGCTTTTAATGTATTTTTTTCAGCCTTCATTTCAACTGCTAAGGCTTCCCACCCGATCTCTTTAACTCTGGTTGACATCGGTGATAATATAACATTCGACTGCAATGTTTCTGAGAAGGAGGTTAAATTCATTAACTGGTATAAACAATCTCTTGGACACCTGGTTGAAACAGTGGCTTCTGTGATCCTTGGTAAATTGACAACAACTGAAAAATTTAAAGGCTCTCACTTTGCAATAAATACAAAAGGGCCTCGTTATGACCTCACTATCTTCAATATCAGCAAAGAGGATGAAGCAACATATTTATGTCACATTGGAACAGCATATTCACACAAGTTCATCAGTGAAACTTTCCTAGCTGTGAATGGTAAGATCATGTTTTCTGCCTGTAAAATTCACTGTCATGTAATGTCTTTTTTATTAACTGTGTTACCTGTGATATTTACCATGCAGATGATAAACAGCAGAAATCTCTCTACTTGAAACAACATCCAAAGACAGAGTTGGTTCGGCAGGGAGAGACAGTAACTCTCCAGTGTTCACTTCTCTCCAAGAATAAAGAAAAGTCCCAGTGCCCAACTAAGCCCAGTATGTACTGGTTCAGAACTGAATCAGAACAATTCCATCCAGGCATCATTTATACTCAAAGGAACATCAGCGATGAAGACTTGGCAAGAAGCTGTTCTTACACTTTATCTGTACGAGACTCCTCTGATGCTGGGATTTACTACAGCGCTGTGGCAGCATGTGGATCAATCGTGATTGGTGAAGGAACCAAAGTGGACACAAGTATGTGTTTATAATTTTTAGTTTTCATAAATACATCACTTTGGTTTGTATTTCTTTGACCACCCAACGACTCACTGCTAAGTTTCTTGCCAATTCATGGGGAACTTTGTGTGGTCTTATAACTCAATGATGATTTAATTATCATTATCATTTTGTTACTTGACAAAAGCGTATTACTAACTTATTATTTAGTCAATTTTGTTTTCTCGCAACAAAATAAAAATCACTGAATGTCACTATTGTTTGACATCTCTGTATGATTTCTTTCCAAAATGTCCAGTAAAAATATAAAAATGATCGTAAAACCTCATCTTTGCATTGTTGTTTTATATTAAGTGAAACTTTCAAAAATAATGTTAAACAGTTATGTTTTGAAGATAAGAGGTGTCTGTCACATAATATGCTTGTTTGTGAAATTTGGAACGCGTAGCTCTGGACATAATCTTTTCAAATACCTCTTCCCTAGCAACACATATTTTGATTGTGTCTAATGTTTCTGTTTGTTCTTTTTTTCCAATCTAGGAATAGAATCAAATCCTATTTTTGTTGGACTTGGAGCACTGTTGGCTTTTTGTGTTTCTGTGATTTTTCTGTTAATTTTAAACATCAAAGACAAAACATTTGTCAACACCTCAAAGGTAGGCCTGCAATTTTCTGGGATTGCAATAAAGTGCATAAAATTTAAATATTTCAAGATAATTAATTAATAATTAGTTAATAAGCTTCTGTTCTGTAGGGAGAACTTAGTATCCTCTTGTATACTGGAAATGCCAATCTAAGTCACTCAAATGAGATGGTAAATAAATTAGATATTACATAATGATGATCATTCTGTATTACATGGCTGAAAAAATAACATCATATTCTTTCTCATAGGAAAATGAAACCACAGAAGCAAAATACACAGAAGAGATGGAAATGAAATAAAATGAAACACCATCATTGTCTTCACGCCACTGTCACATCAGACGATGGTGACCATCAGCTAACGCTCTACAAGCAGAGTGAGGCCAGCAAACCACAATTTTAATTTGTGAAAAATAAATGTATTGCATTGGTGTCTGTTTCACCTCACACTTACATTTTGTCTTAAAATCTCAAAATAGTTTGGAAATATTTCACCCTTGCTATGCCGACCATTTACCTTGTATTTGATGAAAATAATTGTATGATTTCTTCACAGTATGAGTGGAAAGTCAACCTTGTAAATAAGTATCAATGACTAGTTGTCAATTGTCTCATTGGGTTAAACAAATAAATGCTAATAAAATATTTCACACAACGTGTAATAGAGTGATAAATTGTTCTGTGTAAAGGTTTGCCATCCATTCATCAACTTCTGCTCAGCTTATCTTTAATTTAATATCTTCTAAATGTACTTTGACATTTTTTTGCAACAATGGTAGTCTTGGAGGAAAGGAGCAAGTTTTGCTTTCACAAGTGATCACTATGAATAGACAAAACTCTCAGATCCATCGAAAAACAATTGACTGTGTTCATGAAATGCTTTCCTAGGTATGGTGGGGACATTTGTAAGTTTGTACCTGGGTTTATTCCCAACAACAAGCAATATGCTTTTCTTGTGATGAAAGCTGGGATACTTTCTACATTGATAAGACTGATTGATGTTGAAAATCAGTTCATAAAAACTAACATTAGAGTTTAAAGTCTTTTTGATTTTACCTACATGAGCAAATCTCCTCCAGATAGTTGGAAAGATGTTTATGGTCATATCGTCTATGTGTTCACTTCACGGCAGCACTGTGAGCATCACAAAGCTGCTTTTAACAGGAACTGTTGAAAAAATAAAACTTGACTATCAATCTTCCAGTTTTGAGAGAGCAGCTATTCATTCAAACATGAGAAAGGAAAATTACATCATAAATTAAATAAAATACTGTAATGATTTTAATAAACTGACACAACGGTCAAAACCAATTCAAATGGGAGATGTAAATTAACTTCTGACATCTGAGGGAATAACTGTTTATGAGATTAAAAAAAAAAAGCATTAGTGGCATCATTCAGGCATCAAGTACGGCGTTTTTGAATTTGCACTATGACTATAAAGTGAGTATAACAAAAGAACTGTGCAGAGCTACTGAACACAAAGTTCAACCTTCCAACAAACAAAATAATGCTTGACAAATAAATAGAAATGATGCATGGAAACTTAAGCACGACTGGTTGTGGTTTGGTAAACGCAAGTGTGAAAAAAACCATGCTTTGTTTCCTGCCGAACCATTTAGCTGACTTTGAATTGAGCCTTTACTTTTCTCTTTAAAATATATGCAATCATAAAAATGTTTTGACAAAAACAAACAAAAAACATCAAGAAGAAAAAATTAATCTGATTTTAATTGCATAATTTGATAATAATAGGGCTTGTCAACCAGACAGTCTTCCTGTCTGGTTGAAGCTTGCAGAACATCTATTCTCAGTCACCAACCTCAGCAGTTGGTCAAAGGAAAAAAAAAAAAAAAAACGCCTGCAACTGTTTCTATTTACTACTGTCACTTTTGCGTGTAGTTTTTCACAATGAACAGCGAACACTAGAATAAGTTTTTTCTTTTTTCTTTTTATGAAGTTTAAAATAGTTAGACGGACTTCAAAGAAACGGATGGTGCGAATAAAGAGAACGGGTATCAAAGTGTTAGTAGGAATGTCATAAAACGTGAGAAAGGCCAGACAGTCTTCTTTATGAAGGAGCAATGATTAAACAACAGCTTGAAACATCTTTTAGAAATAAAAACACAGGATAAAAATACAAACACTTTATTTTATTATTATTATACAGGTGAAAAAAATACAAAACTCTGGTAGACAATGGTGATAGTGTAACATTCAACTGCTATGGTTCTGAGAAGGAACTGAAACGTATTTACTGGTATAAACAAACTCTTGGACACATGGTTGAAGCACTGGCTTCTGTGTTATAGTTACAATAGCTTACATTGTCAGAAAGGTAAGGATTGAAAAATAGCGTTTGTCCATGCAATATCTGGTATCATTCTGTAAAATCTTCTTTTAACATTTTATTTACTGGGAGCAAAACAGGCCACTCATTGCATTGTTTATCAGTTGCTGACATGCTTTTTCTCTATTATGCCACATATGTTCTTGTGTCATTTTACATAGATCTGAACAGGAAGAAATAAAGTGTAATTGTAAAATGAGGACAATCACACATGGAGTATAATATCACTAAGATGCAAGTCTGCGTTGGGATGAAAGGTGTAAAATGTACGCCGTCCTACAATGTCAGGGTAGAGTAAGGCTGCCCTGACGTTGTAGTGTTATATGTCAATTTATCTTTTTCTTTTTTATTAACATTTGCTCTGAAATCTTATATGGAATTTTTTGCATAGTTTATGGTTGACCCCAAGAGGTACAAGTAAATATTCACTAAATATGAAGAGAAGATTCTGTCTGTTTGGGTTACAATGAGGTTAGAGTATCAACACTGATAGAGCCTATCCATTGCATAGTATTAGAAAACATTATTGTAATGCCTTGTAACATCTGAGTTACATATATTAGCATATTTTTATGCATCCTATTCACAACTTAGTGCAGTCACCTGTCAAAAGTTGCTAAATGTTAGGATAGATTGCTTGGAAGTATATTGGCTGCAGAGAGTTACTGGTCCTAAAATAGCTTCCGGTTTACTACATTTAATTTAAATGATTTAAAAACATCTTAGAGAAAAATTCTCTGCATGTGCAAATCTGAAGTTTGTTTCCATAACTTTAACATTTGAAAGGCACAGCAATAAAAACCTGTCAAAACCTTTACCTGTCAAACCACTGTTTGACAGATAAAGGATCTGACCATGGCAGGTTTCAGCAGACAGGTGGCAAAAGCAGATGTTTTTAATATAGCAATAAAATAAAAGGAAATTTCTTTGGCAGTCTCTATTAACAGCATCAACTACAAATCAGCTGTTATCAAAAGCCAAAAACTCTATCATCTTTCCTCATGATGTTTCATAAAATCCGCCTCAAATGTCAACATAGCTATTTAACAATGGGTAAGACATTGCAATAATGATCAATTTTGATATCAGAAAACCAAATACACTACACAAAACACTTGTTTTGGCATTATTCTGATCATAAGTAAAAAGTTAAAACAAGGATACTCAGTTAAATCCCGTGTTCATTGAAAAGGCCTCACAGGTTTAGCAAATGTGGTGGGCTGTGCATCTTCGAACGTTTCAGCCAATCACTGTTGTTTGTTTTGGAAACACTTCAACACCACCTAAACTAAGCCTTCCATTTGGTAAGGGAGCATCAAATGTGCGAGAAGAGAAATAGCTGTTCCACAATGATCGCAAGACTGGCTGCAATGATTGTTCTCAGCATGGCACGTAAGAATACTTCTTTTCTAGAAAACATTGCATGTTGGAGTATATCGGACTTGAATGTTAAAAACTATTTTTACTAAAATCTTCACTGTTATTTTCCACAGGTCTTATTCATACTGTTGAGGCTTCCCACCCGATCTCTTTAACTCTGGTTGACATCGGTGATAATATAACATTCGACTGCAATGTTTCTGAGAAGGAGGTTAAATTCATTAACTGGTATAAACAATCTCTTGGACACATGGTTGAAACAGTGGCTTCTGTGATCCTTGGTAAATTGACAACAACTGAAAAATTTAAAGGCTCTCACTTTGCAATAAATACAAAAGGGCCTCGTTATGACCTCACTATCTTCAATATCAGCAAAGAGGATGAAGCAACATATTTATGTCACATTGGAACAGCATATTCACACAAGTTCATCAGTGAAACTTTCCTAGCTGTGAATGGTAAGATCATGTTTTCTGCCTGTAAAATTCACTGTCATGTAATGTCTTTTTTATTAACTGTGTTACCTGTGATATTTACCATGCAGATGATAAACAGCAGAAATCTCTCTACTTGAAACAACATCCAAAGACAGAGTTGGTTCGGCAGGGAGAGACAGTAACTCTCCAGTGTTCACTTCTCTCCAAGAATAAAGAAAAGTCCCAGTGCCCAACTAAGCCCAGTATGTACTGGTTCAGAACTGAATCAGAACGATTCCATCCAGGCATCATTTATACTCAAAGGAACATCAGCGATGAAGACTTGGCAAGAAGCTGTTCTTACACTTTATCTGTACGAGACTCCTCTGATGCTGGGATTTACTACAGCGCTGTGGCAGCATGTGGATCAATCGTGATTGGTGAAGGAACCAATGTGAAGACAAGTATGTGTTTTGTGTTTTCTGGTCACTTGAAACACATCAAAGAATCTAAATATTTTATCGGAGCATTAGCACAGAAGTAATTTAACTTAATCAGTCCCTTTAATTTTTTTTTTTTATTTTTATGTGCGTGGCAACTCTATAACCTATTTCTGGAAGTTAAAGTTTATTGTGCTGGCTTACTGTAGCTTTGGCGATAATGTCCAAAATGCAAAAATTCACTGTCAGTACACTTGTGTTAAAAAATCTCTTTGAAATGTGCCAAACCCTTTTTTTTTATAGATCAAGATTTCAGTCTTGTCTTTACACTTGGAGGACTGTTGGTCTGCTGTGTTATTGTTATAGTTCTCCTAATTTTCTACATTAAACTGAAGCAAAAGTGTGGACAAGGCAAAGGTGAGTTTTACATATTCAATACAAAGTCATTTTATATTAACCATGAACTGCTTTTAAAAATTGCTTACATTGAAAGTGTTAACCACAAACTCATCTTTTTTTGTCATGCATGTACCATCAGAACAGGATAGATATTTTCTTGTGTAGTCCAGATTCTGACCTTGCTGTCTGAAAGTTGAAATTGAGATAATTTCAGGCAAAAGTTGCTTTGCATCAGGCGAAGCAACATTTTTTCAATATTATTGTCCAATTTTAATGACCCTGTTTGAACTGTAGTTCCAGTTTTCAGTTTCTAAAGCGTCTGTGGGATATGTGTTGGGAGGTTTATTCAGATATGTTATTTCACAAACATTTATTTCATTGAGTAGTTATTTTTTTTCAAACCAATTAGTTTGACGTACTTTAGTTTCAGAAGTACTGACACCAGTCTGACTGATGTCACCTGATATGAGATTCTCAAAGTTTCTAAAATCACACATCTTTGAACTTGTGAAAGTAGTCTTCTCCACAACTTGAAGCCTAAATCAATTGAAGGTCTGCCATAAAATTAACGCAAATTATTATTTGTGTTAATGCGCTTTGCAACTAAGTCCGATGAGAGCATGTTTTACTTTTTGCATGATATAAAATCCAATTACATTTGCAAAGCATTGTGTCTCTCTTGCATTTAATTTAGTTATCCAAAAGACAAGATAGAAGAAACATTATAATCTTTCACAACTTTAAAAGCAAACAACATGAAAGACAGAAAATCTCTGAAAACACATATGTTTGCTCTTCAAAGGTCAAAATGGTTCCAGTCTGGAAGAGGATGGCAAATCAAATGTTCACACAAGAAACTTGGTAAATATATCCCAGACAAGTCTTTCACAACATGTTCTATAAATATGAAAATAGACTAATTTGTTCCTTCTTTTGCAGGATGGTGCAGCAATAGAAGCAAACTATGCAACAGTGCAAACCCGGGTTAGAAGGACTAATGAGAAAAAAAAAAATCCACAAGAATGTGTTTACTCCTCTGTCAAATGAGATGGTCAACATAATCAGCTCTCTTCTCTTTAGTCATCACTGTTAACATTTGTTGCTCTTTTTTTGATCATATTTAGATAACAGAATTTAAATGCAAAATCAGTTTTTTTTTTCCTTTTTCTTGTTAATTTTGTAGTATCAGCATGTTGAAACATAAAAAAAAACAGCTGTTCTGTTTTCCATGGATCACATTAAAGAATTTCTTTTTGCCTAAATTGACTAAATTGCACAGAATTTTAAATGATGTTGAAAAATCTGTAACAGAATAAAAGCTGAATAAATTATTGTAACAGATTTGTGGAGTAAAAACAAAATATTTCAAACAAATGTCTTTCATAAAGACGGAATAAACTTGCATCAAAAATTAAGTTTTGAGTTTTCTTCTAAATACTGATCCCAATTAAGTGTTGTTCCCAAAGAACACCACCGCTATCTGTAATGCCAGTAATCCTTCTGCTACTACGACTATGTACTAAGGTGTCATGATAGTGCAGGAATATTGATTGTGATGAAAGAGAAAACCTGAATCGAGGCCAAACATTGGGTGCTGTATTCACAATATATTCGCAAATTATTGAAACGTATGATTTGAAGATTTCCAAATTTGTTTTGGTTGCAAAACAAATTGCAAATGGCAAACAGTAATAAATACTGTAAGTCAGACACATGAAATCTCCTTTATGCTTTCTTAACATGAGCAGCCAGGCCGGTGAACCAAATGTTAGTAGAGGTGCTGCCTTCCCTGAAAAAGAAAAACAAAATTGAATATACACTGCAACACCAAATTTATGAACTGACCTCTGCTCACCCATCCGCCCATCCATCCATCCATCCGCCCATCCATCCATCCATCCATCCATCCATCCATCCATTTTCTGTATACCTTTGTCCCTAGTGGGGTTAGGAGAGGCGCTATCTCCAGTGAATGTTTCGGGTGAGAGGCGGGGTAGACCCTGGACAGATTGCCAGTCTGTCGCAGCTGACCTCTACCATGAATTTATAAACTCTTTAACCTACATTACTTTCAGAAATAGAAACAAGTTTTAGGCCATCAAGCCAACAGGAAACAGTTTGGGGGAGGTAGTTTCTAAAATGAAATGCAACATGTACCTTTACAACCAGAATGAAAAATGACATGGCCAGGGGAGAAGCTTATCTTTCATCAGGACAAGGATCTGAATGATAAAGCTACAATGGGAGTGTTTGGATCTAAACATGTCTTTACTAGTGTTAGAATGGCACAGGCCTAAAGCAACACAGCATTTTTGGCAAGACTTTAAAACGGTTGATTTTTCTTTAAGTTACAGTTCATAGTGACTGAGTCTACACTACAGAACAGGAAAGATGTAAAGCTGGTAGAGACATGGCCTAAACTCTGGTGGGGCACAGGATAGTTGTTTTAAGAACCATTGCATCATTTTTACTTTGACAGCACAATTATGCATTACATTCTTCTGGTTTGCCACAAAAGAATACTAAAGGTGAAAGAGGTATGAATATATTTATCTTTCTTATTTTCTCTAAATTCTTTGGCCATGGAGAAGAACTAAAAGCAAATGCAATATATTCATATAAAGATATGCTTCGACTCTATTTACACTGACCAAAAATTTTTTATTCCCCAAAAATTTGTGCTTCAGTTTCAACTCACTGATGATAATGGAAAAACCATCACCCCGTATTATTACAATTTTATTACAGTAAAAAAAGAAAAACTAATAATATTTATACATTTTATGAAAGTGGGTTGTTACTAAAGAAACAAAAGTGCAGAAAAACATGAAGCCGCACTATTTTTGTAAACATATTTTGGGCAGATGAACATCAGTCACTTTAACTTTTAATACAAGCCAAAAAGGATACACAGCTTTTAAATGAAATACAAAAATTTAAAAAAAAAAGATCTTTAGCCTGGTGAAAGTATTTATTAAGCTAATATACTGTGTAAAATGCAAGAGACTGCAAAGATGTTTGTGGCATGCCAAGCAAAAAAAAAAAAAAAAAAAAAAAAATGTCTAAAAGGATCCTTGAGTCCAGTGGTTTAGGATTTTATTCTTTATCAAAGATCCTGACATCATTGTAGATGGTATCTTCTTTTCTTCTTGCCTTAACCCTGCCCACTCGATCATCGTTTCTCTGGGTAAAAACTGCTGTAGAATAAACTACAGCGTCTTCACTTCTCTGGGGAAATAAAATAAACAGGCAGATCTTAATGTTCTTATATCTTCTAGATATAAGATGCACATTATTTGGCTCACATGTGTCAAACTCAAGGCCCGGGGGCCAAATCTGGCCCGCCGTAGCTTTTTATGTGGCTCTCCACAGACTAGACTAAACACTAAGTGTGATTAAATATTATATTATTAATCATATCAATGCAGTTTTTATCTATTTACTGCCAATTTATATGAATCAATCCCTCTAGTTTCTTGAGAATTTAGTTGATGTATGATTATAGTCCATGATTTATACAGCGAGTAAATAAACAGTCACATTTATTATTAGTCCCTGAAGGGACTGAAAAGATCTTCAATAATATTATATAATTTTAAGAATTCATTGACATATTAACAGTTTGTGAACAGGTTTTATCAACACATTCTGGCACAACCGGCCCTTTAAGAGCCTTTATGATCTTGATTTGGCCCAAAATGAAAATGAGTTTGACACACCTGATTTTGCTGACATATTTTTAACAACAGAAAATTTCTCACCTGCTGATTTCGCAATTTCCTACAAACTACTTCAGCATTTCTGCCTTGAAACTCGGGACCTGTTAATTATTATAACAGTTTAAATAGAGTTTAATTTTATGTTTAAAAGAATCCACTTTCAAAGAAAAATAATCTATTTACTACTCTTACCTTTGGAAAAGTGACATTTTTTTCTAATCAAATAGACAAGCAGGGCTGTAGAAATCAGCATCAAAACTAATATTCCACATAGCAGAAGGAGGAGAGTGTTGTTCCTCTGTGAATTATTTATGCTAACATCTGAAACATAAAAATAATAAAAAGTCATAAAAGAAGAATCAAAGTATGACATAATATTGTGACTGTAATGGACAAACATGTTGGAATTACCTTTTAACTGCAGTTTTGTGCCATTTCCAAAAATTACCATCCCACATGCAGCCAGAGCACAGTAATAGGTTCCAGTGTCGGAGGAGCTGATGTTGTCTTTCACAAAGTTAAAGACACAACTTTGTCCAGATGAAGATTCAGAACTTTCTTCACATTTACCATTACCCTCATTTTGAGCATAAATTAAGCTGAGATGTGATTGTGGTGAAGAGACTCGGAACCAGAAAACCTTGCGTTCCTCGGGACATGTTTTCTTTTCTAACTGAGAGAAAACTGAACAATGCAGACTCACAGAATCCCCTACATGAACTGCATCAGATAAAAAGTCTTGAGTGACAGCAGTAACGTCTGGTTCTGATTCTAGAGAAGAAAAGAGATCAATTAAAACATTTTGGAAATGATGTACACTGGACAGGAAAAATGACTAATATTGGACAGATCTAGAAATATTTCCAATGAAAATATTGAATTAATGTTTTTTTTTTTTTTCCTGATATGTTAACCTGTTGACATTGATGAAACACTTGTATTTAAAACTTTTGTGATTTGGTTAGAAAGTTTCACAAAACCCGTTACCTTTTATTCTGAGAAATGTTCCATTTAAGAAAGTAAGGTTGCGTCGTTGCGTCCTCAAGCAAATATAAAATGCTGTGTCACTTAGCCTTGTTTTTGTGAAATGTAGAACAAAACTCCCAGGTTCTTGTTTTGTTGAAATGCGAGAATATGTGTTTGAATCAGGGTGATCAAAAGTAAATGTTGAGCCTAATATATCAGGCATTTTTCCAGGAATGACTTGTATCCAAAAGAGGGATCCAAAAGCCTCAGATGAATGTCGTTTGCAAGATAGAGTCACATTTTCTCCAACAGCAACAGTTGTTACCACAAAGTTCTCACCATCTGCACATTAAGAAAACATATTTACACAAAATAGTGATCAGTAACCCCAATGAGTTATTATACATCTTTTAGTAAATAAAGAAAAAACTTTTTTGACCTGTCTCCACATACTTACATTCAACTTGGAGCATCAGCAGGATGAAAAAGACTGCGTACATATTGAGGGCGTTTATCAACTCAATGCTGCAGTTAATTTTGTTTACTGTATAAGACAAATTCTTAATTTGGTAATTTAAAATGGGAGGGAACAATTTCTCAGACATCTGATTGGCCTATTCAAATGTTGCGTAGCTACCAGTGGAAAGAGGGTGACCAAAACTTTCCAGCTTAAACATGAGACAACACCAGCAGATAGCTTTGTCATCTGGTGTTGGTGAGTGTTGGTACCTGTGTAAAGCTAAAAGAAGGAGTTTGAAGCCAACAAAAGCAATAATTCTGATATTACACATAAATCTGTAAGAAATAAATTTAATTAAGAATCCTAAAAGCAAAACAAAGCAAAAAACTCAAATCAAAAATAGAATAATACTTGACATGGTTTCAGAATTGCTAAAAGACATCAGCAGGTTTATTAAATATCTAAAAACCCCATGGTGTTTTAATAAGTTCAAAGTACTGTGTGGAGAAGTAAAAGTTTTACTAGAAAACAAAATGTATTTTCTGCTCTATTCGTAGGAGTCTAGTGGCTTCTGAAAACCCCAGACCTTTTGATTTTGTAAAGGTGATATTGCTTTTATAAATTTTACATGGCACAAGGTTTGATACAATAAGCACACCTTTAAAACAGCACAGCTGAAATCCAAATGAAATTAATAAACCAATATTAAAAAGCCTGTATTCTTAAAATTACTATGTAAAATTTTACAAAGTTTTTCATATGAACTAATTGTAGAACAAACCTGAGTGTGTGTGCACAGGTTTGCACATGCACTCACATGTCCAATTATCCGCTTGGATGGAAGAAAACTCCAAAATCAGTGTCAGAGTCATCAAATAATCTATACCACTGCACTGATTTAGTTTGGAATGACCACATCCCTGTCCCAGAGAAGAGCAGAGGAGAGGCCTGCAGGAACCTCTCAGCATCCACAGTGTAGAAAACTGGAGATTTTCATGAAACAGAGATACATAGAGGGTGAAATCACGGCACAGCAATGTGACAAAACATAGAACGGATTGTTTTATCCTCTGATGTACAGTATGTCATTCATGCCTCATATATTTTCAGATTTTTCCTCTAATCAAACATATTGTCTAAACTATCCTGTATTGCTCTTTTAAAATGACCTAAGTGCTTAAATTAATAAACAAAGGGAGGGTCCTACAATTAAAGCAAAATTTGCAGTACATTTATATCTCTTATGGACTTAACACACCTCAACATCTCTTTAAAGAAGCTACATGCACCTTCAGCCTGATTCATGTGTCAAGAAAAAAAAATATTTTTTTTTTTGATCTGATCTTTCCTCCTGACAATCTTAAGGATGCTTTTATTTTTGTGATGACAAAATACTGATGACAATCTTCATCAGTATAGGTCTAACCTTAAGTCAGAGATGTTCAACATCGCATTGTCTTGTCTTGTCCCAATATTATTTTGTGTGTTTCCCCTGATGACATATGATCATCCAGCCTGTTGAATGTGATGTGAAGCCAATCAGAAAGCAAAGTGACAGAAACATTGAGCGGAGTCCAAAACACAGAAGACAAAGGAACCTCCACAACAACTCACCTCCATCTCATATTGTTGCTTTTATGTCCTGGTTTGTTTTGAATTGTTTTTGAGGTTTAATTATTCTGTGTTCTTTGTCTTGTTCTTTGATTAGATGGATCTTGTTTCTGTTTTACTTTATTTCAGTCCTTCTTAGTGTTTCTAGTTATGTGTATTTCTAGTCTCTAGTTTGCTACTCTAGTTTAACTCTTAGGTTTAGCTATGCTTTAGTGTAATATTCATTTATTAGTCCCTCGTGTAATCTCCCTCGTACCCTATGCCATTTTTCAGTCTCTCTCCCCTCACACCTGCAACCTGTTAGCTCATCAGTCCAGGTCTTTGTTTCAGCGTTCACCCTCACAGTATTTAAACCCCTCTCTTCCTCACACTCCTTCCTGGTTCCTCCTGTTAAACTCCATTATTCTCTGTGATGTCCCTGTTTTCTCTGCTAGCTTTTTGGTTCTTGGCTTGTATATTTTTGTTCTTCTCTGGTTCCCTGTAATTTTTGTAACTTCTTTTGGTTTTCCTTTCTTCATTAAATCTATAACTTCAACATAACATCTCAGCCTGCTGCATTTGGGTCCTCATCACCAACACTCACCATGACAACAGCAAAGTTGTTTCATTCTTATTGCTTTCTACTCCACAAACTATCACCATATCTTCTTCCTTGTCAGCAATGTTTGTTTGCTCTGAATTCACATTTTCTCACAAAGGGTTTTGAGATTTCTTTGTTGGCAGTGACTCCTGTTTGTGTGGGGTGTGTTGCATTTTTGCCCTTCATCTGCATGCCACACATTGTAGGAATGTTGTATCTGTTATTTTTAATTGTCATGTGTGAAGTCTCTCGAGTTGTGAAAATAAACTGACAATTTCAAAGTCTTGCTGGTGAACCAGGCACTAGTCAACTCAGACAAGAAAATGTGGGCGGTAAGCAGATTTCTACAGAAACCTCTAGCAGACTCTTGTGGACTTTACAGATCGAAAAAATTACATCAGACAGGCTTATCAATGGACCAGGCAGCAAGGCAGGCCAGGCGGCGTGAAGCACTCAATACCGTTTAAGAAGTGGCAAATTTTGACCATTGTTATTCCAGAAACATTAAGAATGTTATCTCAACAGGCTGTGACCTAAATTTTGTTATGAAGAAGCATTTGTTTTGTTTTTTTCAGACAATTCTTGAGAACTGATGTCTGAGTCATTAAAAACTTCAAGACGAGTGAAGTCAGTTGAGAAATGCAGGGAAGAAGCCACCAGAATGTCAGATCGCCCAACAAATCCCAGAGCTCTCTTACCCTGGATGTGAACTAAAAGATATATGTTGCCAGAACTGGATATCTGGCAGAACATTAACAACGGTTGGGTGTGTGTAAATCAACATACTGAGTACAATAAAAACTTTGAGCAACCTTTTGATGAGAACTGACGAAAATTTCATGGAATAATATTATTTTCTTTTTTCTAAGTAATTGATGATCTGGAACGTAATTATTCAAGAAAAAAAATAGATATGAGTCATGTGCTGTGCTAACAGTGAGTCATCCTTATACAATCCACCAGTGGGGTTGCTTTTTATCTTATGTATTGGGCTCACTCACTGTTACACCCAACAACCTTACCATAAAGAAAATCTGTTAACTTCATAAAGTTTTTCGCGCACAATTAAATGTTAGTCTCTGTATCTTTCTGCATTATGGAGCATTGTGTCACAATGCAGACACTGTTAATAACAAGGATTTTAAAATACTACAAACTACAGAAAGACAAAAAGAATTGCCCTCATTTTTAAACTACCTCCAGCATGCTAGAGGTAGTTTATCTGATTGACTGATAGGTGTTTGCGGCCTAGTAGTCAGAGAGACCTAATTTAGGAAGAAAAGATTTTGAACCACAATTAGAGAGGTGGTTAGCCCACTAAAACACCTCAAGAAACAGCTCATGATAATCTATTGTTTTTTGGTAGAACACTTCAAACAGTCCCGGCAGCACAAAAATAAGTCAAGATGCAAAATAAGTCAGACCATCTACCCTTCCGTTTTCTAGTTCACGGACATACTGACACACTCAAATGCCTATTGGTTTAATTTTTGACTTCATACTTTTATTCTTCCAAAGAGTGAGCATGTTCTCTGAAAAATATCACATATAAGCTAATGTGTTTTGTGTTGTTTATTTTATGAACTAAAGAATGTTTTAGGTTGTGGTTCTCAATAAACCTCATGTGAGGTTTATTTTAATAAACTGTATATTGTTTGCACCAGACATGTTAAAACATCAGATGTGTTAAAACATCTAAGTAGTCAAACAATCTGTCCACATTGTAAGAACAAAGTCGTTTTCTGGAGTTATTTCTCCTGTCGGCATTACCAGCAACCATTTGAGCTTCATTATCTGTCAAAATCTTCGCTGATAACAGCAATAACTGGAAACTTCTAGCTTCTAAAAGCCTGAGGTTGTAAAAAAGTCCTACAATTAAAATTTCCATCCATCCATCCATTTTCCGTCACCTTTCTCCCTAACGGGGTCGGGAGTTGCTGGTGCCTATCTCCAGCTGCGTTCCGGGCGAGAGGCGGGGTTCACCCTGGACAGGTCGCTAGTCTGTCGCAGGGCAACACAAAGACAAACAGGACAAACAACCAGACACACACTCACACCTAGGGAGAATTTGGGAAGGCCAATTAACCTGACAGTCATGTTTTTTGGACTGTGGGAGGAAGCCGGAGAACCCGGAGAGAACCCATGCATGCACAGGGAGAACATGCAAACTCCGTGCAGAAAAACCCCGGGCCGGGAATCGAACCCAGGACCTTCTTGCTGCAAGGCAATAGCGCTACCCACTGCGCCATTGTGCAGCCCCAATTAAAATGTATATCTCTAATAATAAACTACAGAGTCCACTTTAGCTTTGGAGTGAAATGTATGGCACGTCATCACTGTGTTCACACATCCTCCCACTCTAAGCAAGACAGTCAATATGAAACTCTGAATGGCCGGTATAAACTGTGTCTGTGTCTCGATCTGTAAACAGCCATTGTACCACCTCTCATCAAATTCACCACTGCTTTAGTATGAAAATTCTCAAAACAAGATGGAATTACATTGTGTAACATAATATACACAGTTTTAACAAATATATATTATTTATTAAACTGTTTTAGCCAAACTTGATGTCAAACTTAAAAGAAATTGAGGGCTTTTATGCCTCCCCCACTTCTTGTCACTTTGCACATCCTGTTGAAGCTGCGAGGCATGTCTGATCTGAGTAAACAAGCTTTGTGGTCGGTCAAAGGCCTGAGAAGTGCCTCACCACAGTCTGTTTGTCACGGTAGATGCAGCATGTGGCTTTTGACATGGAGAATGCAACTACAAAGGCCTGCTATCACACAGCTGCTGATTTTTTTTAAGAATTAAACATCACACCCAAGTTTAAAAGCACACAATGTTCTTGATGCAATGTTTATTTTTAAGAAAGAAGCTACAAATAAGGTTCTTTTTGATTTTCAAACCAATAAGTAGGTTATTATACAGACTAGGTGGCAATACAACACCAAATGTTTTTTTGTTTTTTTTTTACTTTGAGTTTCTATCTTTCTTGCCTAAAAATGAATCCTTACAAATCCTTACGATGAAGCATCATTATATTTTAATAAATTGGATCTTGAAGATCTCCAACAGGTTGAATTTAAAGCAGCATTTCTGTAAGTTGGCTTCTATGCCTCTTCTTCATCTTTATCACAATTGTTTGCTTATATATGCACTACCAAAGCACTTTGGAGGCGGGTCAGTGCGTTGATTCAGAGACAAAAAGGGAAAACATGGGTCCCACAGAGTCATTCCTGCCTTGGGTATCCTGCTACACTGCACTCCTATAATCTCTTTCTGGGTGGTTGCAGGAGCTCTTAACAACAAAAGTGAAGGATGAAATTGTTTTTGTGCGTTGAACATAGAAAAGGCCCCTGCAAGCTTTTTGCAAAGAATGCTCAGTTCAACAGCAAAATGCACATTTGGAATCACAGTGGCACAGACTTGGTTTGCTAGTCCTTAACAACATGAAAAGTTTCCTTGCTGCTTCACTCAAACAACTTTAGTGTTCCTGTCTTGAATTGGAAGTAGCTGTTGCAGTACATGATGAGATACTGTTTGTTGCGAGAATACAAGTCAAACTCGTAAATAATAAATGACAACTTGTGGGTCATTAATAATAAATATCTCACAGTATTGATAAAAAAACCTTGTATTTGACATATATGTCTTTAGTGAGTCCAGAATTAAACAAAACCCTGAAAAAAAAAAAATATATATATATAATATATGTTAATCTGAGCTTTACAAATAGAGCATATATTGGTGCAATATTTCTTATTATTTGAGATTTCATGTGAGATCCCTGTGCATTACATTGATCCAGACATCCATCCATTTTCTTACACTCTTATCCTGCGAGGGGTCCTGGTGCCTATCTCCAGCGGTCAACAGGCAACAGGTAGGGTACAACCTGAACAGGTCGCCAGTCCATTGCAGGGCCATTTTAATGATTTTGTATCAAAATAAAAATAAAGTAAATCAGAATTTCTTGTTTGTAGCCATTAGGTGAGAGTTCTTCCTCTTAGTCTTGGTTCCTGATGTGAATAAGATCTGCCATAGACTAAAGGATCGTGCAGGTTGTGAGATTCGGATATTTTGATTTGTACTCAGTGGGTGTTTCTTAGCCAGATAAATCTAGAATGAGTGAATCTCAAAGAGACTCCTATGATCCTGCAACTCTACTACAGATAAATTATTAAATGGATACATTCTTCTTCAGCTTTGACAAACAATATTTGAGTTCAGAAAAAAAAAAAAAATGCTATGCATGCCTGCAAGTAGTAATAACTCTGACATTACTAACAGTGATAGAAAACAAAGACTGCACTGCACCCAGCATACATCCTCTACTCTTCGAGACATGACAGTGGTCAGGATCATGACCTTTTACTTAGTAGAGACTGAATGATACATACAGAAAAATCCTGGAGCTGCTAAAAGCAGCAAGACTTGAGAACTAGGTTGGAAGTTCACCTTCCAGTACATAAAGTTGCAGTTAAAAGTACAGTAAGAGGTTTAGATTAACTTAGGTTCATGTGTTAAAATCAGTGTGCAAAAATTAGCTTTCAGACGTACATATCCTAAAAGACTTAAAGCCATGACTGCCACACAAGTTGCTCTTGAGAGTATTAACTCAGGGAGACTTAGTATAAACATACAAAACATTTTGAAAACTTTATCATGTTCCTGTTGCTGTACAATAAGTCTCTTATTGGCAATTCATCTTTCAAAAAATACATTGAGGTTTGTGGCTGTAATCTTGAAGAAATTCTGAAAAGGTTCATGGTGTTTGAATAGTTTTGCAAGGAACAGTAGGCGGAAATTCACCTACCCGTCAACCAATCACCTTGACTTCTACTTTGCAAAGCCTGATCATCTTAGACCAAAAGTTCCATTGGGTAGAAAGGCTTCAGTGGTGTAAACACGACTTCTCCCCAAGATGCAAGAAGTGTTTGCTTTGATTCTTCTTAGTACTGTTTGTAAGTGCTCTTTATTTCTACTGGATCAATCACTTGCAGAAAAAATACAAATTTGATGACTGTTCTTTGTTTTTTGATCATTTTTTACTCTCTTTTATCAGGTATTATAGAAACTGCAGAAGTTCCTCATTTGATCTCAACAACAGAGTACAAACTTGGTGACAATGTTACCTTTTCCTGTCAATCGCCTAAAGATCACAGATTCAGGCAGTGGTATAAACAGTCTCCTGGAAAATTGCAAATAATTGCTTCAGGAGTTTATGGAAAAATTACACCAACTGAGACATTCAATAATACTCGTTTCCAATTTGCTAGTGAAAACAATGAGATGAATCTTACCATACATTCTGTTAAAAAAGAAGATGAAGCCGTATATTTCTGTCAAAGTGGAACTGAATATTCACTAACTATTCATAATGGATTCCTCTTGGTTGTAAAAGGTAATGTAAAAGCTGTTATTTTCTCTGAAAACATTAACTCATCTTTGAATTTTCAAGATCAGTACGTCTGTGCATTAGTTCAACTTTATTTAGTTTATTTTTTTCATCTTACACAGACTGTAATCAACAGACATCTGTTTATGTGGAACAAACTCCAGATGCTGCAGCGGTCCAGCCAGGAGACACCACGAGTCTCCAGTGTTCCCTTTTTTCAACGAACAGTGAAACAAAACCTCAGTGTCCAGGAGAAAACTTTGTTCACTGGTTCAAATCTGGATCTGGAAGCTCTTATCCAAGTATCATTTACACTGCAAGGAACAGCACAGACGATGCAGCAAAGAGAAGCTGTGTCTACCGCCTCTCAAAAACATTACAGAACTCCTCTGATTTTGGAACTTACTACTGTGCTGTGGCTGTATGTGGAGAAATACTGCTAGGTGATGGAAGTAAACTGGAAACCAGTATGTATTTGCATTCTGTTCTCAATTTGTTTATAGATTCTCGTCTTGAATATGTTTGCTTTACAAAGTAAACATTCACCTTTTATTACCTCACAAAACTGTCAAAATAACCTGAGAAATTAAAGCCATCTTGCTAATTTTAATATAATTAGTATTTGTTTATTCGTTGTCTAAGATGCCAAGCGTGCCTAAGCATTATTTTTCTTTAAGAACAGAACAAGACTCAAGTGTTCTTGTACTTGGAGGACTGTTGGGATGCTGCGTGATTGTGATTATCAGCCTTATCTTCTACATAATTGGAAGGAGCGTTTCCGACAGTTCTAAAGGTTGGCATTGTATCTTTTTATATCAACATTACTAAATGAAAATTGGTTGTTATCTATGAGTTCATTAGATTCTATTTCACATAGCATCCAATCTAACTAGTTGTTTTTACATAAATACTTACTTTGAGATTTTATAGCTACATTGTTTGGTAGACTGTCAGTAACAACAAATTTAATTACTTTTTTAGATTATCGGGAGAAATCTGTATACGACAGAGGCTTTAAAAGTAGATTTCTGTAAAGAAGAAACTATTGTTTGTGAAAGTTTTGTATTTGAATCCTAGAGTTCTCCAACGTCTACACAGATGTGCTCATCATATCACTGTTTTTACATCTTTTTCTCATGCTTTTTAAAGAAAACAAATGCATTATTTTTTTTTTCCCTTTTATCAACAGGAATAAAAGGATCACATCATGCTGAATACGAAACTTCAACTACTTGTCAAACAAAACCCTTGGTAAACTTAAATTTATATTTGCAGTTGAGTTGATCTAGATCTTTAGGCTGTGCTCAAAATGAGCAAATTTTTCTTCAGTGTACCTGACATAAAACATGTTTGTCTACATGGTTTTTTTTTAAATGAAAGTCTCAATTGTCAAATTAAAGTAGAAAATGGACAACGATGACCTGCAAACATGAACTAACTGTAAAATGCCAATGGTGCTCAGTTCATCTTTAACATAATTTTGGCTATAACACATAATTTCATTTTTTTGTTTTGTAAAAATTGTGTGTTTACATTAGGTAGAAAACATTATAGAGAACCAAGCCAATAAAACCATGACAGAATTTTAGCAGTTTAAGTGTTTTTTAGCAATCTAATGTCAAACTTTATTTCAATTTTATTGATATTACAAAATGTGAAACTTCCAACTTTCTTTAAAGTTGACTCATCTGATCTTATTGCTGTATACATGTTGTCATTAATAAACAATATATCATCTGTTTACAGGACAAAGAAGAGAATGTGACCTATGCAGAGGCTTTGAATTTCTCTGCAACAAATGTGGGACATTGCAAGACGGTGAACACAAAATGTGTGTATTCTTCTGTTAGAGTAAATTCACAAAAACAGCAACAGCTCTGAGCCGCAGTGTTTGCACCACTCCCCCAAAAGCAGGTTGAAACGTCAATCAAGTATTTTTCGCACAATCTTTAAAAAAAATTAAGGATGTTTGTCTATTTCTTTGTGCGAGAATATTGTTCATTAATTGTAGCTAGTTTGTTAAAATATCAAGTTTGTAAATCAAATTTCAAATTTATTTGTTCTTATCCACCAAATGTCAGGCAGTCTGGCAATAACTTCACTGAATGAACACCAGAGGTTTGTCTACAAATAAATCTCAGCTCTGGATTTGTTAAACCAATATGCAGTTAAAAGTAAAGGAGATTATCTCTACTCACTGGTCATGTGTTTGTTAGAAAATGTCTCAATAAAGATATTTGTTTCTGAGTATTAAAATGTCTTAGAATGTTTCTTGTGTATTGCTCTAGTTTCTTTGTCATAGCATATTATTTTTTTTTAATATCAAAGTGTCCTATACATGTATTTTCTTTACCTTGAGGGAATTTCTGAGTTTATTATATTTGTTTTGGGCAAAAGTATTTAGAAAATAGTTTGAGTGTGTCAGAAGGAAGGTGGCTGATGTTGCAACTGGTATTATTTCTCATAAGGCCCTGCCAGAAAAAATCTCCAAAGAGACTTGATCATCATCAGATATTCCAAAAGCTCTTGGCTCCACAGGAGAAATACTGCCACGAGTGTCCAGACAGAGTAATCCTTTCTGAACTGATTGACATTTCTAGAAAAGCCAAAATCATCACAATCACTGAAATAATATTAATGTATTATTTCTGTCATGGTGGCTTGTATGGTGAACTTATGCCATGCCCCAGTGTTCTTGCTTTTCAAAATAAAAACTCACATTACATAACCTCTCCTTTTCTCCGGTGATCAATGTCTGATATTAATCATTTCTCACAACAGCGTTACTTAAGCTGATTTCCTGTTTGCAGAGAATACTACAATATATTGCATGAAACTATCAAGATTGTATGGCTGCAGTCTGCATATAATGTCGGTTTGGTCACGTTGTGGGGGGCAGAGAGAAATTCTAAGTCTGGCCATGTATTATTATTTCTCTCTGCCCCGCACAACATCACCAAACAGACATTATCTGGCCAAACCCATAAAAACCCATAAAATCAAATAAAATCAAAACCTATTACTCGTTATTCATTGGAAATCAGATAACAATTTGTTATCCAATTTCTTATTTTTGGTTTAATAAACAAAATACAAGAAAGCTAATGTGTTTTTGTTTTTCTTTTTCTTCAAACATAAAAACAAGCTGCTCTTCCGATGAGTTGGAGGAGCTTACATTTTTTCAGCTCTTCTCTCGTCAGACTGTTATGATATGGTGACAGTTTTAACAAATATGTAAAAAAAAGTTTTTAAATGTTACATAGATTTGACATTATATCCACGGTAAATGGACACAAGGCAATAACAATAGCTTTAGCACTGCAAAACCTCTTCGGTTAAAATCGCACATTTCAGAAACAAGACCGTTCAAAGTGCTTTACATCATCAACACACACACACACGCACACGCACGCACGCATTCACACACAAAAATATAAAGTTGTAGAGTACACGTTCAACAAGTGTCAAATCCCATCATTACACACAATTTGACAAGAGTCATTCTTTGATGCAGACATTATGTGCAAACAAAACCAAAGAAACAGAAAAAACTACTGGTGTAGTTTCTGCATTTTGTCTATCAGTGCTTATTTTGGTTTCAAAACTAGAACATCTTGCCTGCACCATTTTGAAAGGAGGACAACTGTCCTTCTGAAATAGGCCCCATTGTCTACCACAATGCTCCGTGGACTGGCTGCTTTGTTTCTTCTAAGTGCAGTGTGTAAGTCCAGTTACTTGTTCATATTTTATGTATTAATGCTATATAAAAATCTGCGTGAAAGCAAACATGTTTTTTGAAAGTTTTAATATTATTTAGTTTTGATTTTTCTCTGAGGACTTCTGGTCTTAGTTCATGTGTAACGTCTTTGTTTCTGTCCTTCTCCTTTTGCAGTGATTCCAACTTTTGAGTTTGCTCTGTATATTCCTCTAATTGAAGCTGCAACTGGTGAAAATGTGACTCTGTCATGTAATGTCACTGGGTATGACAGCGGGTTGTTTTACTGGTACAAGATAAATTGTGAATATATGATCCAAACAGTTGCTCAAGGGTATTTCAAAAAAGTTAACCTTGAACCACAGTTTAAAAACTTAAGATTTGATATGCAAACAGTGGGCAATGTGTATTCACTCTTCATAAGAAACATCCAAAAGGAAGATGAAGGTACATACTTATGTCAGGCAGGAGAAGCCTACAGGATGGCATTTGTTAACGGCACAAATCTGGCAGTGAAACATTATGATGTGCCAACTTCTCAAGAGACTCTGCTCGGCAACAGAACTACAACTGAATCAAGTATGTGTAATATTAGTATAACGTTAGTGGTTCTATAAAAATGGTGTTTTAAATGAAAAATAAAATGAATCATTACAAAGCTGTAATTCTTAAACATCTTCAACATTAAAACTTAAAAAAAGAGTTATGTGGACATAAAAATTGACGAATTTGTTCAATCTTTTAAAACTGTATCTCAAATGTCAAAATTACTTAAATTGAAATTTATGTTAATATAAGTAGAACCTATGGTAGTGATAATCAGTGAAATCAGTTGTTGCATAAAGAAGAAGGTTGTTAATTGACCTAACATTTTGTGTTTCCAGGAAAAACCTGGGATCCAACGGTGATCGGGCTCTCGGTGCTGTGTGTTTTATGTGTGATTGTAATCGCTACCCTTGTATTTTTCAGAGACTGAAATTAATCTGACAGGAAATGTACTGATGTTTTATTATTATTATTTTGTATTTTTGTTTTTGTCTGTACAGTGTTGTATTTTATGGGGAGTACCTATTAACTCGCTGATGTTTTTTGCATTTAGGTGGTTTTGTTTATGTTGTAGAATGAAATTATAAATTATTAAATGGGAAATACTTCAGATCCCTGGAATTTTTTAAATATTCAGCTTTAATCTACATTTTGTGGAAAAAATAGAATCTTTTACTAATTTGAAATGCTCATTGATATTACAGCAATCAACCCTTCTGTTATTATTATTATTATTGACTTGCTTTTTCTGCTAATATGTTGACAATTCATGTTTAGTGATGAATATCAAGCTTTAAAGGACAAATGCTTCAGAATCATGAGTGTGGGTGCCTTGCTGTTGTTGGAAATGTTTGACCTGACAAAGATCCAAATGGGTCTGAAAAGGTTTTAATAAATCCTTTGAAAATTAAGTGTGTTGGATTTTTTTCATCTATGTACTGTAAGCCTTTTTATTCCTGTGTTTTCATCTGCTTATTGACTTGTAACTACCTTCACTACAATAATATATAAATACTAAATTAGATTTAGATAAACCTCCTTATCTAAATCTAATTTATATTTGTAATTCCAGGTGGTACACATTCGGTACTAATAAACCCAAAGATGAAAGATCATGCAAACATGGGTTTTTATTCTGAGGATGAAACTTCTCTACATTGATGTCATATGCAACAATTATCCATTAGCTGCCTTCACATACGTATGTAGGCTAAATCTTTTTAATTTTCAGACCTAATGATGAAAGAATCCCTCCGCCACTGTAAAAATAATCCAGTAGGGACCAAAAGGTCATATGTACATGTTTTTAACATATCTCTGTGTCTGTATCAACTGTTGCTTTAGAATGTCAAAAACAAGAAGTTTAGAAAGAAAGAAAAACAACATGCAACAGCTTGTGCCACGTCTGCATTTCCGCCAGTCAAGTAAGAAAACTAGAACATCTTGTATATCTTGATTTTGATCAGAAGATTGCTGATCAAATAAAGGATGTTCCATTTTCTATCAAAATGCTAAGAGGACAAGCTGCCTTCATTCTTTTGCTCATGGTTTGTAAGTTCAATTGTTTTTCTTTCCCATTTTGTTCATACTATGTATAGGCACATTTAAGTCCTGACGTAATCAATGCATAGAATAAAATGTAACGACATTTACAGTTTTATCTCTCTATTTTGGTTTCAATGTCCTATCTGCTTTGAAATAATTATAATCTGTTTTTCTCTTACTTCTCTAGCTGTGATTCAAACCATCGGGGTTTCTCATCAGATCACTCAAATTGGAGCCTCACTTGGTGACACTGTGACTTTGACATGCAACGTTACTGGCCATCAAAATGTCTCTCTTTACTGGTACAAGGTGATTTATGGAGATAAAATTCAGTCGGTTGCAAGTCGAGGGCTTCACAGAGTAACACTGGAAGCAGAGTTTTACAGCCCAAGATACAGCATTGTAAAAGCAGGACACGTGTATGGTCTCACTATACGAAATGTTCGCAAAGAGGATGAAGGTACATATGTGTGTCAGGCTATTGCAGCAAACAAACCGGCATTCATAAATGGCACACATTTGGCTGTGAATGGTAAGAAATATTCATTTTGTTCTGAAAACTGTATTTGGGTGAAGACATGTATAAACTGTGTTAATTATTTGTTCTTTTATCACTCAGGTCACAAAAACAAAATGTCTGTCTACGTGAAACAAGTTTCAGAAACAACATCTGAGCCTGTTGGCACAGAAATAACTTTGGAGTGTTCCCTTACGTTACTAGAGAAAAATAAAGCAAGAGATCGATGTGCATCTGAGGACAGTGTATTCTGGTTTAAAGCTGGTTCACAAGACGATCCAGGAATGATGTATGCTGCTAGGAACATCTGTGACACAGAAGCAGGAAGGAGCTGCAGCTACAGACTGTCCAAAACTATACAGAACCCCTCGGATACTGGGATTTACCACTGTGCTGTTGTCACATGTGGAGAGATCCTGCTTGGAGAAGGAACTAAAGTGGAATTAGGTAAGTAGTAAAATTTGTAAATGTCAGTAAGAGTGATCAGTTAAAATGAAGAAAATACTTCTACATTTTCATTGCCTCAAATGTCACCTAAACACATTTGGAAGTTTCCTGGCTAATTATACATATTTATTTATTTATTTATTTATTTATTATTTATACATGTTTTTTCTCTTGTCAGAAAAAAAATGGGATCCTCTTGTCATTGGACTCGCTCTGTTGCTGGGCCTCTGTGTGATCGTCATTGCCTGCCTAATTTTCTCAAGAAACTGACCGTAGGGTAATTCCTCCCTGCAATTTAAGTAATGTGTAGTTTTTTCTGTTTCTATATGTTCTATTCATTTATAAATTAAAAAAGAAAGCAGTTGTTCAAACAAAAAGAGTCCAAGAGATTGGTTGTTTTAAATCTTTAGTAATTTTTAGTGCAAATTATTTCTATTTTTACTAATTTTGGCATTTTTAATCAATTAAAACTTAAAATGTCTCGCTCCAGAAGCTAAATGTGAAATAACAGCAAATATAAATGTGTTACTTTCTCTCGACATATATTTCTGTTTCTAAGTTAAATGTCAGTAAATGTGACCTGCGGAAACACTTTACTCCTAAAGTACACAACTAAAACTGGCTTCAACAAGCTTTTCGATTTGCTTCCATGCAAACACTGTAACACAATGCAATCTATATGAACTGTAAACAATATGCAGGAAAAAGACACATGCTGTGCGATAAATCTTTGCCTTTCTAACCTTTCTAATTATTTTCTTTGTTTTATTTTCAAGTTTAGTCCAAATGCCAAATGAGATGAAACAAATCTATCCTCGAAAAATTTCCAAAGACGGAGATCACGATGAAAGCTTCAGAAGCACAAGTACAAAAACACTGTTGTTTCCACTTCATTAGTAAGGAAGCTTGTTTTTGTGGTTTCCTGCATTTTCCTGGTGCTGCTCTCCAATAGAATTAGTGGAGAGACTGTCCTAGACTGGTGTTGGCAATGTGAAGTCATGAAGAAGTGAAAAACAGAATACAAAGTTTGACACCAACCGGTATTTTGCTTGTACTTAGATGAAACAGGTCTGAAAATCGTTTTTTTTCCCATAAATTGGTTTGTTTGTTTTAAACATATTGAACTGAAAAACTGAAACCTGCCATTTTCAAAGATTGTTTACTTATGTGCTTAGTTTCCACACAACTAAGAGATGTTTCTGTCTGTTTTTCTTTTTTTTGTGTGTGTGTGTGGTTTGCTTTGTAATGATATATTTACTTTGATTAAGCAACAACGATGCACAGTTTCAGTTAAAGTGATTTTTAATGTATATTTTTTCTTTGATTTTTTATGGTGGATTTTGGGACAGTTTTTGTGTCCTCAATGTAGTTTTAGTTAACATAACAAGTTTTGAAATGCTTAAAAACTGATTGTGCTATACACTTATTATAGTAATGGTCAGTTTAATTGTTACAAATATTTGTTATAAATAAATGGTGACATGTTTTATGCATTATAGGAAGGCTCCTTTTAACATTTATAGATGTTCAGTCATTAAGAAATGATAGCTTGTTTCACGTCAGGCTCCCTTTTGTCATTTATAAATGGTTATTATTCACAAATAAATTGTTATGCTGTACACTTTATAATAAGTCTCCTTCTTGGCATAATACATGTTTATTAGCCATTGGGAAATAAAAGCACGTTTTAAACTTAACAACAAGGCTTCCTCTTAATGTTTAATAGTCAAAATAAACAACACAATGTCCTTTTGATAGTTGTAGATACTTGTAAAGTAGTTTGAAATGCTTAGTATAACAACACTAGATGAAATACATAAGTAAACAGATTTGGCTCACTTTTGGGTAAGAAACCAGCCAGCTTTTCTTTCTCACCCTTAATGAATAACCTGTCATGAATAATTAATAAAGTTTTTATAGAAGAATTAATAAAATGTCTATAAACTGTTTATATACATTGTTTATAAACTATGTTTATAAACTATAAACAAGGTTTATAGTTTATGGCCATTACACTACATTTTAGTACTTTTGACATTGGGCATATTCCAAGTCCTGCTGGAAAATGAAGTCTGGATCTTCATAATTGTTTGCACAGGGAGGAAAAAAATTCCCTGTTTTAGAAACCTGGATTTACAGCCCTGAGTAGAAGGCAGTTACTTTAATAAATCTACCAGGCTCTGTGATGTTCAGGATTTGGGGTTTTCTCTGAGGTGCAGGTGAGTTTCAATGAACCTAATGTCCTGGGAATTCAAGATCTACATTTTCCTCTTGTTTCAGACCTCAATTCAATATTAGATAAAACTTAAACACTTACCTTGTCCGCTTTCAGTGTTCATTCCGAACAAAAACATTAATATAGTTTGTGGAAAAGGTCACAAAATAAATTTTTTTTCAGTAACATAAATTCTGTTTAAAAGTGACTTGATACAAATCTGATTCTTTCACTTGTGAAACATTAACAATCATAATATGAATATTCCTTTTTTTATCAATATCAAATTCTCCAAAAAATACAAAATATCACAACAGAGTGAGTCACTATAGTTTTATTGGACAGGAGGCAACATTGTGTTGAGAATTTGTTACAATTGAACTAAACCTGCATATAAATTGTAGTGTAAAGCCTGGTAGTATTTTTAACATCCGATTAAAGTTTTATTACTTTTGTGTATTTCAAAAGGGATAATGTGCATCACATAATATGCCAGAGTTAGCCAAGAAGTCTAGTTTTTATTAGCAGTCCCTCCAAAAATTGATATTTAAATAAAGAGCATTATAACACCAACTCAGCCTGCATGGGTTGGTCCAACCCATGCAGGCTGTAACAACATGGAGGCATGGTTTTAGAGGGAGTGCACTCTCCACTTTCAGCCAATCAGGACCATATTCACTTTATAGACTTTGAATATATTGTGAGTAAACCTTCATTTGGGCAGCAAAGTGTCAGTTCTCCAAAATGCCTTTTTTCACTATGATTAGAAAACTGGCCGCTTTGATTCTTCTGACTGCAGCAAGTAAGTATACAGCCTTAGAAAAGAGTTTAAAAATTAAAGCGTTTCTCTGTACAGTATCTCATTGCAGTTAATGCATGGCTGATATTTAACATTTACCTCCTTTTTGTAGCTCTTATTCAGACTAATGAAATTCCTCATCAGATCGCTTTGAAACTGGTTGAAGTTGGCGGGAATGTCACTCTGCAATGTCCAGTTTCAAAGGCGGAGCGCATATACGTGTCCTGGTACAAGCAGCCGCTTGGACATATGCTCCAGACAGTTGCTTCAGGAAGTTTGAAGGAACAGAAACCGAGTGAACAATTTAACAACAGTCGCTTTAATTTAACACCGGGGGATTCTCACAGCTCTCTTACTATCAAGAATGTCAGTAAAGAGGATGAAGCAACATATTTTTGTGACACTGGGACTGCTTATTTTCGGCGTTTTGCTGCAGGGATATACTTGGCTGTAAACGGTAAGCTCTGTTGTTATTCAAAGAGATCAAAGAGGTCAGACAAGATTTTCATATAATAGTCTTTATTAACAATATGTTTATTTTGACTGCATCCTAGATCATGACAGTCAAACACTGACTCATGTCAGACAAACTCCAGAGACAACATCAGTCCAGGAGGGGGACACAGTTAATCTCCACTGTTCTCTTCTCTCCAAGACGTCTGCAAACTCTGGTCAATGTCCAACTAAAAACAATGTGTACTGGTTCAGAGTTGGATTCGGAGACTCCCATTCAAGCTTTCTTTATACTAACAATAACAGCTGTGATGCTCAGCAAAGGAGCTGTGTCTACCAACTATCAAAAACTATACAGAGCTCCTCGGATACTGGAATGTACTACTGTGCTGTGGTCACATGTGGGGAGATCCTGTTTGGAGAAGGATCTAAAGTAGACACAAGTATGTTTAACAATGTATATGTACTTTGAACCTCTAACTAAATTTTTTACAGATTTGCTCTATTCAACGCTTCTGGTCAAACTGAAAACTGCCCCAGCTTTCCATGAGCTAATCAAGATAACAAATCTAACACTGAAATTGGTGTATTTTTGCATTTGAAATTTTAAAAAAAAATTTAAACAAAATTTTACGTTTTAAATTCTGGGAACTGTCTGACACCTGTGTGTCATGCCATTACCAAATGATCAACTCTTGATTAGTACATTTTTCTTTCTCAGTGCTCAGAGAAAGAATAAAATTACAAAGAAACTGTGTTAGATGATTTTATTAATTAAGTAATTTTTAGTAATTAACATAGCCTTAATCTATACATTTCTAGCATGAGTACAAATCCCCCTCACAACTCTGCCAGGATAGGAATGTAAAAAAAAGCATGGATAATAAGAGGATGGATAGATGGATTATTTATTTATTTTCTCTCTTTTGTAAGGTGAACGTGTGGAACCTGTTCTCATTGTCCTCAGTGTGCTGTTATGTCTTTGTGTGACTGTGATCGCAATTCTGATATTCGCCAGAGATTAAAGGTAAGATTATTATTTTGTTTATAAACTGTTACAGTTTATTACAAAACTTTTCATTTATGCTGGTAGAATATTAGAAAACATCTGTTATCGTCCATATTTGACTATTGGTTAAATATTTTTTGTAAATTATAAAACTGAATGTTTATCAACATAGAATATTTCTTCTTTCACATCTTGCAACTCCATCCATCCATCCATCCATCTTCTGCCGCTTATCCGGGAGTCGGGTCGCAGGGGTAGCAGCTTAAGAAGGGAGGCCCAGACTTCCCTCTCCCCCAGCCACTTCCTCCAACTCCTCCGGGGGAATCCCGAGGCGTTCCCAAGCCAGCCGAGAGACGTAGTCCCTCCAGCGTGTCCTGGGTCTTCCCCGGGGCCTCCTCCCGGTGGGGACGTGCCCCTAAACACCTCACCAGGGAGGCGTCCCAGGAGGCATCCTGACCAGATGCCCGAGCCACCTCAACTGGCTCCTCTCAATGTGGAGGAGCAGCGGCTCTACTCTGAGTCCCTCCCGGATGACTGAGCTTCTCACCCCTATCTCTAAGGGAGAGCCCAGCCACCCTACGGAGAATAACCCATTTGTGCCGCTTGTATCCGCGATCTTGTTCTTTTGGTCATTACCCGAAGCTCATGACACGTAGATGAGGGTGGGAACGTAGATCGACCGAAATCGAGAGCTTCGCCTTTTGACTCAGTTCTCTCTTCACCACGACGGACCGGTACAGCGTCCGCTTCACGGCGGACGCTGCACCAATCCGCCTGTCGATCTCACGCTCCCTTCTTCCCTCATTCGTGAACAAGATCCCGAGATACTTGAACTCCTCCACTTGGGGCAGGACATCTCCCTCGACCCGGAGAAGGCACTCTACCCTTTTCCGACTCAAGACCATGGTCTCAGACTTGGAGGCACTGATCCTCATCCCGGCCGCTTCACACTCGGCTGCGAACCGCTCCAGTGAGAGCTGCAGATCACGTCCCCGATGAAGCCAATAGGACCACATCGTCCGCAAAAGCAGAGATGCAATCCTAAGGCCACCAAAACGGATCCCCTCAACACCCTGGCTGCGCCTAGAAATTCTGTCCATAAAAGTAATGAACAGAATCGGTGACAAAGGGCAGCCCTGGCGGAGTCCAACCCTCACTGGGAACGAGCCCGACTTATTGCCGGCAATGCGGACCAGACTCTGACACCAGTCATACAGGGACCTGACAGCCCGTATCAAAGGGCCCGGTACCCCATACTCCCGGAGAACCCCCCACAGGGCACCCCGAGGGACACGGTCGAACGCCTTCTCCAAATCCACAAAACACATGTAGATTGGTTGGGCGAACTCCCATGCACCCTCCAGGACCCTGCTGAGGGTGTAGAGCTGGTCCAGTGTTCCACGACCAGGACGAAAACCACACTGCTCTTCCAAAATCCGAGGTTCGACTATCCGACGGACCCTCCTCTCCAGTACCCCCGAATAGACCTTGCCAGGGAGGCTTAAGAGTGTGATCCCTCTATAATTGGAACACACCCTCCGATCCCCCTTTTTAAACAGGGGGACCACCACCCCAGTCTGCCAATCCAGGGGAACTGCCCCCGATGTCCATGCGATACTGCAGAGTCGCGTTAGCCAACACAACCCTACAACATCCAGAGCCTTGAGATACTCCGGGCGAATCTCATCCACCCCCGGGCCCTGCCACCGAGGAGCTTTTTAACTACCTCGGCGACTTCGTCCCCCAGAGATTGGAGAGCCCAGCCCAGAGTCCTCATGCTCAGCTTCCTCAATGGAAGGCATGTTGGTGGGATTGAGGAGGTCTCGAGTACTCCGCCCACCGATCCCACAACGTCCCCGAGTCGAGGTCAGCAGCACACCACCCCCCACTGTAAACAGTGTTGGTGCTACACTGCTTCCCCCTCCTGAGACGCCGGATGGTGGACCAGAATTGCCTCGAAGCCAATTCGAGGTCATTGGCTCCATGGTCTCTCGAACTCCTCCCACGCCTGAGTTTTTTGCCTCAGCAACCGCCAGAGCTGCAAGCCGCTCGCCCGCCGGTACCCGTCAGCCGCTTCCGGAGTCCCACAGGCCAAAAAGGCCCGATAGGACTCTTTCTTCAGCCTGACCGCATTCCCTCACCGAAGGTGTCCACCAACGGGTTCGAGGGTTGCCACCACGACAGGCACCGACAACCTTGCGACCACAGCTCCGATAAGCCGCCTCGACAATGGAGGCACGGAACATGGTCCACTCAGACTCAATGTCCCCCGCCTCCCCCGGGACGTGTTCGAAGTTCTGCCGGAGATGGGAGTTAAAGCTCCGTCTCACGGGGGACTCCGCCAGACGTTCCCAGCAGACCCTCACAACACGTTTGGGCCTGCCAGGTCTGACCGGCATCCTCCCCCACCACCGGAGCCAACTCACCACCAGGTAGTGGTCAGTGGACAACTCCGCACCTCTCTTCACCCGAGTGTCCAGACATACGGCCGCAGATCCGACGAAACGATATCAGTTCGATCATCGAACGATATCAGTTCGATGATCGAACTGCGGCCTAGGGTGTCCTGGTGCCAAGTGCACATATGGACACCCTTATGCCTGAACATGGTGTTCGTTATGGACAATCCGTGACGAGCACAGAAGTCCAGCAACAGAACACCACTCGAGTTCAGATCGGAGGGAGCGTTCCTCCCAACCACGCCCCTCCACGTCTCACTGTCATTGCCCACGTGAGCGTTGAAGTCTCCCAGCAGAACGAGGGAGTCCCCAGGAGGGGCACTCTCCAGTACCCCCTCTAAGGACTCCAAAAAGGGTGGGTAAGCTGAACTGTCATTTGGCCCGTAAGCACAAACAACAGTCAGAACCCGTCCCCCCACCCGTAGGCGGAGGGAGGCTACCCTCTCGTTCACCGGGGTGAACCCCCAACGCACAGGCGCCAAGATGGGGGGGGGGCAACAAGTATGCCCACCCCTGCTCGACGCCTCTCACCGTGGGCAACTCCAGAGTGGAAGTACATCCAGCCCCTCTCAAGGAGACTGGTTCCAGAACCAGAGCCATGCGTCGAGGTGAGACCGACTATTTCTAGCCGGAACCTCTCAGCCTCACACACCAGCTCCGGCTCCTTCCCCACCAGAGAGGTGACATTCCACGTCCCAAGAGCCAGTTTCTGCAACCGAGGATCGGCAACTCATTTTACTAAATAAAATATATATATATATTCTGTGTCTAGTTCTGATATTTCTTTGAGCAATTGTTTAAAGGACGCAAATATAAATTTTCTGAGTTTCTCCACACAGAAAGAAGAAAGAAAAGAAACATCGTCTATCAACAACTACTGACTGGAATAATGGGGAAGAGAATATCAGTTATTGTGCATGTATAAAATGGCCAAAATATTTTCATTGTAAGCATTCTAATGTTGCTTGGTGAAAAAGACAATGAACTGTCTGCTTAAATGTTGCAAGATATTTCTTTTTGGCTTTGTGCTTTAGTGAACTTTATGTTTGTAATCTTATTCAACAAAATATAATTTTGTATAAAATTCTCAGTTTTATTTATTGTTTAAAAATCTGAACAATCCCATTTTTTGCTGGCCAATGTGGTTGAAATGATGTATGTAAAGTCTGTTGAATATTTAATAAAATTTAAACATGCTGTTTATATAGTGTTGTTAAACATTTAATGAATTTTATTTTATGTTTCAGTGATGGAATATATATTTTTTTCATTTAGTCATTAAGGCAGAACACAAACAAAAACTAGTTAAAATAAGTACGAATTACATAGTAGCAGCATTTCCAGCTTGTCACTTTCTTAATTCACAGCATGAACAGTGGTTCAAACCTGATAAGTAGTACATATAATTAAGCAACAAAACTATAAAGTATGGAATGTTTGTCATGTAAAAACAGGTTCTGCTTCCCAATTGACATAAAATTGAGAAATATTTCTGAAACCAGTTCAGGCCAAAAATTTGTCATTGATGGCACATGGTCAAGCAAATCAGAAGAACTGGTTCTCTACTTTTTTTTCCTTTCACAGTAATTTGTTTTGTTATGATTGGAAATATAACAGTCAATTGGAAAATTCATCTTCATACAGCAGTGAGGAGGAAAGTGCAAACCAAATCATTAATAAGAGTGTCTTCCGTAAAGGAAGCGGCATATTTCATAAAAGTAAGAATGCCTGCTTTTGTAACAGCACAAATACATACAATCAGGCAATTACAAAAAATGCTGAGTGCAAAAAGATTCAGCACACTAAATATTCATATTTGCCAAGTTAAGCTAAAATATGAGGCTACAGATAATATTAAATTACAAACTGTTTTTCAGCCATGACACAAGGGGCAGGTCTCTGAAAACAGCCAAACTTCTCAACACTTCTAGTAATGAAAGTAAGAAAAATGTACAAAATGAACTGCTCATTATAAGCTGCACCCACAAAGTTGAAAAAAAAAAATAAAATAAATAAAAAAAACATGAAAATGAACGTATACAAGCTGCACCGGGCTACAAGCTGCTGGTATCTTCACCGCTGTCGGTTTTCCACAAGGACAAAATCTCAATAAATCTGCTATTAAGGACGCAGCCCTGCGTTTCCAACACCGAACCATGGATTCGTTCACAGCGAGGTTACATGCAACGGTTATCGATTTGTATCGGTTATCGATAGCCTTCAACTTAAAAGCGGCATCATATGAACTTCTTCGTGTTGTTTCCATGATGAGGGGGGATGAGTTTGAAAACATTTCTCCGTCGTGCCTGCTGCTAGCATGTGCTTGTTCTAAATGAAAATCAGCACTTTCTTTGATTTCCAATTTTGACTTTCAATGATTCACTTCCTGCTAAAGAGCCCCCCAGAGGTTGAAGAAAAATCTGCACCAGGCTACAAGCCACATGGTTCAAAAAAGTAGTGGGAAAAAAGTTAGTGGCTTATAGTTAGGAAAATATGGTTGTTTTAGTAATATTGCCACACATATGAAGTATTTATATTGCTTATGTTGCTCGCTACAAGCATGATGTGTGTAGAGTGTATTAAGCGCAACTAAGTGCTATGCTGCAGTACATGAAAATGTACATCACTGAGGCAAACATATCTCTCCCTCTCTATGTGAACAGCAGATGATGTGGTACCCTATGTTCTGAAGTTGTAGGGTCAAATAAATGCTAAAATAGCAGCCCTTTAGGTGCCTCACATGTAATATTGTGCCTTGATTAGTGTCCTGGTTTGTCTAATATATTCTGTATCAGTTTTAACACAGTACAGAGCGATACAACCATCTTCTCTCATATTTGCCAACATGTTATAATCAATTACTGCACATTCAAGCAGCATTTGAGAATCATTAACCTCCAAGCTAATTAGAGGAGTTAATTCTCATCCTGGTTTGTCGGCAAGGTTAATCATCTTGTGTATGAGTTTTCTTCATTTAGAGACGATGTCTTTTTTCTGAAATGGCAACCAGTTTTGTTGATTTAACCAGCTGTGAAGAATTTCCAGATTTTATGAAGCCAACTACTTTAATGGAACGACAGATCAGATGTACTGAGAGTGAACTGCCTTAAAAAGTCAGGGAATAGTTGTAAAAATGTTTTTTTGTTTGTTTTACTTTGTTATATATGAGTTTCATTCTCTTTTTAAGCTCAGCTTTTCATATCAATGATAAAAGAGCCATTGCTATATGAACATGAAGTTTAATTAGAGGTCCAAAAGTAATGTTCATGTAGAAAAAAAATATTATTCATTTGTGCTATGTTGTGAAAATATTTGAGGTACATTATGGCAAAAATAATTAAGAACATATTTGTAATGGGTATATTTTCAGTCTAAATTGAAAATTTAGATTGAAATCTAATGACTCTAATGAAACTCTATTTCAAAGTATTTCTCAGAGAATTTTGGGCAGTGCCTTACATTTATTTGTCTTTTAGTTTGTTTTTTTTGTTGTTTTTTTTAACAAAATTGGCAAAATTGTTTTGGACGTTTATGTTTTCTAAAAACTGTTTCACCTCAAGCTCACAAACTTCAGTCACACATTTGTTTTTTTTTCCGAGGGTGTGCACTTCCAACCTTTCAGCCAATCAGAACAATTTGCCTTTTGAACACATTAAAGACCTGAGACTAAAACTTCATTTAGAGAGGAAGGAATCGTCAGTGTGAGACTTGTGTTTATTGTTTGGTGCCACAATGACCAAAAGACTGTCTGCTCTGGTTGTTCTCACTATAGCTTGTAAGTACCTCTTTTATTCAATATATTCATAGTTGGTAGACAACATATAGAGGAATGCATTTGTTCAGTTGTAAAGTTATGTGATTGAATTCATTTAACAGTTTTAATTATCTTGTTCTCTCTCTCTTCTTTATTTTTTTTTTTAGCTTTGACTCAAACTAATGAGGTTCCACATCAGATCAATTTGAAAGTGGTTGATGTTGGTGGGGATGTTACTCTGTATTGTCCAGGTTCAAACAAGGAAGGCAACTTCATCTACTGGTACAAGCAGCCGCTTGGACATATGCTCCAGACAGTTGCTACATCAGTTTTAGACGACCAGAAACTGACTAAACAATTTGACAATGATCGCTTTAAATTTACACCAGGAGATTCTCATTACTCTCTCACGATCAAGAAAATCATTAAAGAGGATGAAGCAACATATTTCTGTCAAAGTGGGACTGCTTATTTTCAGACTTTTTCTACAGGGTTGGGAAAAATTTTTTAAAGGTGTTTTAAAATTTTCTTATAAAAAATTGTTTATTTTTATTGCACTCTAGATTGTAAAAGTCAAACACTGACTCATGTCAGACAAACTCCAGAAACAACATCAGTCCAGAAGGGGGACACAGTTAATCTCCACTGTTCTCTGCTCTCCAGCAGTAGAGAAAACACTCATCATAATCCATCTGATTACAATGTGTACTGGTTCAGAGCTGGACTTGGAGAATCCCGTCTGAGCTTTATTTATACTCAGAACAACAGCTGCGATGCTTGTAATAGTAGCCGTGACTTCCAGCTGTCCAAACGTATACATAACTCCTCAGATACTGGGATATACTACTGTGCTGTGATCACATGTGGAAACATCTTGTTTGGAAAAGGAACTAAAGTAGAGATGAGTATGTATAATCAATCATATGAATTTTGTGGTAACGTCCAAAATGTATCTTAACTGCTAAACACAAATTATTGATGGTTTCAATTAATAAGCAGCTCAAAATTGAGTAGGATTTAGAAATACTAATTTCTCTGAAAGATTACACAGTCGGTAACATGTTAGCCATACAGATAGTTCATCTGAAAAGGAAAAGTTGATTATTTAGATAATCTGATGCAAACAACTGCTTTTTAAACCTCAGACAAAATTGGTTTCCTTTAAACATGCTTTTTCTTGCATCTCTGCTTATTGTAATAGGACTTCTTGATCATATTAGAATTTATTTTCTTGGGTAAAAGTAAAAACAAAATGCTCAGGAAAAACAATTTCCATTTTTCACTCTTATGTACTAATGTACTAATTCACACCTCACTGACATGCTGTTTTTATGTCCAACTTAATTTGCTCGACTTCGTTGACTGAACATTAATTATGAACCATTTGATTCCAGAGTGTTTGGAATAACTCACTCTAATTATCTTTGTCTTTTTTGCTTCTTCAGGTCCACCATTCAATCCAGCTGTTCTTGTACTTAGTGTGCTGTTGGCGTGCTGTGTGACACTAATTATTTCTCTTGTTGTCTACATAAAACAAAAGGTTTTTGGACATTCGGAAGGTAAGTTTTGTCATTTACGGAACTCTTCCAAAATCAAAAGCACATGAGTTTTGAATAATTTTAATCAGAGTATTCAAGATTTGTTTAAATTCAAGCATATTCAAATATATATACTATTAGAACTTGTGCAATCATTTTGATACAAAATAAATTTTCTATGTGACATTTAAAGCTGGAAATATATTTTTTTTCAGAAAGGTAGCTGTAATGGATGTGATTTAGCCTGACCTGATGATGATCAGGAAATCAATAGCTGCATTAGTGTTAAGTGGGTTTAGAATATAGTGAAGCTTTAGAGAAGGGAAATATTTATATTTAGAAATCTGATAGTCTTTTTAAGTAAATTTGCAACCTATTTTCCTTGTGGTCTAGTACTGTAGTCTACTGTTGAGGGCAGCAATGTTTGACAGCATGTGAGCATATAGGCCCAGATATAAATGGGTTTTAATTATGAACCTTCCTGTTTCATATATATGCGGGTGTGTGTGTGAGTGTGTGCCTTCATGCGTGTATGCGTGTCCTTATTTATAATCAGATTAATATAATTTGGAAAACTGAAAGAGTGATTTACTACAGATAAAATTGTACAAAGCCAAAGACGAAAAAAACAAAAAACATTCACTTGTATATTCATAGAACACTACTTCTGCAATAAATTCTGATGAAAAACTGATTTTGTACACTTTAGGGAATCTTAGTTTTAATCTTAGCTCATTCTGACAGCTTTATTTCTGTTACAGGCCCTTCGGGAGTACAGAAGACATTGGGAAACCAACCAAGTGACACAGTAAGTCTGATTGCCACATTGAACCGAATTTAAAGAAAAATACAATTACTGTAATTTTTCAGGACAGTTCACGTCCTGTGACAGGTGACGTGTCAAATTTACAGTTACTTTCAAATATTTTACATTTTCTTCCAAATGGTATTAATTTGTAAAATTAACCTATATATCACCGTGAGGCTATTACTGATTAATTTTAATTGTAAACTTCATTGTGAGAAAGTGTGATGGTGTTATAAAAAAACTTTGGTTTACTACAGGCCTCTGGTTATTGCACACCTTTGCCATTTATACCTTTAGTTGTGGTAGTTTTGGTTGTTTCTTGTCTGATGTTTCTGGGTACAAAACAATGTTTTCTACCTTGGGATATATATTGATCTAGGATCAGTGATTTATACAATGTAACCGTGGCCTGCTGCTACAAAATGTGCATTATTAGTTCAATATAACATCTGGGTCATTCACTGTCGCTGTAATGTGATTTAGACATTACAGACTTTTTCTCATATAAATGGATCATGGTATTTCAGATCATCTGGCCCAAACAAGGATCAGAACCAAAATAAATCAGAATGAATTGCATATTTCAGTTCTGGTAAAATTAAATTACAGTACATGTCTGATTGATACACTATCGCCATAATTAAACAAAATAACTCACTACATCAACAAGAAAACCCCCGTCAATTTATGGTGTGACTATACATTTGAAATGGTTTTGTCAAGTAACAAAGTGAAAGTAGGATTGGACAAAATTGCAATACTCAAAATGGAGGTATGAATTCGCAGAGCTCGGAACATGATATTAATAATGTGCATTATTATAATAAGTAATGTAAAATAATTATTATTTGCAGGATGCTCGCGGAGATGAAGCCAATTATGTAGCTCTTAATTTCTCCTCACGGAAGACGAAAGGTGTGAAGAAGAGGATAGAATCACCACCAGACTGTGTGTACTCAGGTGTGAGAGGAGCTCAGTCACACATTGCATGAAACATCTTGGAGCAGGACCTGTGTGTGTAGAGTTTGGACACAACATTGTGCATTTGTTGGTTTTGCATCTCTGCAGATTTTACGACTAAAATATTTTAGAACATGCTTTTCTCATAGAATTAGATGATGGTATAAAAAAAACACCTGTGTTTCACATTGTTCTGTAGTGCACTGTGGAAACATTGCATGTTTCTATAAACAATAAAGTTTTTTCCATGCAACCTGCAACAAACTTATTACATTATCCATCCATCCATCCATCCATCCATCCATCCATCCATCCATCCATCCATCCATCCATCCATCCATCCATCCATCCATCCATCCATCCATCCATCCATCCATCCATCCCAGGGAGGTCATCCATGTGAAATTAGATCTCTTTATGATATTTGAGAATGACTTCAGAGTTATTCTCTAATTATACTACATAATACTACCCAGAGATTGACGCTCAGGGTTTCTGCATGTTCACTCGTATGTTTTGAGATGAACCCAATGGTCCATTTCCTTTGGTCTTCTTGCCCAACTCTGTTGCCAACCCTTTCATTGAGCTGCATATCTGGAAGAACCTTCCAAACACAGAACAAATTAACAAAAATTCAAACTGAGAAGCTCCTAGCCAAGCAAACCTTTTCCCTGTTCACTCTCTGCTCAACTCCATTCCTCTGCCAACAACTCAAATGGAATAAAAGTATTCAGGTTTTCTCAAGTCTGAACCCAACAATCCCATGATGAATCTTTATCTGAAACTCATTAACCTTTGGTTAAACTTTATATAGAACTTAAACATTTACCTGGTCCCCTTTTCAGTCTTCAAAGTAAGGATAAATCAATCTTCTTTTCAGTATCAAATTATCTAAATACAACATGCTATCACCTTACAATTGAATAAATTCATCTTTCAGTTTTTCTGACGAAAAACCACATCATGTTGAGAAACTGTCACAATTAAAACCTAAACCTACAAATAAAAACATGATCAACCACTATATTCAATTGATATTTGAATAAAGATCATTATAATGCTGATGATTAAGGGATGTTTGAGCAACCCATGTAGGGTGTAACAAAATGTAGACATTGTCTTAGAGGGACATAAGAGGGAGTGCACGCTCTACTTTTCAGCCAATCACAACAATTTGCCCTCTACAGACTTTGAATATATTGTGAGTAAACCTTCATTTGTGTAGCAAGTTGTCAGTTCTGCAAAATGCATTTTGCCACAATGATTAGAAAACTGAGTGCTTTGATTCTTCTGACTGCAGCATGTAAGTATACAGCCTTACATAAAATAGTTTCATAAATTAAAGACTTACTCTTTACAGTATTGTGTCTCAATGCAGTTAAAGTATGGCTAATAATGAACATTTACCTCTCTTTTCAGCTCTGACTCAAACTAATGAGGTTCCACATCAGATCAATTTGAAAGTGGTTGATGTTGGTGGGGATGTTACTCTGTATTGTCCAGGTTCAAACAAGGAAGGCAACTTCTTCTACTGGTACAAGCAGCCGCTTGGACATATGCTCCAGACAGTTGCTACATCAGTTTTAGACGACCAGAAACTGACTAAACAATTTGACAATGATCGCTTTAAATTTACACCAGAAGATTCTCATTACTCTCTCACTATCAAGAAAATAATTAAAGAGGATGAAGCAACATATTTCTGTCAAAGTGGAACTGCTTATTTTCAGACTTTTTCTACAGGGATATACTTGGCCGTAAATGGTAAGCTCTGTTATTTTAAGTCAAACGGATGATTTTGTGTCAGACAAAATTTTCTTATAATAATCTAACAATCTGTTTATTTTTATTGCACTCTAGATTGTAAAAGTCAAACACTGACTCATGTCAGACAAACTCCAGAAACAACATCAGTCCAGAAGGGGGACACAGTTAATCTCCACTGTTCTCTGCTCTCCAGCAGTAGAGAAAACACTCATCATAATCCATCTGATTACAATGTGTACTGGTTCAGAGCTGGACTTGGAGAATCCCGTCTGAGCTTTATTTATACTCAGAACAACAGCTGTGATGCTTGTAATAGTAGCCGTGACTTCCAGCTGTCCAAAAGTATACATAACTCCTCAGATACTGGGATATACTACTGTGCTGTGATCACATGTGGAAACATCTTGTTTGGAAAAGGAACTAAAGTAGAGATGAGTATGTATAATAAATTGGATGCATTTTGAAACACTAACCTGTTTTCTTAGTTTCATTGTGTTCTAGATATCAGGTCGGGCTGAAGACTGAGACGGCTGTCAGTGAGTGAACCAAGATGAACTAATATTAAAATTGGTTAATTTTTTTCCTGGTTTTGAAAAAATATGCTTTTTTTTGTACAAAGTCTCATCATCACTTTAAATTCTGTGATGTGCAGTAGCAACATCTGTGTCACATAACTTCAAGATCTTTCTGTACATTTCCCTACTTAGAGTTGATGAATTTATAGTTTTACATTTGTCCTTCCTGGGGAAAAAAACTATAATCACAAACCATTTTTCTTTTATTTTTATAGATTAATAGTTAGCGTAATCTTAGTAATAAAATCTGTTTAATTTACAAAATACGTATTTATTAATTCCTTATGCAAGTAAATTTGCTTATCAGAAACACATTTTATAAATTAATTGAAGCTTAACAAATATGATATCTATGTATTTATTTATTAATGTATTGACTTATCTCTTTTGCAAGGTAAACCTTCGGAACCTGTTGTAATTGTCTTGGGTGTGCTGTTGGGCCTTTGTGTGATTGTGATTTCAGTTCTTATATTCTCCAGAGATTAAAGGTAAGATTATACTTTTGTTTCTAAACTGTTAAAGTTTATTACAAAACCTTTAGCTGGTAAAACATCTGCTGAATTCTTTGAAAATTTTTAAATAGTTGAGTTTACACTGATTTAAAATATTTCTACTTTTATATATTTTACTAATTTGGTCAACTAACACGGCGGGTTGTAACTCAAGAATTTTCATTGTCAAGTGTATTAATTTGCTTACACAAAACTTGCAATTGTTTGTTGCTATATTTTGAAAACTCACATTCAGCCATATGAAATATGTCCCATATTATTTGTTCTCCAATTCTGATATTTCTTGAAATTGTTTTAAGGCTCCAAACAGGAAACTGCTGACTGAGTTTTTCTACGCTGCAGGAAAAAAGAAATGGGGGATTGTCATCTATCAACAAGTACAGACTTTAATTTTTGAGGAGAGAATATCTTTTCTAAGTGTACAAAATACTCAAAACATTTCTTGTAAGTTTTATTTGTGTTTAGATTTGTAAAGAAGACAATAGAAACTTTCTGCTCTAAATGTTACAAGATGTTTGTTTAGACGTGAGACTGACTGTCCAGTGTATAACTGTTCTTTCTATAATCTTACCTAAAATTGTATTTTTTTAATGAATATCTGTGTTTATTGTTTTCTGAATTATTACATTATTTTAAACAAACAAATGGAGTTGAAAAGGCATTTGTTTTTTTATTTTTATTTTTTATATTTACATAATATTTTACATGCTGTTTCTACACTGTGGTTAAATATTTGTTCATGCTACTTTCATGTTGCAATGGTGGAATACATGTAATGCTTATTAAAATGGGTTAGATATTAGCTACATTTCCAGTAGCAGCAGTTCCAGCTTGTCAGTTTCTTAATTCACAATACGAACAGTGGTTCAAACATAGTATACACATAATCAAGCATTTTCAAACTACAAAATATGTAAAGCCTTTCACACCAAAACAGGTTGTGATTCCTAACTGACATGAAATTGACAAATATCTCTGCAACTAGGTCAAAATAAATATTTGTTACTACGTAAAAGCAAGGAAAATGTCAGTTTTACAAATTTCCTCACATATCATTAGGACTTTGTTATATGCATTGTGTACATTAGAAGTGAGATAATAGACTTTAGTGCTATGGTGTGTAAATAAAAATATACCCTGGAACAACTATCTTGTTTTCCTTCTGCTGTACTTTATGACTACTGGATCATTTTGTACTTTAAACCCAATGTGTTAAACATAGACTGAGAGCCCCCTTTTGGTCAAGCAATTTCTGAACCGTCTGTTTTTTCTTTCCTTGTAAAGCGTCTTTGAGTGTCGTAAAATGGCTATATAAGTTAGATTATTATTATTATTATCTGCCTTTGACATCCAACATTAAAGAAGAGAGTCTGTGATGAACATAGTTTTTATTTTCCTTTTTTCAGGTTAACATGAAACACCTTAAAAATTACACACACAAAAAACACATAAAAAATACCACAATGTTCAATGAACACTCCTACCTATTATAATACCATAGAGCTGCTCCACTGTATGGAGTGGAGAAGTAAAACTGACTGAATTAGCACCTTCATTTATTTACATTTGACCAACATCTGCTCCTCTCCAGAGGGTGGAACTTATAAAGGATGCAGATGTTTGTTTTAAAGCTCTCGCGTCTATGAATATGGTAAGTTTATTTTAACAGAAAACAATATCTTTCATATGATTAAAATGAAACTAAATCCAATATAACCCCGGCCCTGACTTTGAACAATTTCATCAAAGTGAATAGACACTTTAGGACAAGTTTGTGGTTGAGCAGTGAAGATGTGGTCAGGATGGGGGAAAACAATGTTGCCAGATAATCTACTTTGTTATTATAGTTAGCAACTTTTCAGTCCCCATTAACTTTCTTTCCCCTAGTTTATTTTCAGAAAAAGAAATTAGTGACTTTACTCTGTTAATTAAGGCTTGTAAAAGCACCAATTGTTCTGTACCAACTCTCTTGACTGAACAGAAAGTGTTGGTTTGAGTCCCTGCAGCCCCCACCTCTTCCGAAGGACTGCAGTCAGTTTCACAGTTGTTCTGCAGAATATACTGCCTGCAGTCAGAGAACTATTCCACTCTGTATCACATGCATGATTTCAAATGAATCATGCATGTGCTATAATTGAAAATCGATTAAATCGATCATCAATAAACCTGTTTTGTTAGATGACGTGATACTCAATGTTTTAAAGTAGTGGGATTACATATATACTAAATAAAAGTACCCTAAAATGGAGCTTTGAGGAACCTCATCTGTTATAAATGCCTTGACTTGTGTTCTGGTTTATCTAATATGATCTGAACTAGTTTTAACAGAGTATCAGAATGTTATGATCAAATACTGTATGTACTGTAAATGCAGGAGTTGGAAAACCATAAGCTCTACTTAAGAGAAGCTGAATCTCATCATGGTCGGATCGCAAGGTAAATCATCTTACAGGGTGAAGTTTATCTTTCACAACATAAACTTCACACCAGTTTTGTTCATGTGATCAACACCTCTTCAGATGCTGTGAAAGCAACAACTGGAACAAAATATTTGCTGTATTGGAAGTTCAGAGGTGTATTTTAAGTGTAAACTTCTATATCTATGAAAATTTGGGTAGTGTCTTTATTTGTCTTTTTGCTTCATATAAAAAAAAGGCATTCCTATTTTCTGAAATTTTTTGTTTCACCTCTGTTAACTTAATTCAATCATAGATTGGCTTATTTTTAAAGGGAGTGGACTTCTACCTTTTTAGCCAATCAGAACTATTTGCTGTTTGAACACATTGAAGATCATAAGGCTAAACCTTCATTTAGTGAGGAAGGAATCAGTTGTGTTAGACAGATGTTTGTTTTGCATGTTTTTTATTTTTATTTATCATAATGGCCAAAATACTATCTGCTCTGTTTTTTCTCACTGTGGCTCGTAAGTACCAACTTTATTCAGTATGTTCACATTTATTAGATTACAAATTCAGAGGAGTTTCTCTTCAGTACAGCTGAGCTTTGTAAAGTTATGCATTAGGCTTTATTTGACATTTTTAATCATCTTCATTTTTTTCAGGCCTGAGTCAAAGTAATGAAATTCCTCATCAGATCGCTTTGAAACTGGTTGAAGTTGGCGAGAATGTCACTCTGCAATGTCCAATTTTAAAGACGCAGCGCATATTCGTGTCCTGGTACAAGCAGCCGCTTGGACATATGCTCCAGACAGTTTCTTCAGGAAGTTTGAAGGAACAGAAACCGAGTGAACAATTTAACAACAGTCGCTTTAATTTAACACCGGGGGATTCTCAGAGCTCTCTTACTATCAAGAATGTCAGTAAAGAGGATGAAGCAACATATTTTTGTCAAACTGGGACTGCTTATTTTCGGCGTTTTGCTGCAGGGATATACTTGGTTGTAAACGGTAAGCTCTGTTGTTATTCAAAGAGATCAAAGAGGTCAGACAAGATTTTCATATAATAGTCTTTATTAACAATATGTTTATTTTGACTGCATCCTAGATCATGACAGTCAAACACTGACTCATGTCAGACAAACTCCAGAGACAACATCAGTCCAGGAGGGGGACACAGTTAATCTCCACTGTTCTCTTCTCTCCAAGACGTCTGCAAACTCTGGTCAATGTCCAACTAAAAACAACGTGTACTGGTTCAGAGTTGGATTCGGAGACTCCCATTCAAGCTTTATTTACACTAACAATAACAGCTGTGATGCTCAGCAAAGGAGCTGTGTCTACCAACTATCAAAAACTATACAGAACTCCTCGGATACTGGAATGTACTACTGTGCTGTGGTCACATGTGGAGAGATCCTGTTTGGAGAAGGATCTAAAGTACAGACAAGTAAGTCAAATAAATTTTATTTATTCTCAAAATATACTGTTTTTATAGTGAGACTACATAACACATATATTATGTACAAATTATTGATAGTCAATAATCAGCTAAAAGTTGTGTTAAGAAAATGATACATTTACTTGAAATAAATACAGAGTATATAACATTTTGGTGTTTACAATTAAAAATAGTTCATCTGAATAAAAAACGCAAGTTGATTATTTAGATTCTCGGGAACTGAAACATTTTTTTTTAATATTGATATTTTTTTTTTCTAAAACGTGTTTCTGCCGGGTCAAATCACAATAGCTTTGTTTAGTTTAACTCAAAAACCAAATACCTGGGATAAATACACAATTTTATTTTTTCTCTCAATTCATAAATTCACACTTAAATGGTATGGTGTACTAATATCCAGCTTTATTTGCTAAACATGAACAATTGACATGAACTTTTTGATCTCAGTGTTTGAAGTAACTCGCTGTAATTATTCCTAGCACATACACGACTAAGAGTCTCTTATTTGATTTTTTTGTTCCTTCAGGTTCATATCTCACTCCTGTTCTTGTACTCAGTGTGCTGTTGGCGTGCTGTGTGACACTAATTGTTGCTCTTATTGTCTACATAAAACGTTTTGTTGGACATTGTGAAGGTAGGTTTGACATAAACTGTAGAACTGTTCCAAAGTTAAAGGTACATGAGATCATGAATTATTTTTTGTTTAAATTCAAACATATACAAATGTATGCTTTTACATTTATTTCAAGTTTTTACTCAGCACTCTATGATAAATTATGCATGAATTTCTTATCTCCTATTTTAATAGATTCTGTAAATTTTTTTGATACTATGCAAAGAGTCTTAGTTACAGCTGAACAATGTCTTTTTTCTTTAAGAAATCTGGTTTAGCATGAGTTTCTAATTCTCTCTATGACAAAAAAAAGTAGGAAATCAGTGGCTACTTAGTGTGAAGTGTGCAGAATATTTGTAAAGTTTTAGAGAAGGGAAACATTTAAATTTTCAAGTATCATAGACTTAATAACTGAATTTGCAACTGAAAATGAACTATTTATTTGATTGAATAACACAGATTGGGGTTAAGTACTGCAATCATTTAAAAGCAGCAATGTTTGACAGCACATGTTCGTCCACTGCATCTGGCTAAAGTTACTTTTTAAAATAAATTCTCCTGGGTTTTATAAATTATAAAATTATGATTTAATATCTTTTTGCCATCTTTTCCTGGCAAAAGACGGATTTTAGACCATATCTGTTGCATCTAAAAACCAGTTTTACATATTAATTTAGAAAATTCATTCTTCCTTTGGTGCACATGTATATATTGGGTTTCATGTATAGGTTTCTCTTCACTTCTAAATATAAATCTAGCAGCTTCATAATGTGGTTTTCATGATTCACTAATAGCACGTTGAGATCTAGTTTTGACGTTCAACAATCTAAGCCACCAACTGCCAGAGCAATCCAAAATAGCTTCCGCTGAATCTTGTATTGACATATACATATATAAGAAAGCTGCGACAGACTGGCGACCTGTCCAAGGTGTTCCCCGCCTCTCGCCCGGAACGCAGCTGGAGATAGATCATGAAAACATACATATAATATACATATAGAAAACCACCATTCATTCAGTTTATTGCAAAAGTAGAATGTATTCTACTTTTGCTTATAAAAGCAGTACTCTTCTTTTATAAAAAAAAAAAAAAAATCTGCTTTTGCAATAAATCCTAAAAGAGCAGTTTAGTAATAAAAGGTTGATTTTGCAAGTTTTAATTTCAGCCCTTTCTGACAGCTTTACTTTTTCTTGACAGGGGCAGATACAGGCCAATCTGGACAAAGCAAGTCATCGAGGAACCAGGCAAGAAACACGGTGAATCTCTTATTGCCACATTGCACCAAATTAAAAAATATATATATTCTTAATGTCATTTTTCCCCATTCAGCAGAATTCTGACATCCCTGTCTGGTACAGCTGGATTGTCAAATTTACAGCTGTAATAAAATATTTAACATTTTCTTCACAATTGTTGGGTAATTTGGAAATTACATTTTAATTGTCAACTGTATGGTGAGCTAGTGGGATGGGATTATAAAAAACAATGAATTATTGAAAGTACAAATAATTGGTTTGCATGCATTTGCCATGTTATACCTTCATAGTTTTGGTTGTTTGTTATCTAAAGGTTTTGGGTATGAAACAATGTTGTCCAGCATGGGTTGATTTGTATCGACCAAGCAGTATTCCTGTTAAAGATCAGTAATTTCTAGAATTTACCCATACTGTGCTACTATGAAATGTGCATTTATTAGTTCAATAAATAACATCCAAGTTGTTTACTTTTGCTTTAATGTGGTCTAGATATTATGATAGATCCAGATGATATCTCAAGTCATCAAGCTCAAACAGGGATCAGAACCCCCAAAAATGTAAAATGAATTTCATTACATGTTAGATTGGTTGAAATGTATCAAACCTAATGCAAAAGATATAGGAATAGACAAAATGGCAATTCCCAAATTAAAGGTATGAACTTCATTTGTTCATACCCTTAACAAAACTTGAAAACTTACCTGTAGCCAAATGTGCATATTGATAATAAATAATATTAAATTATTATTTGCAGGATGCTCGTGGAGATGAAGTCAATTATGTAGCTCTTAATTTCTCCAGAAGGAAGAAAAAAAGTGTGAAGAAGAGGATAGAATTACCACCAGATTGCGTGTACTCAGGTGTGAGAGGAGCTCAATCGCACATTGCATGAAACGTCTTAGAGCAGGACCTGTGTGTGTAGAGCTTGGACACAACATGCTTGCAAAAAATTAACAATGTGCATTTGTTGGTTTTAAAGTTTTGAAAGTTTGACTATGCAAGTTTTTAACCATGCTTTTTGCAAACATTTCTTATATAATTAAATATAAAATGTCTTTGTACAGAAATCGGTCACAATAAAGGCTTCACAATAAAATGGAGCCATTTGTACTTTTATCTGTAAAATATAAAATATGTAAACTTACTTTGGCATACATTTGAAAAAGATCCTTTGTTTTGTACAATGAAGTGACAGCTGATGTGTTTGTGTGAACAAAAGTATTTTACCCATTTCCCATATCCCATATTACCAAAAATAATTACTGTATGTGTAAAGTTCAGATTACATAATTTACACATGAAGCAGTACATAGTGAACTCAACAGAATAAATCTTCATAGAGGCAAATAAGGTGATGAACAAAGACATCTGGAATGATGCCCCATTAGCTCACCATGACATGTTTCACACATTCACACCGCCAGTGATGCTCTTTACTTCCTGTAGTGTCATGGAAGAAGTGTCGGCTCAGCACAGTGTCGGTGCAGGTATGCATACCTGTTTGGGCTGGAGCAGTGTTTTGGGTAATACTGTGCATGAAAACTTGCACTGGTAACTGTTTTATGTTGTAAATATCCTTTGGGTGTTCTTGGAATATTTGTGAAAATAGATCAGTTGCATCTCAGATGTGTTTAAAAAGTAAATCTGTTATTAAAGCTCCTAATGCCAATAACACACTAAATAAAAAAAACATCATTCACGCATTTACATATTTATATAATTGTTTTATATTTTCAGATGAAAATAACAACAAATCTATTCTATTTCTCTATAGAGAAGTTTGGTAAAGAATCTAAGGTATCATGCTGGCCTTTGCAGATCCTATGACTTCATGCACTGAACTTATTGATAAATGTCTGAAAAAGCTGGACATGAAATTACAAATTTCTTTTGAAGTAATAGACTTTTGTTTATTAAAAATGAATTGCAAATACAATCAGTCAGTGTAAATAATAACCTTAATGTATATGGTTCATTCATTGTATAAAAATGGAACATGCAAACTTTGGTCAAATTTTATTTTAAACACTTTAATAATGAACAGAAAGCAGAAGATTTCTTCTCTATGGTTTCACTTTTCTAAATTAGGAAAAAAAAAAAAAAACAGGATTATCAGCTGATCCATTTTATTGCTACTTTCACAATTGGCATATGCTTCTCTATCAGTTTTATGAGAATGGGTCTTTTAAAATATTCAGTTTGAGACTGCCTTGACTTCAAAAGCTAACTCCGCTCGCTTTAACAGATCAGTATTTTGGTCGGACCAGTACAGTTTGTATTTAAGTGTTTTGATGTGTATTACTTTATGTTGTAATAAAAATTACATTACATAGAGCTATACATCGAGTGCCACAATGACTATAGTGGGCTTCCCGTATTCAGAGGCTGCAGACATTGATGCAATCATCCTTCTCCTTTCCTCTGCCCTGTCAGATTTCTGAAACAAAAGCAACTACTGCCAGAAAAAGATTTTGAAAAAACAAACATACAAAAGACAGCACTGAAAGTTAGTGGTATTAGTGGTCACGAGCGAAAGTAGGGCTGTATCGGGCCTCCTGCTCCAGCTACGTGGTTCTTGTTGATTAAAAAGAGGTTCAGGCATTGACTTGTGCTGAGAAAAAGTAATTCTTTGTTTTTATTTTTTTCTCTTTTAGCTAGTTGCTAAGCTAAAGCTAAGCTACACCTAAAGAAAACTACATGTTAGGAAATGCTAATGGAAGCTGAAGTAAGCAATGACACAATACCCTCAGAGAGACAAAAGGAATGGGAAACCCTGGTGGGATGCCATTTAACTGTTAAATGGCAGTTAAATGCCGTAAAGGTAGCATGTCAGAATGGACCAGCTGTATTTTGGTATAATAAATGAAGTTTATGAATTCAGCTCACTAACTCTTCCTTAGCTTCCTACATCACAAACTCAGCATGGAGAACCAATAATTCTCTGCACTTGTTATTCTACTCCGAATGGTTTTAGAGCACCATAGATTTCCTCCCTTGTTACAACTTTTCCTTCTTGTCTTGTATTTTTTATTATGCCAAAGACGACGGTAGAGTAAATCCGTGTGTCCACTTCTTTCTGTAAAAAAATAAAGACAACTCTTTCATTTCAGAGACAGAATTAAATAATGCCATTTTTTTCAACTTTGCAGAATTCACACCAATAACTGATACATCATATCGGTTCCTGAACACCTTTTATACAGCCAGAAGTGAAAGGGCTTGAAACAGAAGGACAGAAGTAGAACCAATGAAACTACTAAAGAAACACACATTAGTAGTGATCATATTAATAATATGATTATGAATAATAAAAATTTATTTAAATTTCACTCTTTTAAAAAAGGTCAAACCAAGGACTAGGTTTGCAAATTAGTCTGTGGTTAGATAACCGATGTACAAAATGATGGTTACTCTGTTTTTGGCTTGCAACATTGTTTAATGTGCTGTCGTTGATTAAATACATTTGAACTGAGCTGAAAAGAGCACAAATCAGTGAATTGTTGTGAATCAGCGGAAACCCAAATCATATGGTTTAGCATGGAAATGATGGATATATGTATGTCAGTAAATAATATATGTTTTTGAAAATATTACCTTTTGTTTCTGCTTTTTGAACTTTCCTTGTGAACAATTATCAACTGTAAAATACAAGAGGAAAATTCACAGATAAAATTTTTAAAAATAATAAACAGATGTCAAAGCTTGATTACGAAATTAGTTGTGAAAATCTATGCTGTCTTACCTTTCCAGAAATCCCCTTTTGTCCTGATAATGGTAATAACAATGGCAAAGCCACTTACTGCCACAAGAGTACACATCAGAAGCAGGCCATAATTTGGCCATCTGTCACCATCTTACACATAAAAAATATAATCCATTAAAACTACTTTTATTTTACAGTGATTGAAAACAATTATGTAATGCATAAGTAAATATGTATAATCCACAGAAATTTATTTTAGTTTATTAACTATCATACTCTTACCTTTGACTTCAATTTCAAGTTTGGTTCCATTTCCAAATATAATCTCCCCACACATGGTCAGTGCACAGTAGTAAGTCCCACTATCATCAGAACTGACATTCTTTGAGAAGTGATAAACACATCTTTTTGAATCTGATGATGTGTCTGGTTTCTTGTCACAACTGTAAGACGCATTTTGATGTGTATAGATGATGCTTCCAAGGAAAGTGTCTTTTCTGACGCCATACCAGGACACCCTGCGTTCACTTGGGCAGGATCCAGTCTGGGAATGAGGTAGGACTGAACACTGGAGGGTAACAGAGTCCCCCAGGCTGAAGTGGGGCAGATACGGCTGGCCACTGAACAACACTGTAGTTTAATGATCTTGTATTTATGTCTAGAAAATGTGAGAGTAAAAATAAGTTCAGAAATTGTTTTGAGTAATTGCCTCATGCAGACATGGAATGAGTTTTAAAACATGAATTACCTTTCAAAGACAAATAAGTCCCAGACCACTCATCTGTTTTCCAGGTAGATACCGCACAGTGATACAGGGCTTCATCTTCTTTGAAAGTTTTGAGGATAGTCAATGTGCTCTTGAATGTGGTATAGTTTGCAGCAAACCGTGAGGGAGAAAACCCTTGTTCAAATGGTGGGTGGGTAGTTGTCTTCATCAGGGTTGTTATCAGTTTTAGAGTATCTCCATTAGTCTGTTTATACCACTTTATTCGAGTGTTACTGTAGTCCGGAATCAGAAAGCCAACAAGTAAAGGTTACAGGTTCACCTAGTTGGCGTGTTGTCACTGATATTTGTGTATCTGCATATTCCAAAAATAATTATCATTAATAATGGATAAAAATGGTTTTCGTTGTAAATCTGTCCCGAACATGTGACAATATTTCAGCTGAAATGTTGTCTATACTCAAAGACCAACTCATAAATGAGACATAAATGTGATAACAAAATATTCTACTGAAAAAAAACAAACAAACTTTAATTCTTGTTTTGTTTTTATTAAAACAAAATCAAGATTTTAGCTCAATAATGGGAGTAATACTTACCTCCTTGATGAAGAAAAATCAAAACAATCCAGAAGTGCATCATCCTGATGGAGTGAAACTTGTTAGTGGCTCGTGGTGGATGTGATATGTCCAACTGCCTGATGAACCCACACGATAGCCGATTTTATAACTTCATTTCCTGTCCCCATGCTGATGCCTTCTGCATGTCAGCTTTTTGAGGTTTTGTAGTCTGTTTTACAGTGGGTCAAAACAGCCATATCAACCATATTCCTTTAACAAAAGGGTGATACACTAGTTTAAAATAATTTCAGGAAAACTGAAAAAACTGCCCCTTTTATGTTGGACATAAAGTATTCACTTTTATAAAAAGAAAAGAAAATAGCATTTGCTTTTGCCATTGAAAGCATTACAATTACGCTAAAATATTTTTTTTCTCTTCGTGTATAGTAAACATGTCCGTTAGAATTCGGATTTTTTTGTTATTATTTCATCTTCTTAGATAAGATGTCAGAATTTATTTATTTATTTATTTATTTATTTATTTATTTATTTATTTATTTTTTGTTTTTGTTTTTTTAATGGCCCTAGTTATGTTTCAGTAGACTATGAAGTATTGTGCTGCCGGTTAAAATGTTATTAGCATTTTTGATTAATTGGTGTTTTATGACATGATGCCATTGAAAAATAACTCTTCTGTAAAAGTTCCCTAGATTTGTGTGTCGTTTTTTCTTCATATGGATTTTGTAGCGTATAAAATGTAAATACCAGATAAGCCTACCTGTCAATGTATCTTGACTTGAAAAGTCACAGAACTGTGACGATAATAATAATAATAATAATAATAATAATAATAATAATAATAATAATAATAATGGAGGAACTGGGATTCCTGTCTAAGAAAGGAATTCAAATAATTGAGCATTTAAAACCCACAGTGGTTACAGAATCAGTGAAATTATGCTTTGTATGTGCTTTTCTCACCTCAGGATGCTGGATGCTTGAAACCGTAGTTGGAACTTATGGTATAATTAGGTGTGTTAGTAATTTCCCAACCCTTAGGGGCATGCTAGAACTGACTAATTCTCTCAATTAGTCAGTTGCTCTTGTAATTTATAAAACAAAATACATGAAATGGTGGATTCAAGCAACATACTTGGTTCTGACACAGTTAAACACAAACAACATAATACACACACATGCTCTACATATCTATAAATCAATACAGGAGTATATGAAAGTAGCATTGGAGGAATCGAAGCTACCCACTTCAGTTCTCCACCCTGAAGTTATGTAACGTTTCTTCATGGGGATACATAACAAGATAGCACTGATATGCAACTTAAGAGTGAAACTATTTAATTTCTAAAACTGCTCAGCCACCCCTTCCACACCCCCACACCCAAAAAACAGGTACAAAGCTTACAAAACGCTTTGTGTGGTCTCTTTCCAAGAAACGCTTTTGAACCGTTATTTCCTGTCATCAAAAAGAGATGGCCACTCTCATACTGAAACCACAACTATTTTAAAATGTTGTCTTAATTCAGACATTTGTTTGCAAGGTAACTTAGAATTGTAAGGGTTTTTATGAATGCATGAAGACATTTTGCATAAAAATTTTCTAGATTCTTACATTTAAGTTAAGACCTTTACACTGCCACCTAAATTTGATACATACAGTTTTCCTGACCTGCAAGTCTACATTTATTTTACACAACTTACGCAGTATACTTCAATGTATATTGAAAATATATCTTTCTGTAAACCACAGAAACACCACTAATGGTGATGGTCTTTCAGTAATTTGCTACTGCATTTTTATTAACTTTTCTTCCAACTGCTTCCTTGGGTTAGCTTCTTGAAAACTGATAAACTGATATTGAGAATGAGATTTAACAGTTTTTTACACACCAGCCAATTCTCTAGGTACACCTGTTTAATTGTTTTTTTAAACAGCAATTAAATGAATCAGTCAATAACAAGGCAGTAATAAGCCAATCACTTTATTGGAGCAATTAATATGCTTTTACTTGAGCACACATTTTTGGGGAACTCTCTGCAAGTATCCTGATCCCACGAATCCAGATGAGGATTTCTGCATGCTATGCAGCCAACTTGCTGAAGTTCAACTGTTAAAACCATCGTGCTATTCTGAGTATTGCAGGAACTGTTGATCTACTGTGGTTTTCACACACAACTCATATGTTGAGTTTGCTAAGAATGAACAAAAAAAGAATCAAGGCATGTAGAATACCTCTTCTTGACACACAACAGGCCAGACACTGAACCAGATGAGTGACAGCAATGGAGGACCACAAAGAGTGCTATTCCTGTCAGCTTAGGACAAGAAACCTGAGGCTTCGGTTGACACAGGCTCAACACAAATTGAACCCACAGCAGTTTAAAAAAATGTTCCCTGATTGAATGAGCTGTGATATTTAATAAGAGTTTCAGATTTCATCATAAATTATACAAAGGTATGGATCCATTCTTATTTGTATCAACCGTTGAGGTTGCTTCTGGTGGTCAAATGGTTTGGGAAATAGATTTTAATCGAACTTTCTTTGTGAAAATTTGAATCTGTTGCACTAACTAAATGCCATAAATTTAAACAATGGAGCCTACCTGAATATTTATGCTGGCTATCTCCTATTTCCTATGACCACAGTGTGCACTTCTTCTGATGGCTGCTATGAGCAGGATGATGGCCCATGAGACAAGGTTCAAACCTTCTCAAACTTGTTTACTGAACTTGCTTTGCAGTCATCAGTTCCAAATCCAATGAAAATAAGGAAAGGGAGATTCACATGATATATTTACAGCTGAAAAATCTGCAGCAACTACATGACATCACCCATATAAGTAGAAAAAATCAGTGCTTATAAGTGTATGATAAGAAATTATATTTTTAAAACACTTTTCTCTTGTTCAGATGAATAAGTCATTATGATGAGCATCATGTTGATGACTTCTTTGGGAAAGCGCCTTTCAAGAGCTTAAAATAGTGCTTGGACATGCTGGATTGACATGAAATAGCATGCATTCTTTTAATAAACACTGCTTCATCTCTCTCTTCTCAACCAGGTTTTTGTGTGACCCAACTTCTTAACAGTTTTAGTGACATCCTGTGGTTGTCTTCATATTTATTCTCCTCCAAATCCAGAATTAACTTATTTTTCTTGTTGCCATTCATTGTCAGATGGCTTATTATCACCATTTGTAACATTAACAAATTGTTTATTAAGGTTAATAATTTACCTCACAATTCTGAAGCAATTTAAATTTAATGTTGATTAGATTTTTTTTTAACTGAAGTGTTAAAAAAAGCAGGCAGTAAATTGTCAGATTTAACCTATAACAAAAAGAACAAACAGAGAAATAAGTGTCAAACTACCGGTATCCAATTATATGTATGACAAAAATGATTCTCACATATACTCATGTCAATCCAGAAAGAAATAAGAATTGAATTGTTTTGAATGACATGTCATCAAGTTCCTCTTCAGGTTGTAAGTCAGATGACGCTGCTATTCATACCCCCAAAGTCCGGACACCAGCATAGATGCTTTGTCCGCCCGCTGCCTTTGTATCTCTCTTTCCTTTTTGCTCAGCCTTTTTCTTTCCAAAATTTGGCACAGAATAAATTAAACCATCTTCATTTGTCTGCAGGAAAAAAAAAACCATTATGATAGAGAAATCTCACAAGATTTGCTTTCCAACAGAATAGTCCCAACTTACTGCCTGACTTTGTTGAGCTGCAGCTATTTCAGAATCTGTAGCGTCTTCTGTGTTATATGTAGAGAAAACACAAATAACAAGATATATATATATATATATATATATATATATATATATATATATATATATATAAGCTAGTGACTGCATTAGAATAAGATTTTAATACCAGTGGCGCCACTCCTTAGTTTCTTGTTGGTATGATACAGTCGGACAATAACTATCACAGTGATAGTCAAAGCAGCACACAGCAGAACAATGAACACAATGATCCCAACAGAATGAGAAACAAATAAGGATCCTGAAAATGAAAGCAAAAGATAGTAAGGTCAATTGAGCAAAAACAAGAAGTGTGACTTAATTTTAAGGTTCAGTCATAACTTTGGACACATTTCACTTTGATTATTAAACAATTACTGAACAAAAAAAAGTTTAAATGACACATTGGTAATAATACCTTCAATTTCCAGTTTTGTTCCTTTTCCAAACAGTAGGTGCCCACATGTGACCACGGCACAGTAATATGTTCCCGCATCAGAGGAGCTGATATTGCTCAATGAAAAGTTGTGGACACATTTCCTCACAGATGTCTTCTCAGAGATCCTCTCACATTTACTTGCAGATTTTCCATGAACATAAAGTTTACTGGTATGAGATTCATCGAAGTTGGCTTTGAACCAATGGACACTGTGATGATCTGAACTTGCAAGGTCATCAGATTCCGACTGGACCAAACACTGAAGAGTCACAGGGTCTCTTTGGTGGACTGGAAGCAATGGGAGCTCTTGAACAACAGTGGTAATTTCATCTTCTGGTCCTGAGAGGTAAAACGCAACAATACATTATTTTCAACTCAGCATAGAATATGCTGGGATAATTTGAATAAATTTTTGCAACCTACATTTTTTTCCTATAGAGAAACTTATAAAAACTGAAAGCTGAGTGTCATTGAGCTAATTGTTCCAATTACCTTTAACGTTCAAAAAAGTCACATTCCAAAGGGATTTCTGTAGCTCCGATATTTCCTCACAGTAGTAAAAAGCAGTGTCTTTCACCTCTGTTTGTTTTATATGGAGAAGAAAAGTTCCTGGTTCTTTTTTTGTTATGATGCGAGATGCAGGATTGGCAATGATGCCATCAAAAGTATAAGTTGCTCCTATGACTTCAGGCACATTTCCAGCAACAACTTTCATCCAGAAGAGGTAACCTGATGAATTACGTCTCCAGCTGCATGTTAGGGTGACATCTTCTCCAACAGAAATAATTTTTGTTGTATATTTTTGTGTACATCCTGAAGGACAAATTGAATGTGCATAAACATCAATATAAAATGCCAAGATAATTTAATGTTTACAGCAATACTCACGTCCAATTGGAAAGAGAAGAAGTGCATAAAGTATGATCATCATTGTTCGGGTATTTCAGGGGAGGTATCTGATTATTTAGATCTCGTAAACATATTATGAAGCTATATAGAATGGGAGGGGACCCAGATATGGGAGGAGGCTGCTTTTGGTTTTTTTAATTATTGATCTCTTCTTTGTTTTTACATTTGTCAGCATAGTGAAAGTGATGACACTACAGCCTTTCCTTTCCATTACCTTGACTTGAAAAGCAGTATAAGTAGTTTTTCATGTAAACATGAGTCACACCTATGATCAACAGAGTAGTGACTCATGGTCCTCATCGGTCAACTTTATTTAAATTTTATTTTAAATAATTCTGTCTTTGATCTGTGGAGATTTATCTCTTGCTGAAAGGGAAAAGTAAGGGTAACATTAAAATATTAAATGCTATGCACTTAAGCTTTGTTTGACAAACTATTAAAGTTCCAATGAAATTAATTGCATTATTAAAGCACGTCATCTGATATTACAACAGGTTCCTAAACATAGAAGTATTAGCCATATTTAATTCTCATATTTTTTTCAAAACAAAAAACTAAAAATAGGGACTTTTTTAGTAGCAGTCAATTCATTCTTGCAGGAGCTGTTAATGAATGTGTTGCAATGTTAAAATATTGTGGCCAACATTCTTGGGCCCGATTGTTTTTGTGGCGTTCATGAAGATGTTTGAGCACCTCAGTTTTATCCTGATGTCTTCCTACTACAATGTTTTAGTATATACAAGGGAATAAGTGCTCCAATTTTAATTCTCAAAAGAACTGGATTATTTTTTTTCAGCAACAAATTTCATCCGGAAGAAGAAACTTGACCAATTAGATTGCAAGTTGCATATTAGAGTGACATCTTCTCCAAAGGAAACTGTTTTTGTTGTATATACTTATGTGAATCCTGAGGTAAAAAAATAAGAAAAAAATATATTAAAGCCTTTTGTAGAATTTTAAAACAGTAAAACAAAGATGACATGAGCAACAACACACCTTCAATATGAAAAACAAAAATCACAAACATGTAAAAAGTTTAAAGCCTTTAGAAAAGGGTTCGTCCCGAAAGCCACAGGTGTCAGACTGCAGTCCTGGAGGGCCACTGGAGGCCCTGCAACTTTTAGATGTGCCTCCATTGCGCCACACCTGCATAGAATAATTAGGTCATTAGCAAGGCTGTGGAGAACTTAACCACACAAGAAGGAGGTAATTAAGACATTTCATTCCAGTGTTTTGACCTGTGACAAATCTAAAAACTGCAGGACAGTAGCCCTTGAGGACTGGAGTTTGACACCCTTTCCTTAAGCAGTATATTTTTAAGTAAAATTCATTATTATTAAATCATTTTTATTATAAATTTTCCGAGGCTTTGATTAAACATTATTTCACTCTGTTATGTGTTACACTGTTTCTCTGAAAGCTTAGAGACTTTTAGGCCTTCCAAATTTCATCTGTGACCTTCTGTTAACAAGGCATGACATGAAAAAGGTCATATCTCCCTTGATGTGCTGCCATCTGGTGGTAGACAGTTGAATTAATTGTTACCTTTCAGTAATTGAACTGAAAGCATGCAGCTCATATTCAGATTTTACACACTGTATTTCAAGTGTTTTTTATTTCATTGCTTACAGCAAATAAAAACCTGAAAGTTTTTTAGAAAATTTTAATGTTACAGAAAACGAATGAATAAGTCACTTGGTAATGTTATTGAGCAAAAAGTACCCGAAGCTAAATGTTCTGTTACTGGGAATTCAACTATGATATTTTGTATTAAAAAAAATCTGACAAGAGTTCTGTTACTGGGAATTCAACTATGATATTTTTTGCTTATTTGGGATCTGCAAATTATTGAATATTTTAAAAGAGAACTTCATCTATGGTATATCTGACTAAAAGTGGCAAGACACTACTGTACAGGTTTAACATTTCGCTAGAATTTCCATATACTTAATAAATCCAGTATATTCTAAGGAAAACTCAAAACTTTTTCTATGATCTGATACCGTCCTGGTGGAAATATTAGTTTTCTTTCATAAAAATGTTGTATTTTCTGAATAGCTTTATTTTAATCTTAGACTGCAAATCATGTTAGTATTGTTTTATTAATAAATAGACACAGAGAAATGCAAATTTAGAACTTTTTTTATTTAAAAAGGCACAAAAGCCCAGTGGATCTAATTATCATCATCAGTAATTATTCATTAATAACAACAATGTCTCTGTCAAAATGTACAGGAAAGCCTTGCTCACATTTGATTGCAATTTTTCTGGTACGAATTTTTCCCCTGTACTGGCAGTGTGGATGTCTGGCACCTTGGTTTCTCAGAGTACAGACAACAACATCAAAAGGTTGAAGGCTTTTCCTCATTTGATCAGGTGCAGGCTCACCTGCACCTCCACAAATCCCTCTAACTAGGTTAGTGTGGGCTCTGATGAAAGTGTTGGTCTCCTTACATTCATTGCTGTCAGTTTTTGAAATGCGTCTTCGGCTAATTTCCACATCACATCGGGTTTGGCTCATGTCTACATTGATATGCTGGTTTATAAATTTTCGGTAACGCTCGTTAACTCTTTGATCTTGGCAGATTGCAGAGCTGAAAAGCAACAGCAACAGGCAAGTGGGATCTTTCATTGTCCACAGTGGAAACAAATATAGAAAAAGAAAATTGAATAATGTGAAATAGTATGAAAATTAGTCATATGATTTAGACAAAAGCTTAATCAGAAAACTAGAAAAAATAAAATCACAAACCAAAAGATGAAACTGGTATTCCTTTTCCTTCTGTCAAGACTTGCTCTTGAAGCTGAAATAAAATATTAAAAGTTAAAACATATATTGTTTAAAATATTTTGACAAGTATCTTTATGCAGTTGTTACCTCAATTGCTGAAAAACTGATATTGGCCAGTGTAAAGTGAACTAGCATCTTTTTAAAGGATTTGTTTTGGACTTTGACTTATTGATCAATAATTAAACTGGAAGGACAAATCAAGATGGAACAAAGGTGAAATGGGTCAAAAGCTTTCTCAAATTACAGGAAAACGTCATAAATACACATAATTTCATTTTTATAGTCACACAAAAACATTTCCAATGTTTGAAGTTTGGGGAATCTCTCAAAATATACCTGAAAATGTTTAAAGTCTATATTATGGTCTGATGAGTCTAAGTAAGAGAATAACTGTAGTCCTGATATTTGGAAATAGATTCCACTTTTTATGTGTTGTCTTGAAACAATATTTAGAAGATCAAGTCTAAAAGTTTTAAAAGATGGTGAACATTATTTTTAATGTCACATCATGAGTGTTGCTTGTGACATCTATTTTGCAGTTACCTAGACTGTTTGGTAACTGTTTGTTGTCTGTCAACATTTAAACAACCTAAAGCCCAGTCACCCAAATCTAATGCTACTGTGTTTCCCATGAATAAACTAGATAAGAATTGTTTGCTTGGCAGACTGGCTTCATTTTATATCTGCTCTTAAAACTCACCTCATTTGAATTTCAAGCCAATTTTCAATTTAGTTTTTATTTTATTGTTCTTGTGAAAATAAATTAATGTTTAATTTTAATATTTTAATTAATAGCTGCTTGGAATGAAAAGAAAATGTTTCTTTTCTCTCCAAGTGAAACATGTTCACTTGGATTTATCTTTGGCAGAAGTAACTGGCATCAAGTGTCAGTGAAAACTGGCCTGGCAAAGGGGCCTTTTATAATTTTATGATGGATTTCTCAATTACCATTTTCTGCAGACTTTGATCTTGCTCTTCCAGTTACAGATTCCTGAACTTTCTCATTCATTTTTTTATTTATTTCTTATTGCTATGTTATTGTTTTGTCAGTTGCAGTAGGTTGCAGCAAAGCAACCACAGACCATCACGTCACCCCTGTTTGACTGGGTTAGTTGTACAGCAGCTTTAAAGTAGTACAATCCTCAAGTTCCTCCTTCGTCTGATTTGAAGGTCTGAAGTCCTGCATATGACCAGCAGGTGGCGCTAAATATCAACTTTTGAGAAGACCTGCGAGTTTTAGGAAGGCAGTCACGTTTTGTCGAATCCAATTGAATGTCCTCTAATACTCTTTCATTTTGTTTTAAATGATTTTATGACAGACAGTTAGATTCTGTTGCTGGTAGGAAATAAAAAGTATCTTTTCAAGATAATTGTTGAATTGCATCAGATTTTCACTTTCACATCGTCATTCAAAATTAGTATGGGTTGACAGTGAGGAAAAACTATTTCAAATTAACAGGCAGAAATCTCCAGAAAAACCAGAAGCAAGCCTCAACTAACAGAAGAAGGTAATATATGAAAAGATTTTTGTTTTTGGAGTTTTATATTTACATAATCTGAGTTTTCAACGCTCTGAGTTGCAGATTAACACATGTCTGTCTTTCCACAACGTGATTCCATTTCTTTGGAAATTTTTCAGTAGTTCTAAGGCAGGGGGATGTGAAGATAAACAGTGAAACAGAAGAAAAACAAATTGCAGATTGGTTTTCTTAAGAAGGAAAAGATTTTTTTTTATGCTCATTTTCAAAACAAACACGACCCATAAAATAAAAATAAATAAATAAATAAAAACTTGGGATCTTTCTGTTATATCTGGGGTTGTTTTTCTTTTAAAGAAATATGTGTTGCTTAGCAATAGGGGACCCGAAACAAACAAGAAGTCTGATCCATAGTGAAAACAACAAGACAACATCTGTTGCCTGCAACCCAAGCATGGATTTAATTACATATTTACAATATTTTTCCCAGAAATTCTCTAAATACAATTTCCTCTGAACCCTTAAAATGAAAACAGTCTTTACACTGTCACGTGTAACCCCAGAACCATTTCTAAAGTGTCTATGATGTCTATTGACATGGTGGCCCCTCTGGGCTTGGACTAGGAACACTCGCTTTACTCCCCAAAGGCTAGTGGCTGGCTTTCTTACCAGCCACAAAGGTCATATTTACACCCTGAATTCTAACTGAATGAATCAGTTTTATTTTCTAATTTAGACATCTGCTTGTTGGGGTAAAATGTCAAAAAAGACAAAATCAAGGAATCCCTCTCCACTGCAATACACAGTGATCATACCAAGGCGTTCCCAGGCCAGACATAATGGCTTTTTGGAAAGTTCTGGCTCTTTCCTGTGGTCTCCCCAAATCAAAAATGTGTAGGCAATAAGAATTAAGTCTGAGCTTCACAACTCATTTCCTTCTCTATCATAAGAGACTGGGACAACTCCCTACTGCAGAAGAAGCATCAGTCTGTCTTTCCATTTCATCAATCTGTCTAACCATCTTCAGGTGGATAAAGATGAAGAGAGTTGTGGAGGAACTGAGCCAATCTCCACCATTGAGTGGGACTGAGGTGGAGCACATCCTGCAAGATCTCCAGTCACACAGTGGGCAAACCAAAGGGTAGAATCTTCAGAAAAGGGCCTTTTTTGTTGTGCACAAAAGTACTGAGAACTACACCACCATGCAACCCGGTGCTGATTTGTAGTTTCAGAGTGAAAAAATGAATTGTTTGAGATTTTAATTAATTTAACTCAAAAAAGCTGAAAATAATAAGGGCTTAGAAGGAAAAAAAAGAAAAAAAAAGAAAAAGAAAACATATATGTATTTTGAATTAAATCAGGGATAAATTCAGATCAGGAAAAATTATTTACTACAAATCTTTTATTTATTTATTATTTTTTCATGTCTGTCATTTGAAATCAAGAATATTTTTCTCATATTTTTCATGTGAATTTTCTGAAAACATAGTTATTTGCTTTTAAACTATTGTATTGAATTCCATGTTTTGAATTTAAGGTCAGTAACCAGGATTTCTTACACAGAAATGTGACGTGACAGATTCATTGTTTTCTGTGTCTGCAGAACCTAAAGTCTCCAGACTGTCACAGTGGTTTAGACTGAGGTGGCCTCTCAGGTTGAACTGTTTGGATTTTCTCACGCTGATCTGTAATCTGCTCCACAATGACCTGCAAACTATTTATAGAGCTGTCAGGCCCTGAGTTTATATTGGGATCTGCAGCCAGTCTGTACAGTACTGCACCCTGACAAAGTTTGAACATTATCACCCCCCCCCAAACTCCACCCCTCCCACACACACTACGACGGCATCAAGGCTGGAATGTGAATTTGTGTGTATTTTTAGCATGTTGTCGTCGTCGTGGCAGAATCAGGAGTAGCAGTTGTTGTTTTCAGCGTCACATGAAGTTTCCATCCAACAACAGCTGCTTCATTTTCTGATGGTTGCTGTAAAGCTCCACCCACACTGACCTCATCATCCAGTGCTTAACTGCTGTCTGCTTTACAATAGAAACAGAGTGAAGATTTCATAAGTATTCATGTGATAGTACCCTACAATATCCCTGCTCTGTTGTCTATTTTTACACAAAAACATTTCCTGTGTTCAGAAAAGTCTCCTGAAAATATTCCTACTAGTGCTCAGTGTGGGATTGGGATTATATTGAAGTAATATTACCCCAGGATAAAGACTGCTGGTCTTGACAGACCTCATTGAAGGATTTTGCAATGAATAACTTTCAATGCTAAACCAGGGCTGTCAGTTCAGGCTTATTTGCCTGTGTTTCTAATTTGTTCCATATCAATATATCAAAATACTAAATTAGCTCCCCAAATGGAGAGAACCAACTCATTTGCACACCATCTCACATTTTAAGAGAATCATAGTAAAAGGAGACAGTAAGAGATCACTGGATTTGCCTTGTTCTCCCTCAAAATAGGATTTCAGAGTTTAGTTTTAAATGGAAAGTGTTGTTTGTGAATGTTATTCACTTCAGCATTTAAGCAGGAGCTCCCCATAGTGTTTGGTCAGGATTTGTAAACACAAACTGGGGATACTATAACTACAGGTTCATTGATACAGCTCAAAACAATAAATGGAAAAACAGCTAATCTGATTTCTTCATCACTCTGAACAGTTTTTACTCTGAGCCTAAAAAAAAAATAAACCCAAATATTATTTTGTGTGGAATGACATCATCTTCTTCTACCTCTTCTACAGATTGTTCATTAAGAGACAAAATATTGTAACCAACATACTGACCTCCCTGATCATGTGAAGAATTAACTGGGATTGATTTGGAAATCTTGGTTCAGTGGCCACACCCTGTTCTCATTGCTACGAAATGTTGATACTGGTGTGAACGGCTGCATGCATGAGTGCATGTGTTTGCAAATGCAATGGAAGGTCTGGTGTAAAGCGCCTTGACTGAAAAAGTGCCAGAGAAGTCGTAACTATGGTAAGTGTTCCTAATTCAACAACAAGAAAGGACCAAAACAAAGAATAGCCATAATGATAGAGTTCCAAGGCAAATCTTTGCTATCTAAAATGACACAAAAGCCATTCACTCCCCACCCCACAAAGAAAACATCTTGATAATCACAAGGACTTTCTTTCCTAAGAACGAAAAAAAAAGAGGAAGACTTTGGCTTGTGGAATAACAAGTGTAGCAAACAACAACTTTGTCATGTAGAGGCAAGTAGCTTTTTCTGCAACTTAATAAAATGAAAGATTATCCAGACAATATTAAATATTAAAATTTGACACTGTGAAACATTAAATGTGATTAAAAAAAAAGCAAATAAAAAAAAACCTGGAATAAATCCATAAGTTTGAGAAGTGTTTTCACAACACTGTACTTGTTTGCACATGGAGTGGATGTGTTTAATCTGTTAGGCAGGTGTGTAATTCCAAATGTTTTGATAAGAAAGAAGTAGCATATTTCTCTGTCTTATGTTGAAAGGGAGGCAAAGTGTCCTGCAGTAACTGGGGTCAGCTGAGGTGCAGAACATCTGAGGGGAGCTGAAGACACTTTCAGTCCAGTTCTATTAAACAAAACCTTCGTCTCTACTGACATATCTTTATAGAAATGGGAAAAATCTGCTGTATGCCTCATTTAAAGTTTATAAATAAACGTCCTTTGCTTTAAAATAATTATCTTTCTACAAGGCAACAAGACTGGAGCTGAAATAACTTTTAAGGTTCTGCTTTCTCCTGTATCTCCTCTGATAAAACTGAATTCAAAATCAAGTGCCAAGAACTGTGAAGATTATCTAGACAAATATTTTCACCAAAACTTAGAGGAATTTTATTGAGCATTTTTAAGGTTGTGATGTAATGACTGTATCTCATGAAACTGTTTGAGTTTCATGAGATCAAGATATCAAGATTTGAAAGTTTGTCATCATGGAACAAGATAAGGAAGTCAGAGACCATGAGAAGGGCCAGAGGGGAAACTGGTGGGCACTGTGGAAACGTTCAGTCCCCTTCCTCATTGGTATTTGAAACTGGATTTATATTCCATCTATCTACCAAGATATAGATAAACTCATTTGGCAGAAATTTATCACAAACATGTAATGAGCATTTCACATTTTTCCCAAATAGAACCATAAGAGAGGAACTCATGTAGACTCTTTAATTAACATCTGTAAAGCTACTAGTATGAAAGCATCAGCTTAAAATGATCACTTTAAATTAATAACTTAACTTAAGAATTTCTTAAGATATACACTTAAAAACATTTATGCAATAGATGTAAAAAGAGGAGGAAAGAGAAAAAGATTACTTGTGCAATGCACACTGATCGTTTTCAGTGTGCATTGACTTTGATTTTAGCTATGTATATTTCTATGGCTGACCAATAAATCTGAGCACGTCTATGGAAATTACATTTATCACGTAATGTCTACTGAATTGCACTAAGGAAAACTGTTTCGAAATGTCTCTGACATCAGCTGGTAGCCATGTGGTGAAGTCATTGTTTTCATGAAGCCAAGCAGAAAGATGTCCAAGCTGAAGCTGCACTTAAAGGCATCATTACTCAGGGCTCTGTGCTTGATTCACTCGGATATGCAGTATTTTTACAGCAATATTATTACAGTAAAGCCTCACAGGTGACTCATGAAGACAACTGCAGCTCAGGTGAAACTAAATGACAACCTACTTTGATCTTTTTCCCAGAACCTTTGAAAACTATTCCACCAGGAGAGACTGGGATTTTCTGGGTGATTTCATTATTATGGAAATGATTATGTTAATTATTTTAGAAGGCAATACAGTATTACATTAATAAATGCTGCTAAAGCCCACTAGAAAACATATCTAAACTTTTAAAGGGGCTGTAAAGAAACATTTTAATCAAAATAATCAATTTGATTATTGTTTAACTTCGTCGCTATGGTCACTGTTAGAAAAAGTCCCCTGATTTCAGAGTCCTATTGAAAATCACGAGGCAGCTCAGATGCTTTTGATATCAGGGTAAATCAGGAAAGTCTGCTGGATAAATAAGCTTTTTATTGTCTTGAATGTCACACCATCCCCACATGTTCTTATGATTAGTTTAAGGTTTGTAGGAAACAAACCGAACAACGTTCAGATGGGAGTTTTAAGGAGCGTTTTTAATCTCCAAGGTCCCTGAAATTTTGCTACTTTATCATAACGGCTTTCGCAGACAAAAGAGGCGCGTCTGCGCATGCTTAATTTCAACATGCCACTTCAGGTGCTGTGAGAAATTACATGACTTTCAAAGCAACTGTACTTCCCACAGTACATTAGGACATTAGTACTGTGGGAAGAACTATGAACCTTTTATACCCGAATGATGTATGGAAAAAAAAAAAAAAAAAAAAATCCAAACAAAATGCATTCTTCTAAAACTGGTCAAATATCTAAACAATAAAGACTTTCTATTAAGGCTGGAGAGATAATAATCAAAATGGCCTTAAAAGTAAAACAAACAAACAAACATCAAATTAATTAGTCACGGATATGAATAAAGAACAAACAAACAAACAAATAAATAAATAAATAATATGCAAATTAAAAAAATCAAATACCTATAAATTATGTGGAAATTATATTTTAAAAAATTATAATAAAATATTAAAGATCTGTAATTAGTCTCGTAACAACAAAACAATAAACTAATATGATTAATAAAATATGCTTAAAAAATAACAGATATAAAATACAAATCAGACAAATTATAAATAATAATAAATATCAAAAAGGAGGTATTATGTAAAATCGACTTTTGTGAGCTTTGTATCATGTTATAAAATTATTCAAGGATCAAAAACCTTATCTTGATTTTTTTTTTCATGCATGCTTAAGAAATCCTTTAATCTTCCAGGGCAGCCAACGCACAAAGTTGTGCAAAACGCTTGGGTGGACCGAGACACAGCTCTGTTTCGCAGCTGCAGTTTCCAAACTTCTGAGCTTCCGTCTCACAGAGCAGTCCACCCTCATGACTTCACCACTTAACTCCTTCAGACTAGCCAGCAGCAATTAGCTAACACCTGCTGGTACAGTTTATCTGCTGAGCACATTTTAACAGCTAATTCTCAACACAATACAGGTAAAAATCAAGTTAATATACAAGTGATGTGATGAGTTCCTGAATGCAGAGTTTCACAAAGAGCTGGAGTTTTTAGATGGACAGAAGTCCAATTTAAATTTTTTAAAGTATGAAGTCAAATTCATTTTAAATTATATTTTACATTATGTAGCATTTTTTTATACCAACTGAAGATAACAGCTACTTGATTGTGCTATGAAATGGCACTATGTGCCTGGAAAGTACGTAATACTTTCCCTTTAAATTAAGTAACATAATTTATTAAAAAGAAAAATGAAACAATCAGACTGAATAAAAATAGACAAAGTAGAGAAAGAAGGTAAAAAAAAGCACTTGATAAAAAAAGCACACTAAATAAATACGTAAATAAATGTATAATGATTAGATTTACTGAGTGTCTTTTAATGCACCACGAGAAGCCCCACCCCTTGATCAGGGTCTACCGCGCTGCGTTCAAGTTTTTTTTCTTCGATTTGAAAGTTTGTCATCAGCAGATCCGGAGCACCGGGACGGAGCACCGGAGAGAAGCCGCTAGCAGAGCTCCGAGGTGGTGGAGGAATGGGCTGCAGCCACAGCAAGGTGAGAAACTCCGCTGAAAAGGATTAAGGGACCGCGGAGAGTTTCAGGGGGAAGTTCGGGTTGTTTGTCAGAAGGATGCTGCTTTGCGAGCGGCCAGCGGCTGCTGCAGCTCCCGGTAAGCGGCGTCCAGAGCTCGGTTTGAGCCCACACATGTCAACCTTCATTTGGACCAGAACCAGGAGGACGGAACGGAGGCTTTGGTCGGTTTCTGTCCAGCAGATAAAATGTGGCATAAGCTCTGTGAACATCTGCTTTCAATCAGCTTCGTGTTTGAATCTCAGGGTTTTCCCACGCCTGACTCCCCTAAACCCCCTTTGTGTATCTGCACTCCAGACACAACAAGTACGCTTAAAATCTGTAAAGGCAGCCTTTTTTTGAGATAAGGTATTTTAAAAATTAGAAATAAAGATGTAAAATACAACACATCAACCCGGGCTTTTGGGAAGGCAGGAAATCATACTTTAACTTGAATCTGGATCTATGGAGGGGTTTAATGAAAAAGTTCAAAGCTAGTTTTGAGACAAACATCATCCTCTTCTTGAGTTTTTATAGACCTCTGAAGGATCTGTAATAGTGATAATGTGCTCTGCAATGTCCTACCCTCATGTCACTCTCACAGGAAGTTGTCATGGTTTGCAGAGCATGTCCTGCAGGACTCCTGGCAGTAATTCCTCCTCTCAGAGGGAAAACATAAAGTTTGACAGCTGCTGTCCTCCTCTGGTTATTGATAGAAAGTGACTCCATGTGGTGTCCAAAACTAGGCCTGTGGACCTTTTGTAGCAGAGACGGACTTTGATTTAGATTTATTTGAATCTTTTCTGATCCTTTATTGAACTTCTTCCATCAATATGTGCATTGTTCCTTTAAACACCTTCTTTTCGGTTTCATTTTATTCAAAAATAGTTTTTAGATCATGCTCACGTCCTTCTGGATCAGTGGTCTAGCTGTATTTGAGATCTGAGACCTGAGAAATGTTTTCCTGCAAAATAACCAGATATGAAAATAAGGAAACTGTCAAATATGCCTCATTTTACTATAAACAACAAAAAAGAGTATAGGCTATTTTTGATGCTGACCAAAGTAATTATAGATATGTAATTGATATGTGTCTCTCTCTAAGCCAGATAACAAAATCAGTTTTCCCTTGATCAGAAAGTCCAGCTTATAAATCAGACCTTTGTTTTAGGAAATGTTTAAGGTCTGATACATTGATGCAAAATTTACTCTTGTATTCAAAACTATAACTTCTATCAAAAAAACCTGTGCTGCTCTTTTATCTAGTGGATAACAGTCCATAGGTCAAAACTGGAATCAGGATGTCAAACTTCAAGGAAAACTAGATTTTGCTACTAGCTAGTAAGACCATGATTGCTACATCTCTAATAGCTTCTTATGTTTCTTTCTGGATAGGCCTTTCTCTCCAGCGTTTTACATAATAATGTGACAGTTTAGTCTACAGTCATTAATGCAAATTTACTAATTCTATATTTCTGTGGATTAGAGTGTATTGTTTTTTTATTGTCATATTTTTTTAGCACAGTTGAGCAGATCCTGCTGGCTTCACAGCACAGAGCTCCACCATGTACCAGAAATTTTTGCAGTAGAGTGTGAGGCAGCTGCAATGAAGATTAGCACCTTGGCAGTCTGAGCTCATGGTGTTCAGGTGGGAAAAAAAAGTGTTTATTCCCGTCTTTGGGTTGTAATGAGTTACCGCTCCAAGTGGAAGAGTTTAAGTACCTTTGGGGCTTGTTTATGAGTGGAGGCAGAATGGAGCTGGAGATTGTTGTATTGAGGTTGTAGTGTATGTCTATGGTGGTGAAGATAGCTGAGAAAAAATGTGAAGCTTTAATTTACTAGTAAATCAATATTTCAACTCTCTTCTGTGGTTAGGAGCTGTGGGTTATATCAGCTAAAATGATCTTCCTCTGCTGGTTGATCGACTCAACCCTTCAGGCTTATTGCTGATGAGCTCAGGGAGAAATCGCTGAAATATTGACAGAAGGCAGTGAAACGGTCTCGTTCCTCATGAATGACGCTTTGTTGCAGACCCTGCTACCATTTAGATGAAAAGGTCAGACATGGATGAAGAAATATTATCTTTACTTGGGTAAAAATAATTGTTTATGTGGAAAGGTAATCTTTAAATGTTGCTCTGTATATGAGAGTAGTTGAAACACATACACCTGAACTCTTGTGTATTTCTCAACTAAATCTGGAAACGCTAAACAAACTGATGGTTTTCCATAGTTTTTCCTAAAGGAGGAACAGACCTTGGATACCATAGAGAAACCTCTGTAGTCTGGATGAGGAATGACCAAACTTGTCAGATTAGGAATGTTTCCATGCAAACTAAACTGATAAGAAAGAGCAGGGGTAAGATTGGGAACAGCTGCTTCATTCGGAATGATCCATCAGAAATCTCAGGATATCTATTGAGGAAAGACGTTTTTCTGGAACAGAGTAGTTTTTGTCAAGGTTTTATGGGTCGGTGAGTTGTGAGGATCCGTCTTTGAGTTCAAAAAGTTTTGCTTTAGTTTCTGTCCCTTTAAGGTTGCTCTGATTGATAATGTGCTTTCTCCTTTTTGATTTGTTGACATACTGATTTGGCCACTTGGAGGCTGTTGTGGACATCTGCTTCATGATGATAAGTTTGAGAACTTCTGTGCTGAATTTCCAGAATGTTATTCTGGAGCACTGTGACTAAAAGTTGTGATAAGCAGAGAAAATGTTCAGAAATCAACACAACAGTCTTTAAACTTGGTAGTCTTGTTTGATTTTGATTGATCAAAACAGCCAAAGTTTTTTAAATTTTATAATCCCGTTATCTGACATCTGGAGTGATTGAGCATAAATATTGACCTGCTCTAAAAATTCCCCAATAAATCAAAATCCACTGATTATTTATTAATCATCACAATAATCAACTCAGGTCAAACACTGAAAGGAAAAAAAAAGTTTTCTGATTGCTTTGTTGCATAAATTGAAATAATCCTGCAGTTTCCTATTTGATTCAACCTGTTGCAAGAAAAAGTGGAAATCAACATCTTCCAGGGAAAGCCTCATCCTTTCAACACTTTAAGAGCCAACAATTAGCGGAAAGATTTCAGTTGAAGAAAACAAAAAAGGGATAATTTAGCCCTTAGACTTCCTCCAGACTTATTTCTTCATCAGAGAAGCTGTCTCCTGAAGCTGTTGTGTAACAGGAAAGCCGGGTAAATCCTTGATAAGCTGAGAACAGAATCAGGTCGGTCCAACAGGCTGATCGTCCCACCCTGGTGGATTTAACGGGATTATTCTTTGAAACAGACCAAATAAGTTCTGACATTTTGGAGGTAAACACAAAGTGCACATTACTCTGGCTTTAAAAAGGTCAGGGCCCTATTACCCTAAAGGTTTTGATGCATTCAAGTCCAGTCAGGTCAGGAAGACGGATGTCCCCCTTGGTTTAGCAACCTGGACCACGTTGGAAAACCATGTATTGATCAGACATGTTTACCTTTAGGTAACGATTCCAGCCTGGAAGTTTAATCCCACTTGGATTGCATCTATGTACAATCTGTCTGGTTTTTAAGCAGAAATCTTACAAGAATCTTGGCGGACTGTGGGTTGATTCAAACCTGTTCAGCTTTTTTTCCTTGAATGGGACTCTGTTGTCACTGTTCCCAACCTGAAAACTATATCTTGTCTTTGTTTGGGGCACTGCTCATCAAATTGTTTGAAGAGAAACAAGAGAAGAAGCCTGAAAGCTTCAAAGTTAAACATGATGAAGAAGTCTGGAGCACTGGGCTGAACTTGATGACCTTGAAACTCTTTAGTACAGGAAACAAATAAAACAGGAAGTTTGACATTTAATAGAGAGAATACAGGCTTCATCATTCAACATGGAGGAACTAAAAATATGCAGGCGTTTTGGTCAAAATGTATGTCTTGCAGCCATGTTTAATTTTGACAGCACTGAGCCATCTTCTTGTAACATTGTCCTTTGAGAAAAGGATATTTTGATGAGGGAACCACTTCACTTGTCCTCATTAAAATGATATGTGTCCAGAGAGTCATTTTTTTCTGATTTATCGTCTCTTTTACTTTAAAAAGCCCTTCATTTCTAAAGATGAACAAAAGCCTTTTATTTCTCGACTTGTGAATAAACAAAATTAAAAATAAGTGTTTAGTTGTGATAAATTATGCTTTCACCACAATTTACTTTAAGATTTTTTACTATTTCTTTAAACATTTTAAAGTGTATGTATCCAAATATTTATCCATCTGTTGTTTTCTACTTAGATGAAGCCAGATAACTGTGGCAACAGGTTCCTGCGATCCCTTTCCATAATTCCTGCTGGTAAATCTGAAGGCGTTCCCTGACCACAAGGAATATATAGAAACCAAATGTTTACACAGACAGTATAAAATAAATGTTTTTTTTCTCACTGTCTGATATTAAATGAGACTAAACTTTTCCTGTACTTGGTCAGTTTAAGTTAATATCCATGTCTGGTTTGAACTTTAGTCAGTTTCTCCAGAAAGCTATGAATGTTCTCTGATGACCTTAGATGTAAAAGTAAGGACTAAGGTTACATCCTGGTTAGATTAGCCACTTTAGCTAACTCTCAGTATAAAACAGAAACCGGAGTAGATGCACTGCTGCTCCCTGATGTGCTGATGTCTTCTACATGTTGAAACATGTCGCTCCCCCTCTTCTTTCTTTCTCAATGCAAGACAACAGATCTTTGGGTCCTCTGCACTCAACGAGGGCTCAGATGTTTAGGAATGTTGCGTTAAAACCAAAGATTTGATTGCCCCAAAAAACTGCAAAAATTAGTTTCTGAAAACGGCCCCAATTTCAGCTGCAGTGTTGCACATAATTACTAAAGCAGTGTATAAATCCTACATAATATATTTGGGAAAAACAGGAACAAAACTTCTTTCATCTTTTGAAGTCACCTTCTTCAAAATATGTCCTCAAAGTGGATTTAATTGTGAGCCCTCTGACACCCGAACTCCTGACTGCGTACAACCAGCAGGGAGTTGTTAGTTAGTTTGTGATGATGCTGCCTCAAGCTCAAGATGTGACCCAGAACCAGATGTTTAATAATCATGGAGCAGATAGCTGCTAGTAAACTCTGAAAATAATCACACACAGATATTTTCCTCTAAGTGCTGAGCTTCTGTTCAGCCATAAGAGGGGAACTTGTAATTCTTCAAAGGAGCTATGAATGAACCCAAGCTGCTGCTTGATCTGCTCTGATTATAACTCACCCTTTGATATATTTTACTGATCTTACGATGAGCTCTTAATGACCCAACACTAAGACCTCGCACAGTCAGCTGAGCCAGAGTTTCTATTTCTTTGTGATAAGTTTCCTCTGAGTCAATGGTGGTGAGCTAATGCATCAGATCTCAGCAGGACGTGGTTCAGACTGTAATGTAGTTCGGAAGTTCTGTTTACTGTTTTCATCTGGCTAAACCGGTCCTATTAACCAACGTATCAATTAATCACGTGATAAAATAAAATGAGAATAATTTCTATGCTGATTATATTTTTGAAGGGCAATTTTGTTTAGTGACATCATGATTGTTTTTATTTATGGTTTTATAGAGCTGGACAATAAATCAGTAATATAAATATTGCGATTGACACATGATTATATAAAGAGATAATACGACTGTTACTGAATTCTGATCCAGAATTGCACATCATTCTGGGGAATGGCAAGTCTTTAGCCACTCTATCTCTTACGGCCAGCGAAGCAACGTGGGTGGTGTTGACTAACTCACTCTCTTTTTGGTTACCTAGCAACAACCTCTTGAGTCACTTCTGCAACAGGAGTTTACTAGTTTGAAATTGTGCCTCATTACCTTTAAACTGTGGATAAAACAGGAAAGCTCAAATCACTAGTTCGGCAGTATATTTAAAACATAAAGACTTGTCAGTAATTATTGATATCGACTGATATGCTTATATTGTGATAAGTTTATTAGCCACATTGTCAGTGCTGTGGTTTTCTTGCTCTTTATTTCCGTTTTATTTATTGATTTTGATTGATTGTGTTTTATTTTGGATCTTTAAGATATCTTGTAGTTTAGGTGTTAAGTTTGCTTTACAAAATTTAAATGTATTGCTTTTTGCAATAATTACTGGGACAATTAATTGTCGATTTGTGACATGCCTGCATCTGATATATTTGGTCCTCTTAGGATATTCAGCAACTTTGTTGCACTTTTTTCTGGCCAAGAACATCTTGAAACAGTCACACCACTTTTTTCAGAGTCTAGATGAAGTTATTCATGGGTTTTTCTTTGTATCCTAAGCATTTTTCCTGGCAGCTGTTCCTTAAATTTTTTGTCTACCTGACTGTGGTTAGGCTTCAACAAAATCTCTCATTTTGACACTGCTGTTTACCATTAGTTGCTTTGGTATCTTTTTATATTCCTTTGGTTTACAGTTCGATTGTGTTTTTCTGCAAATAATTTGACATAGTTTTTGCTTTCCCCATGACTTGGAAACCAGAAACATCAGTGTACCACTGCATAAAAAAAAGCATGTGTAAAAGGTCAGAAATTCAATAAACACATGCTGATGACAAGCAAATGCATCACAAGTTAGGATTTTATCAAATCCAAAGTTCAGAATCATACATATGGACTAGAAGATACAAATTACATTCACAAAGTTTTTAGTAAGAAGCACTGAAGACTTTAAAGTACCTCAACTTGACTTAACTCAATGCATATTAACTTCTACATACTGATAATGATGGAGTCCAGCTGGTAGTTTATTTTTGCCAACATAGAACAGATATGTTGATATTTTTTGGTGACATGTAGAAAAAGGGAGAAAGCATCTTATTTCTAGATGTTTCTAGTAAGAAGAATTCAAAGTATTTTGGAGTCTTTTCTAAAGAACTGCAGGATCCCAAATCTTCAGTTAAAACAAGTAAGTACGATTCATCCACCTTTGACTGAATCTTAAGAAAGGTTTTATAATATGATTGACCGTGTTTACTCTTTAAGTAAACATGACAAGAGAAACTACCCAAATTATCATAAGTTTACATACCCTTGTAATTTTGGCCTCCTAAGATGCACAAGTTGACACAAGCAGGTCTGGATGGCTACTAAGAGTAACCATCCTAACTGAGTTAAACTCCTGCAGCTAAGTCTGGTTTTTAAATATCACTACAGTTATATAATAGACCACGCTAAGTGAATGGAAATGTTTCTGTGGTAGATTTTTTTTTTTTTTTTTTTTATGTGGAATTTATTTTGGATCTTTAACTTTTTCTAAAAGTGTTATGGTTTTAATTTAGCCCCACCCATGGCTTTTAAACAAGCCTATCAGCTGACTGCCTGGATGTTCTCCCGAGCCTAGTAACTGCTCTGAGCTGTACATTTCTGTGCGGTGAGGTTTGTTCTTGAAGGCAAAGCTTTGCTGAAACAGAAGAGCCTCTGCTGAGATTTACGGCCTTTATGAAGGCTAGGGCCCCTGCAAGAACACATGCTTCTCCTCAGCACCACCTTCTCCCTCCGCCTCCTCCTCTTTCTTGCCTACTTTCTCCATGTCGATGTATTTGAGCCACAGATATTTATTGTTCCAGCTCGGTTTGAATAAAGTGTTTATGTAGTGTGTGAGGGGAGCAGCAGGTTTAAATTGTGATTGTTTGACCTCTCTGTGTTTGACTGGAGAGATGATTTCTGCGAGTGTTTGGATCCACGCTTCACTGTGTTTGTGTTACAAAGTGAAGAACTGGATGGGTTTTAGGCACATTTATCTTTTTATTTTTTGAAGTTATCCAGATAACGTCTTCATTGGAGTGTGGACTGGGAGACAGAAGAACTTGGGGAGATTTGGAAAGTTGTATAATTTAGAAATGGAATAAAAATAGGAAATTAAACATGGTATCTAGACAACAGTGCTATCACTATGTACAGTGTTTTTTATCTACTGGCTCACTGACCTTTAGCAACTGAAAATATCTGGTAATGATCAGGATCTTTAGCCATTGATGGGATCACCTGTTCAGCTGATGTGCTTCAGGAATTTGCCCGTTTCTACCCTGTAGTCAACAACAGTTTGTACTTTTGTTGGTTTACGATTGAATGGTTCAAAATCAAATAGTCCATATTGGTAAGATAGAATCTGAATCAGAAAACGTTCATATAGCACTTATTAGGATGGCTGATTGTTTAGAAACATTTTTTTCATGAAACCTGCTAACATTTGGAGATGCGATGAGAGTAATGATAATATCCCAAAGGCAGATTATGATAAGGCCATTAAAACTACAAACACCAAATCATTCTCTCACTGAAATAATGGATTAATTTTCTTTAATAAGAAAATATCTGTTAGAAATAATTATTGGAAGCCGGCAGCCAGAACACAAACACTGATCTGTTGTCATGCAGCCACTGAGGTTACATAATAATTCTGTGAAAGAGAGAAAGTTGCAGCGTCATTCATGTGGAGCACAATTAGAAACCTCCTACTCTTGTTCTGAGGTTCAGGGCTTGTTCTGCTCATCCAGCTGAACACTAGTCTTTAGTTTGTTGGGGTTAAATGATTGATAGCAGTTCCTGTTCTTTTTGAGTGATGCAATGTGATCAAATTACATTTCCATCCTGAAATACCTTTTTTTATGCTTAAATTAACAAAAAAACACATCAAGGGGTGACTCTCTAACACTTATTGTTAGTTCCTAAAATGTATTTTGAACTCTTAGAATGTCAGTGATGGTAGTTCAGTTCAATGTCCAGTCATAACTACCTCACTGCATAATGTAGATGCAATGCCAGGTTAGCTAGAACTGCTTTTACAGACCACTATACAGTATCTGCATAACTAAAGAATTGTGTCTGCATTGTCCCCAAAATGAGGGAAACTCAGTCATCTTGCAGGTTTCCTCTAAGGCTGCTCATGGCCTCAAATCTGTTAGTATTTATGATCAGGATTATATTAAGTGTTTTGTAGATGATGCAGTTCTCTTGATGTCTTCAAGCTATAACCTTTAGGATGACCTGAGGCCTTCCAAGTTGAAAGTTTCATCTCTGTAGTGAGAGTCAGCAGTAATGAGCTTTTGCTCCTCTGTATTTCTAGTTTTGAATCACTTCAGTGCACAAACAAGATGATAGCTTGAATCAGTTTAACATTATCACCTGCTAAGATAAGACCTCAAGTTTCCAAACCGGATGCCTTCCTCTCCACAACACCATATACGGAATCAGTGAGATTGATTGACAGATCAGAGCTTCATCTGCTCCTGAGGGGGTTGTTCTGGTCTGTTGCAATGAAGAAGAAGGTACCCTGAAAGGTGAAGCTCTCCATGTATTAGTCAGACTATGTTCCAACCCTTCATAGCGGTCAAGTGATATGGATCATGACTGAAACAAGATCTTCAGTAAAAGTAATTAAAACGAGCTCCATCATTCAGATGGAGTTAGGAATAAAGTTCATTTACATTACATGAAATGGACCGGAGTGGGTTATCTCTTAAGGATGGTTTTTATATGCCTCCTTTTGAAAGTTTTCTAGGACTTTCCATAAGCAGGAGTCCAAAGGGAACACATCGAACTTTCTAGAAAGACTACATTAATTTTCTTCCATGGGAATTCCTTGGGATCTGTGTTCTCTTTATATACCTATTAGCTCTGCAGTCCAATGTCAGATAACCTATTCTATAGTAATTTATGGATCGGTGATTGCATTTCACATTATATAACAGTGTTTCTTGCAAAACATTTTCCCCATTTTGGATCTGGGAATCTAGCATTTCTTGGAGCACAGTGGAAACATTTAGTCGTACTGTAAAATGTGCCGAGTTCAATTGTGAAACACCAGCAGATTTGCATCTTGCTGACAGCACACTGCTGATGGTTATCTGATTTATGATTGCTTTCTGTCAAAACTGGTCCATCTTACGGCTGTGAGCAGGAGACTTGTGGAAAGTAAAGAGTCTCAAAAGGCGAAAATAAATTTAACTCAGACATCTTCCTTTTTTTTTTGCTCTGCAGAAAAAGAGCAAAGGCAAGAAAGGAGAGAAGAAACAGAAGGACAGCAGCCGTCAAGATGAAGGAGGTGAGTTTCCATCTGGTAGGGGAGGTGTTGTATCCAAACACATGAGGTGTGAAATGAAGTATGCTCTTTAACTTCTAATGGTCTCATGTTCCAAGACAAAACAAAAATCATCTGTTCTTCAATAGGTGTTAAATAAAGCTTAGAGGAACGTTACACTGTTTCATTATTTACAGATACAAATTCTCAACAAAAACAGGAAATAAGTGCGAGAAAAAATTAAGTTCATCCTATTATCCAGCAGCTTGTTGATTCTCACCTAGAAGCAATAATTTTCTGGATGGTATTTCCAGCCTCCCACATTCTTTCACTTTGTGAAAGAATTTTGGCCCACTTATCGGCCCAACATTTCTTCAGTTCTTTGAGGTTTACAGGAATTGGTTTATTCACAGCTCTTTTAAGGCTGAATATTACATTTCAGACAGGTTGATGCCTTGAGTTTGACTAGGCCATTGCAACACCTTGATTATTGTGTTTTAGCCATTCTGTTGATTGTACTTTATGCAGGACACTGCATAAAGTGCGTTGTTGGACAGACTGCCTCATATTTGACAGTAGAATACTTTGGTACATAGAGAGTCTGTGTTCGACTTTGACACAAGGTATCCAAGTGCTGTGGTTCTTAAGATCAACTCAAGTACACTCTGCCATCAACCACCACTGTCCATGACAGCTGGGTTCAGGTTCAAAAATATTTTTTGAGCATTTTGGCTAAACATGACAATGACCTTCTTATACTTTCCAGATGAATTAGAAGCGATTTTCACTTCTCTCAGGGTGTTTTTACACCTTATAGTCTGGTAGACTTGGTTTGACTGGGGACCAAAACTGCAAAATTTCTTACATTTTCAACTGGTGGGGTTTGCTTTGACACTGCACTGTCAAATAATCCAAACCCTTTGAAAAAACTGTATAACTTCCCCTTGCATGTGATTGCACTGGACCAAGAACCACTGAGAGAAATGACACAAAAACCTCTGAAGAAGACATAAGTGCAACTTCCTTCTTCACAAAATGTAAACAAAAAATGGCAGAGCATCAACACTTAGTAGTTGTAGGATTTCTCTTTTGTTGATGGTAAAAGACCACAAGCCATTTCTCACTCTAGCATTGAATTTATCCATTTGTTTTGGATGTATTTACCCAAAATACCCTGCCCTATAGTCTGCATTTTGATTTTGGAGCAGTCTTTGGTCTGCGTGACATTCACATATCTGAACCATGCCGGATTTCACTTCAACAGAACAGAGACCGAGGTTTTTAAGCAAATCAGAGTTGAATTTCTTGATCCACATCAGAGTTTGAGCATTCAAACTCCCCAAATGACCCAGACCTTACAGGCAAACAAACTATTGACTAGAGTGGAATAAATGGGGCTGGTGTGAATTGCGCCATTAACTGCTAATGCTCTCTCCTTCCTGGCATTGTGTGAGCACATTGCCAAAATGTTTCTAGAGGTCAATACTGTGACTATATTACTAGTGCTTGGGTTTTGTGCTGACTTTGTCTGCAATCCGGTTTAGTTTTTCACTAAATAAAGAATTACACTGTATTATAGCCTAGAACTGACAGAGCATGAATCTTCCTTCCATCAAGACTTTAATGTAATCGTTTCAGAATGTGGTTTCCTTCTGACTGTTTCACTTCGCTTACCTTCTTCACTTCCTGTTTCTTTGAGAACTCCCACGTTACATGTTTGTGTTTTAGTTTGACACACTTTTATACCAAGTGTATCAAACTTGGTACCAAGCGTACCAGACACCATTGGGTCTTTACATAGATCCTTTTAGTTAGTTGTAATCATGTGTTGTAATCATCACAGGTATTGATATTTTGGAATTTATGTTTTAGGAATTTTATTGTGGAAAATAGACTTTTTAAAGAGTTAATGTACTTGTAAGATCAAGGCTAAGAGATTAACTGATATATTTAAAAACACATACATGCAAAAGTTGGAAGCGTTTTCCTTTGACATTTGTAAAAAAAAAAAAAAAAAAAAATGACCACAGCCTTTCTGGTCCACACTTATCAGTGAACAGAGAAAATGATTACCAAACAACCCGTGAGTTCTTTTTTTTTTGTTTGTTTGTTTTTTTTTTTTACTGGGCTATGGGAGCCTGAACCATCTGTAGTGAAATGTGACTCACAGTCAGTTAAACTTCTCTCGTTTCCTAACTTCCTGCTGTTTATGAGCAGTTTAGACGACAGCACAGAAACCACTCATTTCAGACGGGACACTCTGTCGTCATGCCATGAATCAGCTGCTGCATGTTCACAGAAAGAAACAGCTTGCATGTTTGTTTTTACAGTACGCCGTACTCCAGTTTGAACACAGATTAGGAAGTGTTTTCGCTCCTATGTTCATTTTAAAAGGAGAAACTCTTGGTCTGTATATCTTTCAGAATAAAGTCTAGTGAAGCCGTTAGCTCACTTGCAGACAGGCTCTGACCTGTTTCCACATCACTTTGTTCTGGGATTATCAGAAAAATACTATTTAATTTAAATTGGGTTTTTTTAAACACCCATCTGGGATTCATGTTTTAGATTTAAGACTTTTGAGTTTGTACATATTTTAAATTAACTCTGCCAGTTCATGTTCAGAATTATGCCATCATAATAACAGCTTCAGTTGAGTTTGACAGTTTTTGTTGGGCTCATTGGGTTCATCAAAACAGACGACGTCATTGGAAATGAATGATCTGTGTGTGTTTATGTGTTTAAAGTCATGTCCCTTCATGTTCATAATGTAATCAATTACAGATAGGATCCCTTCCTGAGTGTTGTAGGGCTGAGCTGTTGGAAATGTTGATGACTGATTTGTAGGATGATAACCAGGCTTGGGTTAAAACTTGATTTCGATTATTTATTTTTTGTATAGTTTTTCTGCAAATGATGGGTAGCTTCTGCTAAAGCTTGTATTTTTGCTTCAAGAAAGCTGATGTATCCATGTCTCAATATCTTGTCCTTCCTCTCTTAACTTGTAAATGGCACATTTCTGACAAATATTTCTGTTATTACCCTTAGCCAGGTGACACATTACAGATTTTCAGTGGGTGAGTGTGAGCATGAATGGGTGAATGACTGTGTTGTGAAGCACTTTGGGGTCCCCTGGAGTTGATAAGGTGCCATACAAGTACCAAGCTGCTTACCATTTACCATTTCACAGTCATCACAGATTTTGAAAAGACCAGGTGTTCACTCTAACAGACTGCTTTTAGTTTGATGACTGACTGAGAATCACTCACTTAACCGGACCTGCTGAATGCTCAGACTGCAGGATTTATCTTGAAGCCATTGGAAAACACAGTAAACATTCAGGAAACAAACACTAGTTGGAGGAGTTAATAGAAGACTTTCTCAGAATTCAGACAAGAAGGCATTTCAGACTGGCCTTCCTGTAAAACAAAATATATAAATGAAAATACCTTTAAGTTCAACCCACAAGTGAACATGATTTAGATGGTGTTGACTGTATTCTTTTGAAGACTGGTGTTGAAAGTTTGGAACATTAAATTTGTTTGTGCGTGTGGTTGTTTGCAAGTTTATGATGACTTTTAATGTTAGCTTTAATCTAGAAATGGTATTATTTCTATCTTAAAAGATAATTTCTTTGTTTAACTCAATTGTTCCAAAAACATTAATAATGTTTGATAAACTGGTTTAGTATGTGGAAGACATGTCATTCAAAAATTTCAAACTGAAGATCCCTGGTTTCATATGTTTATTCATGTCTTAATTTTATAAACATTTTATTTTGTTTTCTTTTTTAAAGTGGCTAATGGTTCTCTAATTTTTTAAGGACCATGTATAAACTGTGCATGGGAACAAGGTAGTAGCTTTGCTTATTTTTTTTTTCTTGCTGGTTTTTTTCCTCGCAGGTAAACGTTTGTCTAGTGAGCTGGATGTTTGTCTTGAGAAGCAGCTGGAGCGTTTCGAGTGGCAGCTGAAGATTTTAAAGGAAGTGCTCTCAGCCAATGGGAGTTCAGAGAGGGCGGAGCTACTGAAACATCACACTGACGAAGAAGTGTGCGCACTTGTTCTGAGCATCCTCGATAAGGTGAGAAAGTACTGATTGATACTGAAAATACTGGCTAGTTGTTAGACCTGTTGAATCAAGAACATCTTAAACAGAACCTTAAATAAATGTAGGAATATATCATGCCTCAATGAAAAGAAATGAAGAACAGCTAACAAACAACATTGTGTGGTGTGACATTTTCAGTCTGAAAAAGGAAAGTCATTTCTAAGGCTTCTGGGTCTCCCACCAACCACATCAAAAGTCATTTTTTCCAATTGGATAACAGATGTAATCAGCCCCATTAGTAGCTTGATAGTGCATATGCTAGCTAGCGAGTGGCGACTTATACAGGTAGTCTCAAAACAACCGGAACATCTAAAGCACTGTAAGCCTCAGTCACAGTGGGAGATTTAACAAGAAACAAACTGGATAAAAACGGCTCATGTGGGAAAGTGCCAGGGCCTAAACCATGATTGAGACCCTCTCCACACATTTCCCCAAAACACAAGGCCCTGTCTGAGACTTCTAAAAAATAGACATCTTTATGGGCCTCCACCCCCAAAATTCAGAAAATTATTCTGTGGACTGATCAGAGAAAATGTAAACTTTTGCAAAGTTTTGGTCTCTTAAAAGAGCCTCTAAATGGCTGCAAAAAATCAAAATGAGGGATCTATTTAAAGTCTGGATGTGACTTTAAATACAATTTTGGGCCATTAATGCCCCTAAATTCTGCATAGAAGTTGGTGTGACTTTCTTCCATTTTTTACATTGATTTAAAAAAACTTAGCAACAATTATCACAAATGTTTGATGGATGTTGTTGCAGCCAAGTATTGCACACCCAGGTACCAGGTAATGGTGGCAATGTCTTATTATCTTTATATGGAACAACCATTTGTTAACTGTGCTTTGTATTTATTCAGTTTATGTTTGTCTAATATAAAATTGTTGAAATGAAACATTTAAGTGTTGAGAAAAAAAAAAAAAGCAAAAGCACAAGTCTTTCAAAGAGGTAACTATTTTTTCTCAGTGCTATATTTTTCCTGGTCAGGTAAAGGTAATCCTGCATTACAAAGATTTTATTTTAGATCTTTTATAATTTATGGGCATAACTAATGCATCTTTGTTCCTTCTTTCAGCATGTTTGCTTTTTCCTGAATTTAAAAGATCCTTATCAATTCGACTATTGTAGCGACTTCTGCTTCTCTAAATCTGTCGTGACTGTCACGGTTTTCAGTTTTGCCTTTCATGGGATTGTTTATATGCAAGAAGATAAGTTGGGAGCTCTTGACTTTGCTCCGTAATCAAAACCTGCTGTAATCCTGCAGCTTAAGTCATGTGATCTTCTGAGTTAGCAGCCAGGAGTTTGTTTACTCTGCATGTGATTTATGTTGTTAGCCACGTTGTACTGTCTGCCTGCGTCCCCGCTCTGACCCGAACAAAAAAAACCCTGATTCAGCAGTTATCACTGGATCCATTTTATATTTTGTCACTTAATTTGTCCACTTTTCTCAAGTTTTTAAATAATCCTTCTAGTAAAAAGTTTAATGAAAAATAACTATTAATCCAGATTACTTTAAAATATATTTAGATAGCTTCTGCTGTGCAATTTTCCCCTCTTTTTGCTACTGTCTTTCATTCTGTCATGGAACTGACTCATCTCCGGATCTGCAGGTGAGAACAGAGACGACAGCTGATCTGAACGTTCTGCATGAACGCAAAAGTAAATCAGCCGTACAAGAACATGAGAGGCATGTTGAAGGTAAACATTCACCGGGTCACGGTTTTTGTTTCATTCATTCATTTGTACTGCTTTCCGTTGGCATTCCTCTTGGGGTGGATTTTTCAAGTCTGGGTTGTCGGTTCACATTTTTTGGGATACTTTGTGAAGCTCTTTTTGGGTGGATGTTAACACTCCTTTGTGTTTGTCTTGTGCAGGAATGCATGAGAATTCCTCCAAAGTTTCTGTTTGTCATTCTTCCATCTCTGTCACTACTTCTGGTTCACTACTTATTACGCAGCAGTAAGAAAATAATTAAGCAAAAACATGCATCAACATTTTATTTGTGGACTGTAATTGAACTTCAGTCAAACCTCTGGAAAAAAAACAGCCTCCTTTGGACCACACATCACAGGAGAAACAGCAACTAACCTTTAAACAGGTCAGAGGAAGTTGGGCTTTCTTTGCATAAATGTAAATTTTTTTCAGTTATACACAATCACAGTTGATTATTTTATCATTTGACCATGAAATTTTCATCCAAGAGTAAAGTCACAGTTTTTTATCATTTGAAATATTCAGGCACTACTTTCATATCCACTGTTTAATCTTTAAATGGAAAGCCTATGCACTGACTCAAAGGTATTTTGTCTGTTGTTTCCTCAGCGCCTCTCATGCTTTGGTTGTTTTTCTGTCCCACATTATAGAGTACTTAATCCCAAACTCTAGTTCTCCTCAAGTATATTTCAACTCTGAGTTTCTTTCCAAACTGAGATTAAATTGTCTTTTTAAGACACTTCGGGTCTCAGCTGCTCCCACGTGGAGCAGCCTTACAGATAAATATGTACGTGTCGCTGCCAGAAGGTTTTTCCATCCTTGGAGAAATATGTTTCTTATAATTTGTAGTTTTCAGGCAGGGGCTGTTTGGGGCGTAACTTTTATTCTCTCTTCTTGTCTGATAAAGAGATGATTCATGCTCCCCTGCTTCCTAAAAAAAAAAAGAGAGAATCACCATAGAAACCAGGCCCTCTAACATTACTCAGCACCATATTCATGCTTACATAAATTCACTATCACATAAGTTTAATTTTTTTGTGTAACAAACAAAAGGAAGTTGATTTTGGATTTTCAAAGAGTTGCTGCATTGGCACCCTTCAAATTTCTGTCTGAAATGTTCCTGCTTGGAGTTTTTTCTTTTCCCACACCACTTCATGTCAGTGAAAATAGTATGGAAACCCATTTTACAGTTCACTGTGCATGGTGTATTTTTATCATGTGATGCTGCTGAAAATGAACATCTTGTTCTTTCTTGCAGAGCTGCAGACCAAACATGAACAGGAGAAAACTGATCTGACAAAAAGGTTTCAGGCAGATGAAGAGATCCTCAAGGTAACTGTGTTGATAAAAAGGCATAAAGACTCTCTGATATTGAGGTCATAGAAAAGCTAAATGTCAGAATTCGAGAAAAAAATGAATATTGTAGAGTTTATAATGCAGTATCAGTAGTTTTCAAAGATTAAATAAAATCTTGAGGCTTTTAAATTGAAATGAATCTACCTTAAGTATGAATTTGTTGACATTCACTTACAAAACAGATAAGATTGACATGGAACATTGTTTTTTTTATTAAAATTATTTTTTCATTAATAAAAAAAAATTAATTATTAGAGGAATCAAATATAAAAGGAAAGGCCAAGATTTTAATCACCAGGAATACGATTGGTATTCTGTATAAGATCACCACTAAGAATAGCACAGCAGCAGCAACCTTCAAATATGAATATGAACTAATTCATCATCATTTTTAGGGAGATTTGTTGTGACTGAATCATAAAACCCATTTGGCCAGCTAAACTGGCAGGACAGCAAATTGTTTCTGGAGATGACTGTGTATTATTACGTGAAATCATGTCTGTTTTTACTAACTTTTTCTACTTGGGTTTGTAATTGTGCTCTTCCTGAAGGCCAAAGTGGAGGAGTTGATGGCTGAGCTGCAGGTCTACAACGAGTTGAAGAAACGAGTCGAAGATTCTACCTTTAAAAAGAATTTGCAAAGAAATATTCAGGTAGTTTTGAACACAGCTTAAGAAAATTAAGTACAGAATTTTGAAGTTTTACATAAAAATTCTTCAACTTTGTTCAGGAACATGGCAGCCCAGGTGCATTCTGGGAGTCAGAGCAGGAATCTTTGCTCTTTGTGATTGAGATGAAGGCTGAGCGTGTGCAGGAGCAAAGCAGGAAGTTGCAGCAGATGGATGAACTGGTAGGTTCAAAGAGTTATAAGACTGTAACTCCTTGAGTTCTTGAAGGTCTCACTGAAGATGTTGTGGTTTTCTTCTGTTCAGGTGGAGAAGAATCTGTCTCTGGAGGACCAGATCGTCCACGTCCTGCAGCAGAACGAGGATCTGAAGGTCCGGATAGACAACTGCCAGACCCTCATCCAGTAAGTGTAAATATGGGGCCACCTGCTGGCCAGGCCAACTTCCATCTAAACTAATAATATTTGTATTGAGGAGGATTCAACAGTTTTGTCTTGTCAGTTAATAATCACAGTTTCATATTGGTAACCTTAATTTATTTATTTGAACAAAAAGGCTCTTTTTGTGCAAATTTGATATTTGTTCCACTTTCTGTTCAAGGTAGACATTTAAATATAAATATGTAAATACATTAGGAAATAAAAAGAAATTCTTCTGCAGTTTTGTCTAACACAGTTTTTCCTTCCTTTTAATTTTATATTAAAATATCTAGCTATGTGAACGGCCAGAGTTCTTTAGCAATTATCTTTTGTGCTTTCCCCTCTTTGTGTTTGCTGTCAATAACTGCTGGCCAGATGTCGAGTGTTCCCCATTGTTGTCAGTCTTAACATAACATTTATGTATCATATATAATTTTTATGTTAGCTTTGTGTAACATTTTGAGGACACAAAATTTTAGGTTTTCTTTAGTAGTACTTGGCACCGAATGTAAAGAATCTGACAGATGAGTTTACATTTTTCTAATTAAAAATGGTGAAGTTAATAAACGTATCTAGAAGTTTATTATTAAAATAGGCTTTGTGTAAAAATGGTCAGAAAACGACCCAAAACAATTTTAAACGCTTGTTAATTTTCCTTTATCTGTTTTCTAGGCAGTTTTCAAAGGAGCAGCAGGACCTGAAGGTGGCGCTAGAGAGACAAATAGCAGTAAACCAGAATCTTTCTCAGGAAAAAGAGCAACTGATGTTCAAACTGAGACACAGAGATTCATGTCCAGGGATCCACCTGCCCCCCATGATGCAGGAGATTGCCCCCAGATGACACACGAGTCTCAAAGCGTGACTCTGAATTTTCTGACCTGGTTTTCTGCTCGGAGTGTGAGACTCAGACTGAGCTGACAACCATCTGGGATCAAGTTTCTGGAGCAGCACCGCACCGGATCAGGGCAGGATGTTAAAAATGGGACACGATTTGTCCGTCTGGCTGAATCTCTATGCAGTGTGCTGTCACACAGGCTGGTAGATTTGAGACTGTGAGCACATTCTGCTTAGAGTACAGGTGTTTTATTTTTTTTTTCAGTTTTTTGTATTTTATTGCATTGTGGTGGTTTCTTTAACTGAGAAAGGAGAAAGCCAATCAGTCTCTGATACAATGATCTAACAGGTAAAGGGGATTCAATGCCTTAAAATATCAGGTAACCCTGGATTAAACTTAGTTTTCTAATGTTTCCATCTCAGAACTCATAACCAGCACAAAGCTAAAATTCACAGCTTTATTTTTTATTTTTTTGAAAAACATTGTTTCACACTTCAAATATTTCATAAACACTGGTAAAAGTCAACAAAAATTATACAATACGAGAAGCTAAAACCAGTTTCTCAAATAAAAAGTTGATGTCAGTTAGCTTTAAGCTTTGCAAATCTTATACATTTTCACTTTTTTTTTTCGCCAAAAAGTAACCACTGACTTTAATTGATGTACGACCTTCCTCATCGAAATGTCTGACATACTGATCATAATGGTTTCTTGTTTTTTTTTTTCTGATGGAATAAGTGCTGTTGTTTACAGATTTATTCCACAGTAATGACTTGGAGGCTCAAGCATCTATTGATTCGATATCTAAATGTATTGGTCCATCTTCTGGTCTTGAAAATAAAGTGCCTTGTTTGTTAACATGCAGACTTTCTGCTTTAGTTTCTCACCGGTGGACGTGCCTCTTCTCTGCAGAGCTCAGTGACGGTTTTGAAGGAATCTGTTTCTGCATAAATTTGTTGGTTAGCTTTTTGTTCTTGTTAGAAAGTAGTTCAGGATTTTGGTTGTAAAAGAGTAACAGATTTCTTCCACTCAGGCATGCCAGATTGTTGATGGTCATAAAATATAAGCAATCAGCCTTTGACCCACTGCAGATCTGCCATGTTGGATTCAGTTTTTGGACTCTAATCTGTGCCTTCATGCCATGCTGGAAGGTTTGATACCGTTAATTGAATAATTGTACTTTTTTTAGTTTCTTTTTTTATTTTTTTTTCCCCCTGTAAAGCTTCACAACTTCGTAAGTCCCTCTTGTGCCTCTGGGATATATTCTATTTTTGGTTATTTTACTGGGTGTTTTAATTTGTTGCACTTCTATTGAAAGTATTTTACATGACTTTGGATAGCAAGTTGGAACATTTAGTGCTTCACATTGATCAATATTTTTCCTTACTTCATTGAACCGTCTTACGTTATGCTAATGTGCTAGCTGTACTGCTTATGGATGGTAATGTGGAGTTTTGAATGAAATACATGCTAATATTACACAGCAGCAGTTTGTTTCAGAGCTGAGGTCAGTAACACTTCTGTCTGACTGTTTACCAGTTTACTTATTTAATTACATTTAATTAGATGGCACATCAGCTCAATGTTAGCTTCCTAGCTTTTTTTTTTTATTTAATGTATATTATTAGCATGTTTACTATCCCAGTTTACAATCAGGACATACTTGTTAGCTATCCTAAAACAGTCACTGTATTATGCTGCATTTGTATTTTTTGAAACCATTTAGGTTTTTGTATTTGACATACTTGTTGCCTAAAGAAAGATAAAGTTGTCATGTTTTGTCAGCTCTGTCAATATGCACCAGCACTTTGACCAGGTTTTTTCCAGGAATTTGTACTTTAGACCTGTTTTTTGGTGTGTTGTACAGCCTTGAATAATATTTCTGCTCGTTACAAAGTGCTTTTTATCTTTTCTCAGCAGATAGTGCAGCCGATTGATTTCATGTAGATACTTGTATTCTTTTGGCCTTCAAAAAAATAAAAATATTTAAAAAAAATGAAACTAAGTTTGATTGTATCCATTGCTGTTGAGGTCCAGTCATCATGAACTATAAAGTCTGACCTTTAATGTACATTTATCTGTTCTTGGAATTATCCGTAATCAGACATTTATATGTGCTGCATCCCTGAGTCTTCAAAATGCATCCATGTTTTAACCTTGAAGTTTTATTCCTAAAGAAGTTGCCTGAATACTTGTCAATGAATGTCAAAATATCCCATATGGATGACCTTATTTTGCTAATTTTGTAATTCAAGAACAGCTTCTCAAATGACTCATTAGTTGTAAAAATCAATGTTCCATAACTGTTTGAAAATGTTTAACACTACTTTTGTTTCTCTTCATTCAAGTTTTTTTTCCTTGAAAGTTAATGTTGGACAATAGCGCTCAAATTTAGGGAATGAAAATTTCAAAATTCAGAAAAAGGCCCACAACAGTTTTTATCAAAGTTAATCCTTTCATAAGTCTAGATATTTCTCGAAAACTGCCCCTTCCCAGAAATACATCCCAATAAGTTAGAAAATACATTCTGATTACGCTTGCTTGTCAAATAAAAACATGAAGAATTTAGTGAGAGTATAAAACAGAGTTACATAATTTGCTGTGGTGGCCCCTGTATGGAAAAGTCAAAAGAGAAAAAGTTGATCTCTTGTGTTCAATTTTACTTCAGTAAGTCTTTGTTCTACTAAACGGGAAAAGGGTTGTAAGTATAAAGGACCAAACGGTAACTAAAAATTGACCAAATAAGACAAGTTGGTCGAGCTAAGGAAATTCTGAGTAAGGTTTAGCTTAACTTTAAACAAACACGCATCTTAAATTCCAGACTTCAAAAATATGTAATATACAGTCTTGATCGCTAGGTGGCGGCAGGTGGCAGTTAATTGTTGAGTGTTTAGTTTCATGCTGAGAATTTTCAGAAGTAAAGAGACAGATCCCGCAGCCTTAGGGGAACAGTGCAGGTTTCTATTTTTCTTAAACAGGAAAGCAAAGGACAAAGCCTGGCTTTTTATGTGGTGTCTGTCAGAGAAACAATGTTTGGTAGCTATTTTTGCAAAGTATATAAAATACATGTGCTTTTATTCAGTTAATTTTATACCATGTTTACGGTTGAAAATGAATCAAAGCTTGAGCGACTTTGGCCTCTTTTTGGCCAGATTAACTTAATTGTGTCTCCAGGGGGCGCTGCACTGCACAAGCTGGTTGTTTTAACAGGCTGCTTTACATTAGACTAATAGAGATTTAGATAACGGAATGTTGGGATTCCAAGAAGTATGTTCAGGTACTGTTCAGTATTTGGACTCAGGTTGTGGGTCTTTACTGGCCAGTGGTTCTGCTGGGTTGTTAAGGAAACTCAGGTTGCTTTCTTGTGGGCTTGATTGGAGCACGGTTGTTGGTTCTGCTGTCCCTCTTCACCTTGACAATGGATGAGGTTAATTTGCTGGTCAGTTAAATAAAAGTGATACTGTGATTGGGATTGCATTGGCAATTTGATCATGTGTCAAGACCAATTGGATAAAATCAGAATTGCTGTAAAGTTTGGGAAACACAAAATGCTATTTCAGTTTTTACAGTTGCACTGAATTTAAATGGCTGAAAAACAAAAACACATGGTGTAATTTCCCGTCCTCCTCCCTCAGTCGTAGCTGTAAAGTTGTGGAAACTTTACAGCTTATTCTGTTCCCCTAAATCCCCATATTGTGTCTCTGTTGCTTGTGTACCTTTGAATTACCTCACTTTTTTCTTCCACCAAATTATTTATGCTTAAGTATGTAGCCCCGTACAGTCCAGTGCTTTTTGGAATGACCTGCTGCTGCTTACTGTCTTCATGGAAGGTGCAAATGACTAATGAACACAACTTACATGACTGTGTGGGACGCAAAACAATATTTCTGTGTTAATAAATAAATAAATAACTTTTCTTATTGAATATGAGAAGCTAACTTCTGAATTTTCAACAGCCATATTAAAAAAACATAGTGAAACACAGAATATACATATCTAGGTATAAGCTATTTATATGATATGTCAATTCAATACCATTTCTAAAATAATTTAACTTTTTGGTGATATTTTGATTCACTGAGATGTGCCTGCATAGAAATGCAGCTGAACAGCTTGAACTGAAAAACCCATTTATTACAAGCTTAAGTCAGCAGGAAGTTGGCCTAATGTCCACCGAAGTGTTTGTGTTTTTGCAGCTAAGGGTCAAAGCCTCTGCTGTCATGTCACAGCTTTCCCATGACACCACACAGACACCTGGAAACACCTGAAGAGCAGACAAAGTGCTGCTGAGATGAGAGAAACAAGTTGAAATCCTCACAGTTCTCCTTTCAGTTCATCCATGTTAATCTAATTACACTTTTAGTGTTAAGTTTCACTTCATTAATTTTGCTTTGTTTTAATCAGGATCAGAACTACATTTTCTAGCATGTCATGTTTTAGAACAGTAACAAGCACATCTAGATTTAAGTCTTAAATGTTTTTCTGTCTGTGCTAAATGTGAAACATAAATCCTCCCGAATGCATCAGTCATAAACAGTATCTTCTCGAACATCTATGAGATTTATGCATTAGCTCCTGACATAAAGAACCAGATTCATTAAGATGCACATGGATAATGTGCATCAGCAACATAAGCTGCCTTGTAAAACCTTCTTCAGTTTGGGTCCAAATATTTCTGGTCACGAGTGTCAATCCACTCATGGTCTAAATGATTTGCATCTTAACTGTCCTAACAGTCCTTTTTCCAGCATGGAATGACAAACAAGATTTGTGAATAACCTTTAATTTATTGCAGGGACACATTTACACATACATCTGCAAATATCCACTTAATATTTGATGAAATGTCTCTCAGGAAGGTGCTCCTCAATTACAGTCTTTACATAAACATTAACAAACTTATGTCATATTTCTGGATATTTAACTATTCTTAAAGACATATATGGAACGATGTATCTAATTTGATTAATTTCAGTGAGGTAGACTTCTAAGCATAGTATTTTAGGAGTTGAAGTTGGTGCTTTGAAAAAGCCACTCTTGAAACCCAATGCTGGGTTTCAAGCATTGGGTTTCAATGGTGTACAGTCATGTCCAAATTTCAGGCTGTTAGTGTGTAACGAAGCTGGACAACTATTTGGTAAATGTGACAAAAATTAATCCATTCACATTTTACATGGCCCCCAGTCCCACTAGTAGCAAAATAGCCCCACATCATGATACTCCCACCACTGCTGTAGTTGAGACATTCTTTTTTAGCACAATAGTTTTCTTGCTCTGTTATAAAATGGTTTGCCGAGGAGATTTAGCTTCGAAAATCAAAACTGCAATCTGTCAACCAGCAGCTGGACTACAGTATCATCACAGCAGCAGTTTGCCCTCAGCACTTGTGCTCCAGCTTGCGTCTTTACATTTTTAAGTGCCCTTTTCACGAGGAAGGATTAAAATGTGGAAGAAAGAAATTTGCAGCTATTTCCTGTTAATATCTTTCCGTTGTTGGGCACTAATGAGGAGGAGTCGCCCCTTCACTTTCAAGAGGGCTTAGCAGCAGTTAGCAACAGCTCCAGGCTGCAGGACAATAATCGCACTTTAACTCAGCTTCACAATGACTCACACCACTTAATTCTCCTTTTCAGAGCCGCCGGTGGAATGCCAGAGGCAAAATTAATAGATGCTAATGGCTGCCTTCCATCAAAGCAGAGCAGGATCCAAATATGCAAGTAAGGCCTATTAATTAACATGTGGAGCGGGCGACGGAGATGGGGGGAATGGCATGGGGAGGCAAAAGGGGCACTGTGGTTCACATGGGCCTCTGCAGGGTAGCCCATTGAGATCGGAGGCAGGGGGCCTTTGAGGGGCTTCCCGGTCCACAATTAGTGGCTCCTGAATGGGCTGGCATTTGTCCTGCAGGTCCGAAAGCTGCAGAGGAAGAGACAGGTCCGGACCAAGTCTAAGCCTGGTCTGGGCTGCGTGGGTTGAAACCAACATCTGGGCCTGGACTGACAGCAGAACCAGGCATCAGTAACGTTGAATCCAAACTGTTTGCTTGAATCCAGGCAGAGTGGACCAAATCAGATTTTTTCACTCAGGCAAAAAAAGAGCTTCCTGTTTTGTTCTGACAAAAATTTCAACATTTAATATCTCACCTTTTTGTGTCCACATTCAATAAAACTGAGCTTTTAGAACCAAGAGCCTATCAGTCATTACCAAAACTACAAGTTTCATCAGTTGTCAGTTTTTAAGTCAAAATCTTTGACTCATCAGCAGTAATTCCTCTGGACCACATTGTTCCCCTGCACTTCAGTAACAGGTGCAAAAACTGAATAACTTCCATGCAGCATGCAGCTCTTATTCATACTCTGGTTCTGTAAAACAGGCTTTTCAGACATAAATTGGAGACTTTCATTTGTACTTCTTCTACAGATTTCAGTGCTTAACATTTGACAATCAGGGGACCTTTATTTGTTTATAGAAAAATCTGCTCTAAAAGATCTTCCGTGTTGTCTTGTTGTTATATAAAACTCCTTCTCAGGGAACTTTTTACAACTTCTGAGAAAAAAAAAATAAATTAAGTGTATTTTAGTGAAGTTCACTTGTTGCTCTGAGAACTTGGGATCAACCTACAGTGTGAATTTTTTTTTTTCTGCTGGGACAGAAATGTTACGTGGGATAATCTAAATCCACCCTGAAGACCCAAAATATGTTTTCATTATGGTTTTATAATAAAACAAGAAAGTTCAGACCTCTTTCCTCTGCCATTTGATTTATTTTAGTATTATTTATTTTAGATTTATCTTTGTCTTTTTCTTTGAATTAGCATTGTTTTTATTTTATTTACATCCGTATTTATTTATTACTTGTTACTGTATTTACGGCTGTATCATAAGATGGGCTGGTTTTTGGTACTCTGGTAGTTGCTGTTACACACCAGTGATGCACTTTAGGGAAGTTCCAACAACTTATGATGGTAAAATTAAATATATTTTAATAAGTAGTCTGACTGGTCCTCACTTCTGACAGGTTGTTGGATGTTGAGAGAGAAAAGTTTTGCTTGGTGATATAAATCTAAACCAGCTTAAGAGTGGAAAAATGTTTTGTGGTTTCATGCTGGAACTGATTCAACACTCTTCTTATGAGTTTTGTTTCATTTAATTGTATTTATTTGGTTTTTGGAATTAACAATCCAAATGCAAAAATCAAGTTGGATTTTTTTTTCAAATGCCGTTTTTATTTTTATTATTTTGTAATTTCTTTTTTTGTTTGTTTGTTTTTTTAAAATTATTATTATTTCCATGATTGAGGATTTGAATAACTTCCAGCTGAGTTGGTCGGAGTCAATTTTGACAAATGTGAAGTTAATCAGTCTACATTAGTCACAACACCAGGCTCCAACAAGTCAACAAGAACTGGAAGAGGAAATGGATCTGACCTTTGACCTGCAGGGTCACTGAGGGATGCACAGACATGTTCAGAGTTTTTCTGTTGTATCTGTACAACTTTGACACGGCATTACAGCAACTTCAAACTAATGTAAATGTAATGACTCGGATGGATCTCTGTGAGTTTAACAATTTTGTTAAAAAATATAAATAAACAGAATAGAATTATAGAAAACCATTAAAAACATGAAGCAGAAGTACAGAAAAAATTTAAACCAGAATTGGACAAAATTTTGAAGACAAGAATAATAAAATTAATGCCTTATTAGGAGTAAAAAGTAAGATTTTAATTCAGTAGTGATCAAACAGTTGACAAAGGGTTGATTTACTTTCGTTATTAACGTTTTTTGGAGAGAAAAAGTTAAAAATAAAAAATAAGGAGATAAAAAACTAATTAACCACACAACAAATAGAGAGAAAAACAACAACTAAAATCACAACACTGATGTAAAATAAAATAAAACTATAAAATGGCCCAAAGAATGAGGAAGATCTGGCAGGACGGCAGGAAACCAGTGAAAAGGAAATAAAAATACACAAACAAATAACCATAAAAATCAGAGACTGAAATAAAACTTATCGGCAGGAAACCTGTGATATGAACGAAGCTGCAAAATTAACAGCAATGCTTAAAAATATAATATACAAACTAAAACCTTTATTTGTAATAAATACAATTTTCAGTAACCACGCAAAAAGTGAAAATCTCCAAGTGTTTTTGTAATTAAACAAACAAACAAAAAAGCAATATTTAGAGAAGAAACAAACGAATGTACATAAGGGACACGTGCTGTGGTGAAACATTATACAGTCAGAGAGAATAAAACAAGGCACATCATAGCAGGGGCAAAAAATAAATAAAAAAATAAAAAAATAGCAGAACCGCACATTTATTTATTTATTTTGTTCTTTTTGAAAACCCAAATATTTTTCAGCTCTTTAAATCGAACATGAGTCACTCATTACTGATGAGTTTTAATTAGCGTGCCTATTAATAATATTTGTTATGACCTCATATTAATCATCCTCATCATCACTGTCAGTCATTATCATCACCACCTTTGACATCCTCCTCCTCCCCATCCACCCCATCAACAAAATGGCTGTGGCAGTGGCTGCCTCTGCGCATGCTCACAGCACACCTCCGGCAGGTATGTGCGCTCGTGCAGGCTCTCCCGGTTCATCAGACTCCAGCATGAGGCGGCAGCAGGTTCGTGGAGACACCCACTGATCCGACACCAACACGCTCAAACTCGGCTGCAGCAGCTCAGAGACTCCGCGCGGTACCCCAATCCGGACCAAGTTTGTGATTTTTGTTCACGTTCTGCTGCGGAGGCAAGAAACTCTCGGGATCTCAAATCTGGAATTTACGCACGGCTGGTGCGCACAGGCCGACAATCGGGAAGAGTTATGGGAGAACTGGGAATCTGAACCCCAAGAGTCCGAAGGACTGGACTAACTGGACGCGAATAATTGAAATTCTTCTTCATCCTCTCCGCTCAGGTGCTCATCATGTTCCAACACAGTAATAACAAGAAATGTTTCACCATAGAGTCTCTGGTGGGGAAGGATGCGAGCAGCCACAGCGGCGGCGGCGGCGGAGGCAGCTCCGGGGATGAACCCATCCGGCCCACTGCACTCCGCTTCCCGGACTCTCTGCACCCGGCTTCAGCCACCGGGGTCTTCGGCTCCTGCTTCCAGGGGGGCAGCGGGAGGACTTTGTTCTCTGCCGGGCCGGACATAATGTTGCAAGAGACCGGGACGCACACGCAGAGCCCCGGCGGGCTCCCGCTGCACCCGCTGCAGATCCCCCCTCAGAGCTTCTTCAGCCCGCAGCATCGGGACGCGCTCAGCTTCTACCCCTGGGTGCTGCGGAGTCGCTTCCTGGGACATCGCTTCCAAGGTGAGCCCAGGGCGCTCCGCCGCCACTCCACTCAACTTTTCCTCCTTCGTGTTCAGTTTGTCCACGCTTTATCTCTGCTGATCTTCTAAGATTCATCCATTCCAGAAACGTGTTTTCTCTTTTTGACTCTGATTTAACACAACTTTGCTTCATGTGTACAGATTAAAGCTCAGATTGTTGCATTCCAGAGACAATTTCTTATTATTTGGAAACTGCCCTCTCTCTCACAGAATTAAACTATGCTACATATAAAGTGGATCTCTGGTTTTTCCCAAGCATTAATGCTTTTGTGGCTTTATGATATAGAATGGAGCTGAATGGCGTTCATCATCAGCGCTGTATCACAGATCAATGACAACTATCAATAGATCATTTTGTTTTATTCATTAAAATAATCCTCTTGTTTGTGGTCGAAAACCAGTGAAGCTTTCATCAAGCATTTTGTGGGCTTGTTTCTTTTATTTTCTTTACGCTTCCTTTTTTTTATTTTTATTTTTTCTACTTTTTTTTTTTTTTAATTGATAACCAGTGGAAGACACGTTCTGGGCACGTGCAGCTGATCATATCAGTGATCAGAAAGAGTGCGTAAAGCGCAGCAACTGAAGGTTCGACTCAGATCAGAAATTCAGAACGCAGATAGGATTTTCACGAAACAATGGTTAATATATTTTATCATAAATGATTAATTAATTTTAGCCGTAAAATAATATAGGTGCATGAGCAAATACAATAAAGCGGTTATTAACGTAAGTAGGGAAAAACAATGATGGGGCGTAAATAAAGTTAAACCAAAGTAAAATGTAGTGATTTATGGGATTATATTTAACATAGAATAAAAAGCTAAATCTTAAATTAAAGTCTTGGAAAAATAAAACTAAACCAACTAAAAAAATGTAAAAACAACGAGCAGAATGAAGGGAAAAATGAAAGCAATAAATACGTTTTAGTTTAAACTTGAAAACTTCTGCAAATTAATTTCTACCAATAAAATGTTATAATTTTGTCAAACTGTTTCAGACTTTTTTTTTTTTTTTTTCGTTTTAGACATGAAGATACAAACAAATATCTGCACTTCAAAAGAAGCGTTTATTAAAAAATAAAATAAAAGGACGAAATGACGGGGTCATATTGTTTTCTCTTTTTTAAAATCCTACAAGTCTCACACCTGCGCCGTTTCGTCAAGGCTTGAACTCATCAGTTATTCACATTATTGGTTGATTCAAATGTCACAGTTTTTCTATTTGTTTATGTTTAAAGTCTTGACTGCAACTCCTATGTTTTTTTTTATTGTTTCTCTTTTAAAAACCTAATTATTAATGTGTATAAAATAAAAAAAATAAAAAAAAAACTCATGAAATAAGACTTTATTTCAAATACTTTCCCAGATCTTATTATTAATCTAATTAAACATTTAGAAACTATCAAAGTGTTAGAACAAATAAATCAAATTGAAACAACTTGAAGCCAGAAGGACAAATCATATTAAACCATTATGATTCATCATCATTTTATTTCACCTTAATTGAGACATTATTCAAATTGCTACTTAGTTAAAATTATAATTTTATTGAAGTAATTTATAATTGAACTATGAAAAGGTTTCATAATAATCATTGTAATAAAAAAAAAAAATACCGTCATACATTTTCTTTAACTTTATTTTCAATACAAAGCAAAAAAATATATATTCATAAGTTTCAGAAAATGATTCATATAAAAACCACTTAAAATCCCAGATGTTAAATAAAACACATTATACAATTACTCATAAATTAGTTTTCATATAATTTATTTTTAACAAAATCATAAAATCTTCTATTTCAGGCTGTCTAATGCCACCACTTTTTATCTGGTAAGATACATGAATTCTGGTATTTAATGTGTAAATATACTCATAAAAAGTTATGGGAAAGGCAATATTAGCATATTTTATTTTTTTGTGCACATTAGTTTTTTTTAGAAGAATTTCTTAAACATAATTTGAACATTCTAAAGTCAGACGTTTTAGCATCTTTTAGTTTGAATTAACAATTTTATTTTTTCAAACAGATTTTTAAAGACATTTTCATCTCAGCGGCTCCTTTATAATTAGCGTTCTTATTTTAAAGGGTAAATAAAAACAGAAATGCAGATTTTAACATTTTTAAAGGGAATATTTGTCACTGTTTTGACATTTTTTCATTAGGTTTTATCTTAGGAGAACATTTCTGCTTCACTTAACTTCAGCCTTGCAACACATTTAACAAAGAACCGAACTGTACGCCAGGCAAAAGATCTACTTTCAGAAGCGGATGAATCTGAGTCTCAGTGTGGGTTTGAGGTGTCTCTGATACCTGTCTCATACAGGTTGTCCCATTAACCCTTTCTTGTTCACCTCCTCTTCCTCTGTCTGCTGCACCACCTCTCATTCAGACACATTGTTCTTCATAATCTGGAAGCAGCTGACAGCCTCACTTCTCTTGCAATTCCTGCTTCTCCGGCTCCAGTTTACAACATGGAACAATTTAACTGTCCTTGTCCTCGCTTCTGCATGACATGAAACATTAGCACTCACTAAATATAAAAACACGTCACGTTTCACTCTTATGCTTTTATTTAACGAGAACTGAGTCAAAATAGAAAATCAATGTGTAAAAAGAGTCACCTCTCATGATCTAACTGCTTGTAGAATCAACTTTATTGCAATACATCCAGTCATTTTCTGATTATATGGAAGTCGGGGAATTGGGGCCCAGTTGTCTTTCCAGCACTGCTTCAGTTTATTGAACTTTGTTTCTACAAAGCTATCTTAAGGTCCAACCACAGACTGAGGTACGGATGTTGGTTATTTTCTTTTTCAGCTATTCGGTTATGGATTTGCCGCTGTGTTTCCGATCATTGTCCTGTCGATGACCCAGTTCCGCTGTCAGACAGGTTTACACATTTGGTTTACAGAGGAGTTTACATTCAAGTTTGTGTGGTTGTAAAACAAGCCCAGATCATCAACTCCCCTCCACTGTGCTTTGCGGTTTATGCACTCAATCAATGGACAGATTTGTTTCTCTAAGATTGCTGATGTCTTTATACCTTTGCATTGTGCTATTCAGTGTCCCCCAGAGCCAGGAAATGCCAAAGAGTCATCATACCATAGATTAATAAGAGTGGACTTTCACTCACAGCTTTTTTTTTTTTTTTTTGTTCAGCTTTTGTCAAAAAAATAATGTATGTTAAAAGTATATGCGTATCTTAGTTAGGATCATTCATACTTCCCCAGATCAATAGATAAAATCTGTCAGGTTTTATTCACAATCTAGTATGCTGTTTTAAAAAGCTAACTTCATCTGGTTTGCATTCTGGTTTTAGAGAAAAGTGTCTCTGTTTGGATGCTATCATGTGTTTTGAAAGTGACTGCAAGGAAGTAAAAGTTATAATTTGCTTGTCTATGACACACCAGCAGCTATAGTGGTGTTTTTTTAAATTTATTTATTTGGGAAATTTGTCACTGTTCTTTCTCTGTTGCAAATAAAATCATAATCAGAGAGTCAATGTGACAAAACTTGTTTTTATATAGTTTGATGTTAAATCATTGCTTAGTTTTCTGCTCTGAGTAAAGCTTTAAGTTTGCACAGATTAGGCCTTTCTTTGATGATATCCTATTTCTTTGAGGTCAGGCCTGTTAATACTGATCTTAACCTGTTCCATGAAATAAATTGCATCTTTGATAGCTCTGGTAGATTTAAACCTAAATGAAAGATTGATAGGATTCTAATTTACATGTCAAAGCATATCTGTAAGTTTCTTCTGCTTAAATTTGGTTTGTGCATTTATTTTGTTTGTTGAAGCACTTTAGGATTTATATCTTGAAAGATGTTATACAAATAAACTTCTACTTACTTTCATCCTACTCTCACTAAATCTAAAAAGGTCAATGGAAGCGTGTGCTGTTTGTTGATGTATTTAAAGACTGAAATTGGTGGCAGTGTTTAGTTTTTCAGATTAAAAAAATAATTTTTTCTGTTGTTTATGTTTGACCACCTGATTAGCCGATCTCTGGATGATTGTTCTTTCATTCATCAAATTATGCTTTCATTAAGAAAAAGCACAAGTTAAATTTTTACACAAAAAATATAAATAAAAGAAGATTTCAGTATAATAGTGTCAGTTGAACTGAATGCAGATGTTCACAAGGTTAATCGTCTGATGCAAGCAGGTCTGATTTAGTTTAGAGGGTTTTTCTTTCCTCCTGTCTGCGTTCTGTTTTCTCCTAGTGTAACTTCTGCTCAGAAAGACAGATGCTTAAATGTCTAAGAACTATAACTGAGAAACATTTTCCCATATAAAATATAGAAGTCACTGATGAGACATTAACCTGATGAAAACTGTGAGAATTTATTCCTGGAAAGGCCAGAAGCTCCGGTTTAGCTGCAGGCCGTATTAAAGTGCAGCTGGGTTTAGTATTTAGCCTAATAAGCTGCTTCATCTGCTCAGCAAAATGCATCAACCATTGGATCAGTTGTGGAGTTACAACTGAAGGTTCCAAAGTTAAACAGCAAGAGTATTGAAAAACTTTAGCTGAGGAATAGAAATGATTTCTAGTCAATTTCAGATCGCCTGATGTTTCTCCTGAAATTGTATTTATCCTGATTCAGAGATGCCTTTCTGTTGTCCTCTGACTTTCTGCTGTTGTTCATCCTTGTTCTGCATCTATGATGAAGGTTCATTCAGAGTTTATCGAGTTCCATGGCCTCCCTAAATGAAAAGCTTAATTTAAAAAGGGATATTGCAGAAGCGTCGGTAGGAAACTTCGGGTAAATGCTAGTTTCTAATAAACATGCGTCTTAAAATCTTCAGGATTTTTCTGTTCTTGTTCATATCAAAACCAAAGATGTCACTTTATTTTCCAGATAAGATGTTAGCTGCCGATTAAACTTTGCAAATATCTCAATATCCATTTTAATCTCTTTGATTTGGTAAAATTTCTAAATCTGCAAAACTGACGAATTCAGTTTTGCAGATTAATTTTTTTGATTCGAACAGTTGCTACATTAAAGCATCATTTGACATTGAACAGAAATATTTGCAAACCATGACGGCCACTTGTCACGGCTCTGAATTTGCATGTGAATAAGACGGCTAACGCCAGATAAAAGGTGCCCGGTACGTGCCGACTCTCCGCCTGTCATCATTGTCGCACAGCCCGCTCTTTTGCGTGGAGCGTGATGGCGGCCGCAACTCTTTTTCAGCGTGCCAAAAGGAACCCAAGTGTACATTTGTTTGTATGTAAAAACGTATTGATAGATTTACGTGCTATTTCAATAAACAGTCAGGAAAAATGAAAGCAGAAGCTGGGCGTCGGTTTGGGGCGAAGAAACAAAGAAACCGTTTTAGCGTCGCCGTCGCACGGAGTTTTCAACCACTTCGCCTCGTAAACAAATGAGACTCGAGTTCTCCCCAAAAGTTATAAGACTAGCTTTAGCAGGTCAGTAAAATTAGACAAACCAAAATGGAAAAACACAAAAACGATCTGCATGGAAATAAAGTCGGCTAGCGCCTTAAAGACCAGAATTTTAGATAGCTTGAGTAAGCAAAGCTGCAGCTGGTTAAATAGATTTTCATTTGTGGTTTGAACATCGAAACGTAAGTTTGATATTGGCTAAAACAAAACAAACATTGGTCCCTCATGAGAAATAGATTGTCGATCTCAATGAAGTTTTTATCTGGTTAAATAAAGGTTGTTATTGGTTTAAAATCTGCTTTAAAATTAAAACATTATCTTTTTAGTTGATTTTGCAACTTATTTTCTTCAAAGGATTTTAAGGAACATTATTTTGAATTTCTGAACATAAATATTCTTAAACCCAAATTGAGATGCTGACTGCTATTTTTTATTTTTAGATTCTAATTTAAGTTATGTCAGGAGCTCCATAGGATTTATTTTCTGTCAGTCAAACAGTCTCCCTAGCGTCTGTGTTTTTGTTAATTTGCGCTGTCTGACTTAAAATCACAGAACATTTTAGATGTTAAAAGTGGGCGTACATTTCTTCTGATCACAACATCTTTCTCAGACTGAATCATGTTAATCTAAAGACCAAACAGCAATAGTTTCTAAATGTTTCACACTCAAACAAAGGTTCTGAATATTATCAGAACCTTTTTTTTTCTGCTGCAGAAATGAAACCCAGCAGAGCAACAGGATCCACAGCCAGAACGCTGCGATCTTTTTTATTGTTTGTTGAATGTTTCAATTGAAGTTTGTGGCTCAACTCCTGATTCATATGGAAATGTCAAACAGATAAGGTGTTTATTTAGATTAGGCAGAACAAATAGAAACACAAAGGCGTGTTGCAACAACTGGGAGCTCTGCATTTTTGCTCAGTTCAGAAATAAAACTGAAGAAATGATCAGTGCATGTCTCTGCAATGATCTAGGCTTTCAGGGACATTTCTATGTTGGAATAATATGGAAAAAATAAACGTCCTCCATTTTTATATCTTCACCATACAGGGCAAAGACAGACATCAGTCAGTCTGACTGTTCAGGTCTCAGAGGTTTTGGATTTTCTTGCTTTCAGCTCCAGTTTTGTTTTGATGGAAAAACGTAACTGATTGCAACTGAAAAGAATCTTGAAAAATAGGTTAATGTGAATAAATCCTAATGTCAGTAAAATGTTTATTTATATCAACATTTCAAATCAACAAATGAACCTCTTACAAAAACACATTACACACAGTGTTCATTTCTATTCATTTTGAAAACTCTGGCTTAAAGCTAACAAACAAAAAACATAAATTCAGCTTTTCAGAAAATTAGACATAAGACCAATAAAAAAAATGATTTTTACAACTGTAATGACAGCCCACTTTCAGATATGAATTTAAAAACTATGCTGTTCAAGGGGTCTTTTAGACATCCGGGAGCTCAGTGTAAGCTCATGTGAAATGTTACACTTCAATTATGCCAAAAAGTAAGCACCATCATATTTATCAAACACTGGCCAGTTGCTCTAATGAGGTCAAATAAATTGCTGCAGAACCTATCCACTGAATGTGTAAATCTCTAACGTGTTCCTAACATGTAACTCCTGCTGACTATGGTAATATGTATAGCTGTGGTAACATGAAAGTAGTTTTAGAGTCTAGATTTTTACGTATTTTATAGGTATCTACATGCTTTGGCATGACCTTATTTTTTATTTTATTTTTTTTACATTTGTTGATCACAGCTTGTGTCTCTGCTCCAACAGACCTGACTTAAATAACTGTAAAGACTATGTAGAACTTGATTCAGATTTATTGGACCAGAGGAAAATTTCAAAGTTTGTGGAAGTGTCGAACTCAAGGAAGAATCTGAAACCACACTTCTACGAAATATAGCTTTGTGTGGAAAACTATTCTTAAAATTATGTTACTGAAATAAATTAACCTTTCAATGAGACTCTAATTTATCAACAATGCAATGTGGCAATTTTAGATAATTGGCCCTGACTTCAGCCTTTCAGGCTGCAAGCAGGAAGGTCTTTAGCCTCCAGATAAGATTCAGGACCAAATACAGCATTCCAAATTTCTTCTCATCAAAAAATTATAAAGGAGGATGTCAAGGTAATATACAGATGAGATAAACATCAGTAAGTGATATTGAACATGCCAGTGGATTTGCATCATAAATTCCCTTGTTAAATAAGCTTTTCATTTAGTGTAGCTTATCCGTTTTTTTTTTTGTTTTCAGTCTATTTTTTTACAATTTCTTTCACAATTTTATTTTCATTGATGATTACCTAGTGGTCATCTGGATACATTAAATTTTACTGCAGATTAGTAGTAAAATAAGTCAGCCGAATATCTGGAGTCACAAATGTTTGACTTTTGTTTGTTTTTCAGGAGAGGACAGCAGTCCAGAGAACCTGTTGCTTCACGGTCCATTCTCCAGAAAGCCCAAACGGATCCGAACGGCTTTCTCACCTTCCCAGCTGCTGCGCTTGGAGCGAGCTTTTGAAAAAAACCATTACGTAGTCGGAGCTGAGAGGAAGCAACTGGCGAGTGGGCTGTGCTTGACTGAAACACAGGTGAGGCATCTTGGAAACAGAGGCAGAGGTGCATGATGGGGCAGTTCAGACTGGATTTTTGTTATGGTAAATACTAAAATTAGACAAACAAAGCTGACAGTACTGAGTTAAAGTCCTGAAGCAACAGATATGCCTTAAAGCAGTCACATCATTTGATAAAAATCTTGTATTTTAGTTGCTTTTGGTGTTTCTTTGTTACTGATAGTCTATTCAAAAGAAACAACTGGATCCCATTTGTGGTGTTGAATATGTTAAGAATAGCACAGTTTTTGATCGATGGTAAATAAGATTTCAGTTCAAACAGTTACTAACAACTCTGGAAATAATTAACCAGTGGGACACATAAATCACTGCAGATGTGACTGATATTTTTCAGAACAGATACAGAAATGAGGGTTAGCAAATCAGTTCAGCTTGCTGAGTCTTGCCTTAAGCTCCACCTGAGTTTGCCTTAATTATTTTTAAAAGCAGAGGAAAGCAAACAGGTTTACCAAAGTATACCAAGGAAGACTTTTTTCTTCTTTTGTAATTTATCAGACATACTGGATACCAACCTCTGATTCAAATGCAGACGGATGGGGATCTGTTCTTACCCTATGACTCTTTGGAGTTTATTTGCTGCCCTCAGTTTCTTCTCATTAGTTTTTGAGAACTAATCACTTTTTCTCAACGAGGTTTAAAATCACAGGTCTTATAAACCAAAGGTTCATAAATTTTCCAAAGTGATAAACCATATCTATTTCTTTGCAGAAGCTTTTGGTAAAGTGACACTGCAAATGTTGCTTGGTCAAGATTGATCAATAAACAGATCCACATAGTTAAAAAAAAAAAAAAAAACAGTTTTGGACACAGCTGATTAATCAAAGACACTAAAGTGGTTTTAATGGCTCTTGTTGCAAATTTATGTCACACCACTTGTACAGTATGCCTCTCATGTCTGTTGATGCATTTTCAGGGCACACCACCAATCATACAGCCATAAATACTTGGCTGTCATCTAGTCGATAGAACTATGCCAGATCATGACTAAATTAATAATCTTCACACTAAATCCACCACAGGCACACACACACACACACACACACACACCCACGCATATATATATATATATATATATATATATTTATATATATATATATAATATATATATATATATATATATATATATATATATATATATATATATATATATATATGTGTATGTATACATTATTGGCTGTGATGTCAGTGTGTGTTCTTTGCGTTGTGAGGAATGCTGAGTCGGCAATTAGTCAGCAAACTCCTCCTTTTCTCAGGATGGTGTTTGTCATCGAGTCGGCGCGGTGGTTGGACTCCTGACGCCAGTGAAACGATGTGATTCATAAATTATGAGCTCATTTCACAACAACAGACAGGAAGAGAAGGACGCAGCTCTGCCAGTCACTTGCCAGCAGCGGTTATTAATCACTCATAAATCACAGCTTTGTGCAATCAGAGTGCCTTTACAGGCAGTAATGATCAAGTGATCAACGTTCCTGTGGGACAACTCAGGGCTGGCATCCAAATAAGCACCAATAAATTTTTAATTCTTGCCCTGCAGAGAAAAAGTGACTCAAGTCTTATAGAAATCTATTTAATTTATGTTAGTTTTTATAAGAATCATTTAAACCACTGTTGCGTTAAACAACTGAATCTTTACACTGAGAATGAAAAATGTTGGTGCTGTGCATGTTTTTGGTGTTTGTTTTTGATGTGTGAACAGAACTGCTCACCAGAAAAGTATGTCATTATTGGATCTGCCTGATCCACAAAGTCCCAAGTGAACTGTTAATATAGAAAATATTTATGCAAAATGTTGCAAAACAATTGCCATTCTGCCATTCAGCACAACTCTGCTCAATTTTCATCTGTTTCAGTGCTCCATCTGCCATTTCTCCCATTGATCTAGATTTTTCTGGTAGGATTTCGATGGATCAATCAGTGAACAGAAGGAGAACTTGTGAACAATGATACACTGTTTTAGAATTGTGGCCCTCTTGCAGGTATAGCAATGGCAGCACAAGAAGTGAATGAAGCTGTTCAGTACATGTTGTTGCAAATATTGAGTTAACATTAACGGCCATCTCATTCAGCTGAACACTTTTCGTAGTGGCACATTATTTTTTACCTTGGAGGCAAATTATGGTAAGCTTCATACTGTCATAATCAAATATTATCAACTGCATAAAATTTAAAGCTTCAACAGGGCCCATGCCTCCAGAAAGCAATTGTTTCTCAATAGCTGAGGGTCTGGAGCTTCTCTGCAGAGCAACACAAAAAACAAGAGAGTGGTTTTACCAGGTTAATATGTCTTTAAGAGGAAAAACGTAAAAATCTTGCAGGCTAGCTGCACGGTGCTCCCCAAAAAGCTTTTTTTCCTGGTAATTTTTGCACCATCATTAGCTTCCTTTCATGCTAATAATGTGCTAGATCTTAAGCAGCCTATTCACATTTCTATTCCTTGAGGTACACTGCATGGGACCACAACCCAGTCCAGAAACTGATACAGCTCTCTCAGACTGTATCATTGGTATCAACCTTTGGGTCCTTTATCTGTGCCAGGATGTTTTTAATGATCCTGTTTGATTTGTGAATCTTCCCTTTATATGGGGCAGGCTAGGCTATATGGTGGACCAATGGGAGTCCCCGGTTCTCTGGCTTCCTCCTACTACACATGAATGTTAAGCTAATTGGCTAAATTGTCCTTTGTGCAAGTGTTAGTGTGCATGGCTGTATGTCTCTATGTTGTCTTGTGATGGACTGACAATCTATCCAGGGTTTATGCTGCCTTACATCCATTGATCACTAGAAATAGAAACCATGTCTCAGGAACCTGAATGGATTAGACAGGTGCAGAAATATTTGGGTGTCTGGGTCTACACTACCAGTTCTGAAAAAGTGCCTTTTTTATCATCCAGTGGGAAAATGAAGAACAACTAAGCATGGGCCAGTATTTATGGCCATATGAGAAATGAATTGGTCATTACAGCTGGACAGAGTGTTGCAGTCTCTTACACAAAGTGCTGTCAGTGTAGCAAGGTTTTAGCCTTGGTATGAGGCTGGCATGATCAGTCAAACTTGAAGTTGTCCATTGCAAATCATGCCAGTATGCGTGGGCTCTACATCGTGGATGTGCTCCCTTTTGATGCTAAGCAGCAGAAGTTTGTCTGTTGGGTAATCCTTCCGAAAACAAACCCAGCCAGCTTCATTAGAGTACTTTTAAAAAAATTGTTTCATATTTATGTGTTTTCAGCTATACAGAAATCAGAGTACAGAAACATTAAACAAGGAATTTATTAACTTACTTTAAAGGCTACTTTAAAATATAGTAATAAAATCAGTTCTCAATGACTGCTCTTGCATTTTCAGTTTGTACTAATGATAAACAACAAAAACCGGATTTGATAGATTAACTGAATATATCAGAAGAAAGTCTTCCACTTAATGTTTTCTCTTCTTGTCTTTGTTCTTTCTTCACTGTAAAGAAGAAGTGTTACTTTGAATTCTCAGTAGAATCTATAGGAAACCTATCTGACGTTTGAAGGTAATTTGAGCATCTATCATGCTGATCTACAGTTTACAGTCTTTGACAGATTGTGCAACAAGATCTTGGAGCCAGCTCAGCAAGTTTGAACAGCTCTGCATGTCATGGTCATGTTTTACCAGCGAAAAGGTCTTAAATCACTGACTTGCTCTCACACAATCATTCCTATCAGTGACAGAATCACAGCTTGTTGTGGTTGTGGCTGGTAGCTGTGTGAAGGTTTCCAAATGGCTCGTCATTGTTCTCAGGCATGTTTGCAGTTGGAAGAAACAGCTTCTCTGTTTTTACTACCCAAAACAAAGTGCATTCTGTGGGTTCCAGTATATTTATTTGACAGATTTTGATCAGACGGAACTTAATTAGTTTAATATCATTGGAATCGGGAAGATAGTAAAGCATGTTTCATGTCTGTAAATCATTTGTGAAAAGATACATCTCTATATGTGAACACAAGACACATTTACTTGACTGCATTGCTGGGACAATCATTAGATCTAAACTGCTGGAACATTTCTGGAAAACATCAAAATCATAACACCTACAAGCAGTAGAAATCTTCACTGGTCACCGACTGTCACATCTGCGCATTTTAGTTAAATTGTCAAACTCACAGCTGAAGGGTTTCTGTATTTTATGTTTTCTCCTACATGTTATGTTGTTTCTAAGTTATTTAAGTGCCCAAAGGTCTGTATTGTCATTATTATTATTGTTTATTATTGTTGTTTTCAACAATAATAGAAGAGTTTTCTTCTAAAACTCTGCAGAGTTGAAACTTTTCTGAGCTTTTCTCTCAGGCACAAAACTGGCATTTGGGAACTTGGAAAGAGTTAAAATAAATCGGTTAATATCATGCTTAACCCAATTTATTTATCAAAATGTGAAAACAAACTTTTAAAAAAATTTTTGTTTGTCATAAAATGACATAAATCTAATGTTAGATTTACATCCAAGCTTCATATGAACCTTGTGTTCTGATGTGACTGCATGTGTTTGTGTGTGCAGGTAAAGGTGTGGTTTCAGAACCGCAGGACGAAGCACAAGCGGCAGAAGTTGGAGGAAGAGTCTCCTGAAGCTCAGCAGAAGAGGAAGGGCAGCCAACACGTCAGCCGCTGGAGAGCAGCGACGCAGCAGGCTGGCAGCGAGGACGTGGATGTCATCAGCGACGACTAGACTACAGCTCTCTCTGCGCCATCTCATACACACACACACACACACACATTTTGAATTTAAAAGAATAAATAAACTGCAGAATGAAAGTGAACACACATATGGACACGCACACGCATGCACACAGACACACACACTCATACATGCAGGCACAGACAGCTTTTATTGACATGGACTGATGGATGGACAATGAACCTTTCTATCCTGGACAATAGAAAAGGAAAAGAAGAACAGAGGGTTGTTTTCCTAGGAAAAAAGAAAACTTTCTGTCAGATTTGGACTGACAAGGCTTCGATGCTTCCAAGAGGCAAAAGAAGATAACAACCTGACTTTGGTTTTGGTGCCAAACAAAGACTGTGTCCTGAAAATTAAACAAAAAAAAAGACTTTCAAAGCTGCTGGGCTGCAGGTTTCTGAACCAGCTCGCAGGCATTCTGGGAGAAACAATGTTCCTTCAACAGACAGGAAGGAACCTTCTTGGAGTTTCTTCAAAAGCATTAGTCTGTGAGATTCTTGATAATCCACAGTGAAGATGTTTGAGGCAAAGCTGCTTCCAAAAACCTCAAACTGAAAGATTTTGAGTCTATTGTTTCCCCCTCAATTTTCAATCAGGAATGCAGATGATTAGATGTGACAACCTCAAAACTTAGTGCAAAAATAAGTAAACCCAGCTAAAAATGTTTGTAAGATTGTATTTTCCTATTCTGTGTTCCCATGTGCAGTTAAATTAAAGCTGATAGAAACAGGACTCCTTCACACTGGATGAAGACCTTGCAATTTTTTAAGAAGCCTGCACGAATGTAGATGGGTCTTGGGCAGGCTTTTAGATTGTAATTAAGAATCAATGTGCTCCCTCATTACAGATAATAAATCATAAAAGTTCTCTGAAGATTTCAAGGATGCACAAAACGTCCTTATCAAAGTGGTTTATCAGTAAGACAACAGCATCAGTAGAAAAGATCTTAGTCTGAGGTGGTAGGATCATTGTAGGAGGGTCCTGAACTCACACCATGAATGCACGGTGTGAGTTCAGCTGCTTAGTCAGTAGTAAGAGTGAACCAATTGCTGCAATCCAACCACATTCTTATAAACTGAAAAAAGCATAAATGGCTCTTGTCATGAGGAATGGAAACTAAATGGATCCGCACAAACTTGTATGGAATACACTTAGCAACATGGCAGATGACCTTTTAATTACATTCACTCTAAACCCTGAATTTGGAGAACCTGGTATCTCTTTTTAGTGTTGACTCAGCCATTAATGTCTGATTGCAAAATCTGAGCTGAGCTCAATTGTGTAGGCCTGCTGTTGCATCCTGTCTCAAAATCTGGATTGTTCAGGTTCCTTTATGGAGAACTAATTCAGCAGCTTTTGTTTTTCTCACCAACGGAAAGAAAATCTGGAATGCCAATATTTGTTTGAGGTAACTATGTAAGGGAAATCTGATTTATGAAAACTACACACAAAAAAGAAAAAAAGTGCATGAAAATGCAGCTTTTCATTTCAAAACACAGCAGCAAGGACAGAAACTAGCAGGATCCCAGATCAGTTGTCTTTTTTTGGGGGGGAGAATATTCGTATTTATGTAAAAACTGGATGAGAAAGTATTCTATGCATCTAATGTGTGTATATAATGATGATAATATTATTAATGACAATATGTGTGTTTGTTTTTTTTCTCTGCATCAGTACATTAGTTTGTTTCTTCCATCTGGACAGATTTACCTCATCTTCTCCTCATGTAGCACTTCTTCTACTTCTACTTAGTCAGATCTATTTTTTCATTCTGTTAGGACCGAATGCACTAACTGTACAACCTCTGAGAAGATGAAAGGAGCTTTGTACTCCCTGTGCTCAGTTTGGAGAAAGAAAATAATCAATAAAAAAAAAAGAAATGCAATTAAAATGTTTTTTTTTTTTGTTTGTTTGCTTAATTAGTTTTTTATAGCTGACTTTCTTTTCTAATTTTGATTTTTCTCTTTAGGTTGATTTTCTATTTATTGATAAATGGAGTGACTCACAATGTTCAAAAGAAAACAAATTTAACATTATAATTTCCAAATAAGTAAATAAAATTATTTGTTCTTTTTAAAATGTTGTATTCATTATTTATGTATTTCTCTAAATTTGAATCTGATTACATTTGAATTATTAATAGCAATTAATAGTTTAATTTATTAATACTTTCGCGTTCTTAAAATTTGGCTGTCATGTCACAGTTTAGTACTTGGAGGCAAACTACAAGTTTCTAGAACTACAATTCAAAAATACAATAAAACTAATAAAAGCAATTTCAATATTTAACACAATTATTATTGGAGTAAATCATTTTTAAAAAACGTATATTTATGCTACAAGATATTTAGTTTTGTCCATTCCCAATAGTTCTGCATGACATATGACAAATGACGATTTGGGTTTATTTAAATAGCACGATTCATTTCTTACAACATGGGTTGAAATATGTGGACGTCAAACAGACCAAATATCCAACAGAGGACGCAGCGGCTGCTTCTGGTTTTTTTTTGTCCTCAGGATGCAGCTGATCTGCGGCAGCCGCTGCGGTTCCCGGCCTGGTGTCCGGCTCCACCTACAGCCTGCGGCCTTTTGTCGGCTTCAGTAAATCCCTCAACCGCCTGGCGGATCCCGGAGGTGACAAAGCAAACCATCTTTACTGCGATGTTTAGATTATGCTGAGCTCCTGTCCTGAAAAAAGAAACAGAGACTGTGCGATTTGTTTACGGGTGATTTTCTATCTTCTGACTAAAATAAACTATTAATAATAATAATTAAAAAAATACACAAAACAAAACAAGTTCGACCTACTAGTATGCAAGTTTGGTAACAGCGCACTAATATTCTCCATATTATTAAGGAGACAGAAATAATCGGAGTTTTTAGTCCAAGGTTTAGTGAAGGCATCATGAAAAAGTTTAAAAAAACAAACAAACAAAAACAAAAAAGATCGAGAGGCTAAACGAGCCTCAGATCTGAACCGGGCACAGAGGGTGAAATCGTGTGACTGAAGAGGCCTTTTTGTTTGTTGCGTAAATGTTTGATTAGATGGGGGCGGGTCACTAATAATCTCAGCAGAATGATAAAATCAAAAGTCATGACAGAATTTCAGGATCTTTCATACTCAGGCGAAAAGACATAAAGTGAAGCCATCTGCAATTTGGGACAGAGCAAACTGACTTTCCAGAAGGAGGTTCTTCAGAGTTTGCAGCAAGATGATGTATATTCTCTGCATCATCTTGCACAAGAAGATGATGCATAAACTCTGCAGTGTATGTATGCATCAGCTGAGAAAAAAAAAAGATTCTTTCCTTGGGTGCAGCAGCATTAGAACCAAGGACTTAAAAAGCCGATAAAGAAGCTGACTGCTCTGTGGAAGACACTGCCATAAAGGATTCTTCATAAAATTATGGACGAACAGAAACTGAATTTTCTAAACTAAACTGAATTTTCTTGAAAGAGGGAAAAAAAAGAAAGTATATTAACACAAATAGATAAACAGATTAAAGTACATTTTGTAAAGCATTCAAACTGAGTAGCACTGATGTTTGTTTTGTGTTGTATCCCATTATTTTATTCAATATAGATTGAAAGTATCCTTGTTTAATTTTTATTTTCTTTTAACTGTGGTATTCTCCTTCTCCTTTGTTTTCATCCTACTTCGAAGTCCTGATGTGGGAAGTTCACGACTAAGAGGAGCTGTCACTTTGACTGATCTGAACAACTGAGCCATAATTTTCTGGAGCTCTTCCAGAGTTACTGTGGGCCTCTGCCTGACCTGACCTGGCAGTCGAGATGGACAGCCATGACCTTGGGAGGCTTGCTGTGGAGAAATAATCCTGTTATTTTTGGGTGACAGACTGAACAGGGCTCTGTTACGTCATCAAAACTTGGGATGTTATTTTGCAATCAGAACACAATTTTATCCTTGACCAGGGGAGTGTATAGAAAGTAGTCAAAGAAATGATGGCACAATGTGGGCTAATCACTTGGAATTATTAAAAATGTATAGGGTTGGATTGTGTGACAGTAAGTGTGGGAGAGACATTTATTCATTTCAGCTGCATCCAAATAAATTAATAACTCAATTAGGGCTCTCATCTTATCTTAATTTACACCCCAGAAAAGCAAAAATACTATCAAATATAAGACCAGCAGTGATGGTCAGGTTAGTGACAGTTTTATTTGTTCTCACAAGTTAAGGGAAAAATACACACAAGTTAAGTATTTATTCATTCAGTGGCTTCAGCAGAAAATTGACTGTTCTGGATTTTAGGGGCATCAGAGTAAAGGAGGTGAACTAAATGCACGCCAGACTTTCTATTTGTGAAAGGAAATCCATGTATTATTTTCTTTCCAATTTCTTTCCAAAAATGCATTTTTGCTCGGCCTATCACTTAAAATCCCATTAAAATACACTGAAGTCTGCAACTGAAATGTGAAAAAATGTAGAAAAGCTCAAGGTGTGTATAGCTTTGCAAGGTGATGTGAGGATCCTGCTAACACCTCTAAGCCTTCAGGTGAAATGAGTGAAGATTTAACACAGTTCCTCAGGGATTTATAATATAAATACTTTAGAGAAAATATCACTAATTAAGAAAGAAATAGAAGAAATTGACACCATATATTAATCATGAATATGCTTTTGAAATCACAAAGTTTCATAACAAGTTTCAGTTGATAAACTGCCCAACATCTTTCACTTTTCTCCCATAAGTGTGTATTTATTTTGCTATTCAAAGTATAACTTTCCTAATTTTCTCCAAATAAGTAGTAAGGAGCTCTTGAGTAATTTGAAAACGACTATAAGAAAATAACTTTACAAGTGATTACGTCCTGGTGAGTGTTTTTTTTTTCACAGTTGAACATTTTTGCTCTGTTGTTCCCTGAAGTTTGCAACACACTTGTTGTGCTTGTCGACCTCCAATCAGCTGAGAGCCTCAATTACCATCAATCTTCCCAGTGTGTGTTGGATCAGTGGGGCTCAGTAGCTCGGTCGTGTTAATCAAAGTATTTATCCAAACAAGACAAATTAACTTAACTGCTCATGATCAAACCACCGTCATCAACCAAATCAGCCTAATTAAAACATTAGTGTGGGTCACTTTGCTGCTAAAATGGCTGCAACTAGAAATCTGCTCCCTTTTAGAAACAGTTTAGACTCATGTAAGCACCTTGATATACTCACCTTAACATATACTGGGAACACAAATCAGGCAGAAAGATCTGGAGAACAAGCAGTTTTTGATAAGGTTAGTAGTTTTTTAAATAGAAAATTAAAAGTGGTTGTAAAGCTTTCTAAACATTGCTTCTTTTGAAATTGTATAAAACATGAATCAGTCACACGTTATTACTTCTCTTGGAAATAGACAACAATTTGGTTTACAGGAACAGGGATTGTTTTGAGTTTTAACATTTGTGGTTTAGGATTTAATTTACATTTCTACAAGACATGGTTGAGAAGACAGGAGGAGGATTTTGAGAGTATGGTTTCAGAAAGTCTTCTTTATTGCAGAACCCTTTTTGGGAAAAAAATAAAAAAATAAAAAATATATATACATATAAAGTCACAACCTCATACACAAGTTAGCATAGGATTTTATCCATTTCATTCTCTCCTGTTTTCTTTTCTTACATGAACTGTATTTTAGAATGAGTGAATTTCCAAAACAAAAGCTCTCATTTACATATTTTAATAGTTTCTTAGCAAAAATGAAACATTTGATGAGTTGGAGTTTGTTCTTTCTCTTAATATTCATACAATTAATTTAAAAGCAAGTTAAGGGTCTAAATTGCTTGTATGGGTCCTCACAGGACTGAACTGAGTCTCTACTGCCTGCAGGGATGCAGACACTCAACAGACACTGATTGTGCTTTGAGGAGAAATACTGTGACTCTTTCTCTGTGAACTTCTCAGAGTTTGCTCCTAAAGCATACACTGTAAATCTTTCATTCATCCAAACAGAGTGCTGGTTGATGCGCGAAACTCAATTTCTCAAAGTTCAAAGTTTTCAAAATATTTTACATGTTAGCTTTGTGGAGAAATTATATATTTGATATTAAAATTTGTTTGATGATTTGGGGCATTTTACAGATAATCTGTAGCTAATACCCTAAAGCTAAAATTGATTTAACAAGGTTAAAAGCGTAACAAAAACTCATTGGGCTGAAATTACTGGTAAAGATGTGTCATTGCTGTCATTTGAATCCATTTGTTTATATAACAGTTTTGATTACGCATAAAGGTATTAACTGACACAAGCACAAACAAGATTCACACTATGCTTGCAATAACCTCCAAGTATCCCTCAAGTCTGGAAATAAAAAGTATCTGCAAAGATGAGAATGTAATTCTTCAAATTTGCGGTGCAGCATCTAATGTCTCTTAAGTATCATTCCAGGGGTGTGAACAGCTCAACAATGCAACAGAAAGAGTAGCGTGCAGTTTAGTCCCCCTGAAAACGTCATAAAAAAAGAAACAGAACATCTATAAAAGTCAGTGATTCATCACTGTTGATTATCAACCTGTATTTATTGACTGCTGCGCCTCACTAACTGCCGTTTATGAGCACAGAGATGATGGATGGGTTAATGTTCCTCCCTCCTCAGCTGCACAGCGGAATAAATGTCAAATTAACACAAAATGCGATGGCTCGTCCTGAATGCCATAAACTGAACCCCTTAAAAACTTTGTCTGAAAAAAATTAAAAAGTCCCTGCCAAGGAGCTGACAGTTGAAACATCCTGACAATTTGTTGCTGTGACAACAGAGCCAGTGGGTGTGGCTCATGTCACCTGTGATGGGTTAATGATGGGTTTTCAAGCGCCGAGCTGCGTTTATAGACTGGAAGAGCTGGTTGGGCTGGAGGAGGCACTGCTCCCAGATCAGCTTCAGGCCTCGGCAGAGGAAGGAGAGCAGCGGGAGGAAGACCTGGTTCTGAATCAGAGCCCGCCGGCCACCTCACCTCTCAGGACTAACCACCTGGACCAGCTGCTGTGATTGGCTGAGAGGAACTCATGGGAAAATGATTGGCTGCCTCCAGCAGTGCAGCTTGGCCCATAAAATATGAATCACTAAAGAATCTCTAATTAAGAGTAATGACTCCTGAGTAACGAGAAGTGAGGCTGGTGTGAGTGTGCAGAACAATGATTGTGATGATTACAGGTAATCGCAAAGAAAATAAGGTTTTATTCTGAAGTTGAAGCTCTGCTGCAGACTGAGCACTCTGTCTTTTAATTTACAGCTTAATTTCCATGGTGCTTATTACCTAAGAAACAGCTTATTGCTTTAAGAGGTGGTAAATGAACAATTTCATAGTTCCACACAACAAGCCCAGATTGAAAAGTGTTTGGCTTTAAATTGTTTGGTTAAACAACAACACGCACACACACTAAGTTCTCCAAGTTCACCAAGGAACACACTGTTAAGAAGTTAAAGTTTTTATTTTTTTTGTATTGATTGCTTTACTGCTGTGTTGCAGTTGTTCTCGGAACTGGGAAATTCCAACTTCCCAGTCGTAAAAATCAAATGGAACGCCCTCAGATTTCTCACTGGGAAAAACTCCAACTACCTCCAGGTACAACTTGAAAGGCCAACTTTGTGTTCCAATATGACCGCCGCTCACATCAGTAGTAAAAGGTGATGGAGACATATTTATTTTTCAAGATACGCATGTAAATTACATCTAAGATGAATTTTAAATGGGGTGCATGCAAGTCTAAACTGAACAAAGTCAGTCAAATTTTAAGCTTTGCTCATGAAAAGAAAAGCTTATGTTTGTAAGAGGTAGTGCAAACAATTTTTAAGAGTGTCGCCATGTTGAAATTCCTTGGATCTGACGTCAAACCCAGCTCTGCGTTCCGACTTCCGAGGTACGTATAATGCTTCGGAAAAAATGAAGTTATGTGTTGTGTTTAGTTCATCACTTCGGTCCATATTCAGACATGGACCAAAGAATGGACCGTGGAATTTAAGGATTCCACACAGATGAAGCAACAATGGAGGAACTTTGAGTAAGAACACCAAGTACTGACAATGATTTTTCACCTTGCAGAACGACCTTTAGCAGGATTTACTCTTTCATATCATGGTGAAGGTCTTCTTTGCTTATACGTGGGTCTCTTAAGGTCCCACCAAAGCTGTTTGAATTATTTTCTTTTTTCAGAAATTCTGATGTAGATTTGCTGCTGTATGAGATCATGTAGCATTAAATGAGAATATTTTCTGATGATCCAGTTTGGGTAAAGGTAAGTTGATCTCTTTGCCTCCTATTTGACTTTAGAAAACTCAGTGACAATAAGGTACCCATTACAGAAAATAATCCCAAATCATAAACCCTCCACCACTGCTGTTGACAGTTTGGAGAAAATGCAAGAACACTGTTTTTACTTTACAGATTTTCTACACAAGAAAGTCTGAATGTGGGTGGAATAAGCTGGAGTGCGGAAACGTGGAGTTTATTTCCAGCTTTTTTTAAAAACTTATACAACTTGAGGTTGTAAACGTAGCATGCAACAGGGAATCCAATATAATTCTCCCTTCGGTAATTTCCTACAGCTTCCCAATGGAGTTACCAAAGTGTTTCTGGGCCAGATAAGATGTTCATAGCCAATTGTCTAAAATATGAGCTCCTCATGGCTTTCTTTTTTCTAAAACTTCTCAATCTTGAAAATGTATTTTAGCTGCTTGTAACTTCATAAAAGAGAAGTTGAATATAGATGCTTTTGTATCTGGTAGACAGCAGATACATGCCTCCAGCCATGCAGGTTGGGCTGTGAAATATGAATCACTAAAGAAGAAATAATTAGGAAAACTTCTTAATTAATCTCAATTAATTAAGATTAGTTCAGATTAATCTTAATTAATTAAGATTAAGATTAATTAATTGGTACACACCAAATACAAAAACATGCAGAGTTTATGATTCATAGCCAATCAATATGCAACTATCCATACTGATGATGTTGTAATTTTGTATACGACGGTAATAAAAACTTCCTTGATGGGAGTTGAGACAGGAATTGCTTGAATGCTTAGACAAGCATGAAACAAGTGTTTCGTAATCAACAAAATGGTTCAAGAGAGAGAAACATGACAGACACATCAGCCTCAGACAAGTGAAAGTCACATCTCAGGACAATCTGACTCAACCTGTCATTCAGGTAAGCAGCAGACAGCTTCATGAAAAAAAGCTATTCAAATGTTTGGTACACAAACAGTCGCCCGATGTGCCGATCAGACATGGACGTCAGCTTTCAGCGACCATCATCGCATGACCTGCCTCCATCTGTCTGCAGCCAGCACCTGCTCGCCAAACGGCTGAGTCGGCCGCTTTCAGACACCGCGTCTGGCTGGAAACGATAACCAAAAACAAAAATCTGCCACTGTCCACAAACGCAAGAGTTAGAACTGAACAGATGATTGATGTCTAATAATCATCATTACAGTTAAAGTACCTTTGCTTGAAAGATGATAGTAATTTATACTTAAACTTTCGACTTGGGGATTTTCTCCTCTGTTGGGATGCACCAATCAAAGGCAGTAAATATTCCTTTTTTCCACACTTCCTTTGCTTCACTCCCCATGCCTGCTCCACATAAACGGGACAATTTTTATTCAAATTAGCTCCTTTTTGCTCGTTAGTGCACCTGTGCTCTCCTCCAGCTAATTAGGAGCTGAATCCTGCAAATTTCAGCATCCGCCTACGGTTGTTCTGTTACCAAATATTGAGCAAGGTAGCGCCGTGCTAATTAATGTTAGATGGAGGGGTGGAGTGCATGTGAGGGGAGAGGAGCAGCGGCTCATTGACATACATGTGAGGTTAAAAAACAACAGGACCTGGAGCTGTTGGTGGTTGTGGATTTGCTGAAGGCCCCCAAGCTCTTTTGACACCCAGAGTGGGCTCCTCATCTTCTTCGCTGGTAGCAGGAGGGAGCCGAGACAATAACTCGTTATACTTTTTAATCTATTCTAAGTTGAGTGCAGAAACTAAAGTGTTAGATTGGGGAGGAAAAAGGATCCTACAGCTTGCAAGGTGAGTTTTCAGTTTTTTTGTGCCCAGAGTGAACGTGTAAATAATGTTTGATTTCATTGATGCCAGCTGGGTGCTAATCACATTCCAGACAAAGGAAAATTGAATATTGCAACAATTAGCAAGTTTGATGGAGACAGTCACACAACCTTATTGCTGTGCTTATATTTAACTCTAATAAATGACTAAAACAGTGTCAGAGGAATTGCAATTAGGTACCAAAAGAGGTGTTGAAGATGCCAAACGCTGCTGGAAACTAAAACAGTGATGAAAGAAGATTAGGAAGGCAGAAAGAATGCTTTATAACAGATCATGTCAAACCTTCTATAGACAGTTGAACACCAGATGACAATACGGTGAAAAACCCCATGAAGCCGAAGCAATAAATTTGTCTACTGATCCACAACTTCAGTTCTTGTACTGACCCTTCATGTTGTTTTTATTAATTGCTATGTAGATATGTGAAAGGTTTAGTTTGACAAATACACAGTTTTAGTATTCCATCTCCTCCTGAGATTCAATAAAATCATGTTCGTATCTGTGCAGAGCTCACACAAAATTGACATTATGTGTGCATGAGTGAATCTTCATGCACAATGACAGAAAATTTTTTGAAGACATCTATATTATCCAAGAACAACATTGATGATTTGATCAAAGTTTTGATGGTATGTCCTTCAGTGGTTCTTAGTGTACCGCCCCTACAGGATAGGGGGGGAAATACACTATGTGTGAAAACATCCTAAGTCATGCACATAATTATATATACAAAGCAAATAAATAAATAAACTCTTTTGCAACATGTAACAATATTCATATTAAATAAATAAAAAATTGTATTCTGACAAAGCTCAAATGTACCTTTTGAAAATAACAACCTTAAAGCAATTTTTATTAATTATATTAGAAGAAATACAGGCTTGAAAATGTAGTTCACATAAACTTAATCTATATAATGTCTTTTTTACTCAGTGAAAACACATGAATGAGTCAATAATCAGGATTTTGTTAGACGTTTATATCAAAGTCAAAGTTCTTTTAGAGTGTTTTATATAAAACACTCTAAAATATGGAAAGTAGTATAATGAAGTATATTATAGAGTTATTATAGAGTTTTTAGTTCTGATTTAAGAGCTTTCTGCTCTCAGCATGCTGTTAAACATGACTAACAACATCAGATGAAGACATGAACACACCTGGATTCTACATGAGTCAAAATGAGTCATCTGAGACATTTTGCTGTATTTTCAGTATGAGGCTATCTCATGCCTGACATCATGTTTATTCATTTCTTCATTCAAACCCTCTCAGACTTGGTTGTTATTTACCTTCCGGAGCCCTCCGCCCGCAGGTTTCCCAGCCTCTGTGGAGACATTTGTTCAGATCATTTGTTTAAAAGGTGCAGGCAGGTTAAGAGGAGGCCTCGTTACCCGGCTCTGTCTTTTCAAACCCTGAAAGCGAACCCTTTTCTCTGAGCCCCCTCCTCCTTCTCTCTGCTTGTTCAGCAGCAGCCATGCATGCTTAAATTGAGGGAGGAGGACGACGCATCCTGCAAATTAGCAGGCTGATTTCCCTCCCTGGGTTTGAACAGAGGATCCTGCGGCTCATTGCCAGGCCCCAAACACGAGGCCAGTGTCACCGAAGGCGATTCAAAACGTTTCAGCCAGTGTTGTTACAGGCAGGCTTTACCCAAATGTCCCGTGCATGGTCTGTTTAGCTCCAGCAGCAGCAGATCAGCAAATCATCAGCACAAGAAACACAACAAGGATGCTGATGTGGATCTCAGCTCATTTTAAAGCTTTATTTCACTATTTATATCTGTCCTGTTTGATGAAATAAGGAAAACAAAAAGTCCATTTGGACAATAGACAATTAGCCTTTAGTTGTCTTCAGTCTAACCCAGACTTCTTAGGGGGTTAGCATTGAACTTTTAAGAAAGGAATAAAGTCAGTCAAATTATTTTCCAAAATAAAAATTAGGTCACGATGATCAATCAGTAATTTTATCAATCCAGTGTAAAATGCAAACATTATATATGCAGTAAAAGTAAAGTAAATCCCCAAACCTTTTAATCGAAAGCCTAAGGTAACTTTACTTTCCACTTGTTGGTCCGGAAACAGCCCAGCTGCACACGACGATGGAGTTAACTTTTCAAGAAAGGCATAAAGGACTTTTAGGGGATTTTTTCTTAGCTTATGAATGAACTCTTTCAACAGCTACTTTATTGCTTGTAACTTGTTGCAAAGTTTTGATTAAAATGAGATTTACCTTAAAACAACAACAAAAACATAGTTGATATTATGAATATGTTTAAAACTTTATAAGAAAGAGCAGTATTGTGTAAAAAAAAAATATGGCTCCATAAACAATCTATAAACATATTTTTTTAGCCTATTTTAGGTGAGCCAGTCATGGACATTTTCTAAGCTCGACAACAATTTGAATATTGGACAAAAACATTACAAATTAGGTTTCAACTGTTTTAACTTACAAAACATAATTAAAGATTAGCAGAGGTGTTTATGGTCTGTTGTAAATGGTACGATGGACTGTAACATATGTAGCCAATAAGGTTGTTATTTATTTTCATCGTGTTGCCATTTGTGTGGGGTCAGGATGGGGTAGAGCAGGGGTGTCAACATCCAGTCCTCGAGGGCCGGCGTCCTGCAACTTTTAGATGTGCCTCTGCTGCACCACACCTGAATAGAATAATTAGGTCATTAGCAAGACTCTGGAGAACTGATCTACACAAGGAGGAGGTAATTAAGCCATTTCATTCCTGTGTTTTGTACCTGTGGCACATCGAAAAACTGCAGGACAGTGGCCCTCGAGGACTGGAGTTTGACACCCCTGTGGTAGAGGGTTCAGGTACGTGGTGTTTGGAGCCAATGTCCAGCAGTGACTGGGAGTGAGACAGGGATTAACTTTCTAGACATGCTAACCTCTAGCCTTTTCAATGCTAGCATATGTTCATAATCTCCTCATTTCACTAGTGCTAGCTCTTCAGGTTCTAGTGCCAGCCTATCATTGATTAGATCAATAGCTGGCTTCAGAATGCATATAGCCTCCTGCAACAAGAAAGTAGTCAACTTTGGTTGCACAATAGTCTTAAATTTGGCCCTGATATTGCTAATTAAAACAGCACCTTCATGATCATGTTGCCCACTAATATAACCTGGAACACAAGGTCTCATTATTGTGCTGCAGGATTTGAATGATCTTACCTCTAATGAAAGAATTAATTCTGTTTACCATCAGAGGTTTTCTGGATTAGACTGGAAATAATCCTCCCTTCTCCATGTAAATGTTTGAAGCTGACTGGAACAAGGAGGGTAATAATGGAATGCATGTTTTACATAAGTTCAATGAGGCAGTAAACTGTTCAGGCTTGGCCTTCCAGTCAGCAAGCAGAAGTACAATGAATTACCCACTCTAAAGAAGCTTCATATGATTATAAATTGGAACCTTAAACAGTAATTAGTCTATAATTTATGAACTAAACACTTCCGATGCTGTCAGCCTCTTGTTTTGCACCAAGTTTATTTTGAGAAGGTTCCTTTCCCCTTCATTAAGGGTTAACATCTCAGACTTTTCTCTGCAGCCATCTGGATGATTGAGAAGAGCAGAAACATCTCCATAGTGACAGTGTTTATCAAAGCTGTAGATTGATTAGATGTCTTTCCACAACTGAGTTTTCTCTCATCCGTGGGCCCAGGGAGATTTTCCAGCTCTACCCATCATCAGGTTCCGCTCTTTGCAACAGAAGACCATCAGACTAAAATGACCTGGGACCATCTGTGTAATGGTCCTCCAACTAATCAGCGCGCAAATTTAATTTGTAGTGACAGTCAGCATGTGAACATGCTCACAGGGTTCAGCTCTCAGTGTGGTGGACTCTCCTCCAGGTCATGTTTTGGTTCACAAATAAATCCCTCTGTTGGTTTTATTTTTGACTGACCAGAGCTATTAAAGTTGTCATTTGTTCTGCAGTATGATCTCTAATTGGCATCAGTTTCTGAACACAAAGTGTAAGCAGTTAAATATACTTAAATTTCAACACAACATACTGTTTTGTTTAAATTATTCATGCACCTGCTAGGTTTATGTTTAAAGTAGCATTCTAATATTGGTATATTTTATAATGATTAGAAGTAAACTATTGATCTGTGACTTCTTCCTGATTTGGTGCTTATCACCAAAGATAAATCATTACAATTTCATTTTTACAATTTGTAAAACATATTGTTTTGGGTTCAATTTAATCAGTCATAATTTGTGACTGACTCCAATATTTTTTCTTTTTTCACAAGAGATTGGATCTGAATTTGTTTTAAAAATGTTATAGCTTTGGTTTCTAACTGTATTCTTTTTCAGTGTTTGAAAAAGTTTGCAGTTTTATACTTATTTTTAAAGATTAACATTTTAATTTAAGATTGATCTATGACTTGGTATTGAAAAATGTTTGTTCTTGCAATTTATTGGATTTAAAATGGTTTTGATCTTGATCTTTGTCTAATTAGCAGAGTTGTGTTGTACCCCTCTTTTGAATCTAGGTTTACTAACAGAGCAGATTTAGGACTGATTATTCAGTTTCATGTGAACTTTTGGCTTTGATGTTGAATTAACTTTGGTATTAGTTTTTTTTTTTCTTTGTTTAATGGTTTTAGATTTAGAATTTGGAATAGTTATATTTTTGTTAGGGTTTTGATTTTACACTTCATATGAGAAAATTGAGCTGTTCATTCATGAGTTTTCCCTAATATCAACAGGGTGAGATGTCATTTTTAGATTCAGAAAAAACACAATAGTGATTGTAATAAGTGAGGACATGTTAAAACTTCTACATATGACCCAGTACCTTCTGCTTAAACTCATAGATACACATAAACCTTTCGTGGATTTTCATTTGCTTCAGTTGGAACAGCTTTATTTCCCATGTTTTAAACACTCTCCTGCACTAGGAGTCATTTTGCAGCCGTTCAGCTTGCAAGCAGTAAAAGCTGCGAGGACAACAATCAGCTTTCCTGTAACACGGTATAATAATAGTTCACATTTGGTGAGAATTGCACAGAGAGCCTCAGAAGGGAACAAAAAAACTGACTGGCTGTTGGTACAGAAACCTCTTGCCAGCACTAGACAGTCGGTGTGAGTTTAAAGTGTTGGTTTAAAAGTTGTAATCGTAAGCATATGCACCACAATCTGTTCTGTTATTTATTGGTGCGCTAATCACCGAGCACGGCAACATTTCTCTCCCTCATGTCTGCCTGCGCAAGAAGCTCATATGAATCTGGAACAAATTCACAAGTAATAATTCATAGGCTAATCTCACTCCATGACTCTAATTAACGCATCATTAAAAGCATAATTCAGATAATTATAATTTCTCACTTTTTAAATGAGAGATGTGGAAGAAGGGGAAGGGTGTCTGAGGAGCCAATTTAGTGAGTGAAACAGATTCTGAGGCAGCACAGAGCCGAGTGGGAGTGTGGGGAGAGAAACACAGCAAGATGAGAAATAAATAAATAATTAAAAAAATAAAGATGGAAAAACAAACAGCTCCACACAAAACAAGTCATAGAGAAGGTGACACTGCATCACACATTGAAACATGTCCAGGACCATGTGGTTGTTAAGAGGTTATTCAGAAAACTGCAGAAAACTCATCATCAGGGCCAGAATTACATTCATGTGGCTGTTGACTCTATGACCTGATGATGAAATATATACAATCTTCTGGTTTTTTTTTTGCAGTTTTCATCATTATTATTATTATAGCATGTCATTAACACATTCCTAACAATGAGACAAAACAGCAAGGATGCTTGTAAATAAGAATGTAAAAACAACAGAGTTCAAGTTGACTGTTTAACACTTCCAAGGATTTATTGCTTTTCTTCTGCTAAAGCTACAGACTTTTATAATAATGTTAAGATAAAGATTCCGATTATGAATTATTTACTGAAATATGTTTCTGGACTTCATTTGGAATTTTTTTGTGGCATTCCAAAAACTGATCCTTTTAGAAAAATAAGGTATTGAAACTATAAAAACTACTTGGTCAGTAGTTTGCATAGTTTAATGGGTAGGACCATTTAATTTTGTTGTCCCACCCATTGTACACAGTTTATCTTTTAGTATTTAAATCTCACACCCACCCCCTCTTTCATTTATTCTCTCCAAAATCCCATTTATCTACTCTACATACTCATCTCACACTTTTCATCTCTTCAAACATTTTTATAATCCTGATATTCCTTGTTCTTTGTATTTCTTCTCAACTATCTTTATGATATGTTTTCTTACAGAAATACACTGGTCCCAGTCTGAAATAACCAATCAGAGACAGGATGGGGGTCTTAGCATTGTCAAACATGCTTGTGTATGCGCTGCTCACATCCTTTCCATTGCTCTCTGCTTTGCTACAGTGTCTTACCCTCAACAAATGAACAGATTAGTTTGCATGATGATGGTGGGTAGACAGCTTTCCTCTAATAGTAAGTTGTTTTTCTGCCACTAGCACAATGGGAGCAGTATATTTCTGCAGATGGCAACAGAACCACAGGGAGTAATCAGAGGAGCTTGATTATCACAGATTATTTATCTCGTCTTAACTATCAAGCTATCATGTGAGAGTTTTAAGAAAACATTTCTATAAAGATATACTGCACGGTTAATCAATGAGTACTGGTAATCTCAATCCCAATACCCACAATCCTTTTACCTAAGGTACAAAATGTGGAGAACAGTTTAAACTTGGTCATATGATTTGCTACAACAATCTTGAAGTTTACTGTTCTTCCTTGTTTGGAATCCCTCAGCGATATCTTTCAACAAAACTGGCTATGTGTGGATTTCTCATGTCAGCAGTGAACCTCTTACTGTAGAGTTTGTTGCCTTTATGTTACAAATGACATTCACAAGGAAGTAGATCAACTATTGTTCAGGTTTGTAGAGTGAAGTCATCAGGAGACGCAGCAGATGTTCCTGCTTCCTGGCAACTGTCCAAATTAATTATCCCACCTTCAAACACACCTCAGCTCTCTTTTCAGAGGTGTGAACAAGGTAAGCAGCTCTCTCCTCCATATTTCCAAAAGAATTTCCAACACGTACAAAAAAAAAAAAAAACTGTCTTATGAAATATGCAACTTCTCTGTGAAACTACATTAATTCTGGGTTATATATCTGATAGAAGCATCAATTTATGATCATAAAACCTGGAGAACATGGACATTTTTTAAACTTAAATCTCTGTGAACCATCTTCATTTTTAGTTTCTTTCCTGCAGCAAGACCAGGATAGTTAATTAAGCCATTTGATTCCTGTGTTTTGTACCTGTGGCACATCTAAAAACTGCAGGGCGGTGGCCCTTGAGGACTGGACTTTAACACCTGTGCACTAACAGGAGGTTAAGGCATGTAGCTAGAAAACAAAAAGCTATTCTGCCCATTCTAATCTTGGAAAATTCATGGATTGGAGACCAAGATCGGGAGGGGTCCTGGTGCCTATCTCCAGCGAACGTTTCGGTTGAGCGCTGGGGTTCACCCGGGACAGGTCGCTAGTCTGACGCAGAGCAACACAGACACAAACAGGACATACAACCATGCACACACACTCACTCACACCTAGGGGGAATTTAGAGAGACCAATTAACCTAACAGTCATGCTTTTGGACTATGGGAGGAAGCCAGAGTACCCAGAGAGAACCCACGCATGCACAGGGAGAACATGCAAACGCCACACAGAAAGACCCTGGGCCAGGAATCAAACCCAGGACCTTGTTAAAAATTGTGTCATGCAAGGCAACAGTGCTATCAACTGCAGCACTGTGCAGCCAATGTCTTGACCAATCTAAACTAATTAAAAGAAATGTAGAACTGTGAAACAAATGTCTTCTTTAAAGTCTTCACTGTAAACCAAAGCATTTTATTTAATTGAAAAATGTGAGTGAATATAACTTTGCTAGGGTTGAGGTTTTGCTTATGCATATTAAGTTAAACTAAGTTGTTGGGTGTATAGTGAATTACAAAGTTGACTTTAATCAAATTAATTGAGTGGTTTTAGCTTATTGTTTATGTAGTTATACTAAGAAGTTGAGGCCCAATTAAGGTAAAACATTTTAAAAGTTCATCTAGAGAAGCAGTATAGCTTTTATTGACTATTTTTCTTTGGCATGTACATTTGCACACAAAAGACTGCATATTCAGATTTAAACTATGCTCACTAAAATTGCACAAGTTGCTATTATTCAATCTTTGTTTTACAGGGTTCTGACAAACCTAGTTAAAATTACCAGGAGGACTTCTGTACTCTAACCTCAAGGGGTTTTTTTTTGTTTTTACTTCTTCCAAAATAGGGTTATAATAGCATATTTGTGTGCAAAGTTTTGAGGAAAATATTAGTTTAATACAATTAAATTAATGCAACCTCTCTAGGGTGTGCCTCGCCTCCAGCCTAATGACTGCTGGAGATAAGCACCAGCATCCCTGCTGTGAGCTTATATATTCCTGTGTAATACATAATCAACCAAATTATTTTGTCTTGTAATCTTTACATTTTGATATAGACTTTGATGGGTAACTTATATATTACATATATTATGCAAAAACAGAACATGTTTGTGGTAGTAAATGATAATTAACCCTTAATTCTGAATTTTTACACTTAATTTGTTTAAAGACCAAACCTGAACAGAACGCAGTGTCTCAGTGCAGATGTGTCAGGTTGGGACCAGCAGTCGTCCTCATTATGAGCCCTGGATTGTTTGTAGCTTCTCACCTGTCTGAGAGCTGGAAGTGTCAGCTCCGCTGTCTTAAATGTGGAAATGATTTCACCTTCCTTCCTCTTCCTAAACAACAAAGAACCTGAACAAGCAGCAGCTGCTGCACACTGTGATTTGAACACACACACACACATACACACAAGAGATTTACCTGAAGCTAGAAAAAAACAAAAACGCAGGAAATCCACATTAAGACGGAAAGGGCTGTTTTCTGACACACTTTTTTTTTTTTTAGCTTAACAGGTATTAATTAAAGGATCTGTTTTCTGAAAATGTTTATAAGGAGAAGATTCTCCTTAAGGAGTCCAGCATTAAAACACTTCCAGTCCAGTATTTGACAGTTTTTAAAGGAAGCAACACTGATTGACAATCAACAATGATTTTGTTGTCAGCACATTCAACTTTGTACAGGACAAAGTATTCAATGAGAATATTTCATTCATTCAGATCTAGGATGTGTTATTTGAGTGTTCCCTTTATTTTTTTTGAGCAGTGTATATATACATAATACACCTTAGGTGTATTATGCACCAAAACTTTACATTAAAAACAAAAGCCATGAAGTTAAAACTCTGTTCCAAATGGGTCTTCCCAAGCATACAGTCAAAGTGGTTCCAAAGTCAATGTTTTGGTGTGTCTTATAAAAAAAACCCCTGATCTTAATCCTTTAGATAATTTGTGGGCAGACCCACAAATGATCTGCTCTGTGTGAAGAAATAGATCAGAACTCAGGCAAAGTATTGTAATAATCTTGTGGAAGGAAAGCAAAGATATTTGACTCACGTCATTCATTTCAAAGCCAATGCTAGCAAATTCTGATGAGATGTATGTAAACTTTTGATTTTGAAGAGGTAAATAAACAAAACTGACACATTTTATTTTCATTAGTGTGACATTTGGCCAATAGAATTTATTTTTTTTGTAATTCCAGCTGATCTAGTACAAGAGAAGCTTGTTCAGGTTGAACTTCCTGCAGTTAGAAAAAAAAATGTATATGTGTTTCTATTCGGTGTATTTTATACATTTCTTGTGCTAGGTACATATAAAACAGTCTATTATGAAAATGTTGCAGCATCTAAATGAAAAAGGACCCTTTTCTAAACTCCTGAAATGGTGCAAAAGTAGAATGTGGAAGTGCATTTTTTTAAGAAAATATGAAATTTCCTTGCTGTCATGACTACTCAAAGCTTTTGCTTCAAAAATAAATGTAACAGGAACGCTCCTTCCACCATCCTCCCTCCCCCGAACGCTCCGGTAGCTGAAGTGTTTCTGCGCTTGGCTGCTGAAGGCCTGGAGCTGCAGATGGCCGGCTCGAGCCCAGTCCGAAATTTGCTTCTCGAGACGGATGGCTGGAGCAGCTCCCATTTGCCAACGGCCGGCTGCAAACACAATGACGAACGTCCAGTCACGAAAGCACAGAGCGCGCGGGCCTCGAGTTGACATTTTAACCCCCCACCTGCTGCAGACGCATGAGATGCTCTGATAGAGTCTTTTATTCATCTGCCACTGAGTAGCTCTGAAAATAGAAGCAGGGAAAGCACGGCAAAGCTCGGAAATAACTGTTGGTCAGGGTATTTTAAGCAGATTAAAGACGTGACTCGATATACTGTCATCATTTCTGATTTTATGCCACAAACATCCATCAAGAAAAATAAGTTCATCTTTATTCTGCAACAGTTTGCTTCAAACTTTCCCTGGACCATGTTGTTAATAAATAAATGTTAAAAAATTGAGTTCTTTTTTATTATTCCTTGTAATAATATGAGCTGCATGAGTAGGTGTTCTTTTTATTTTCCAGTTATTTTCCAGATCTTGGATGAGCATGCTGTAATTGTTCCTCAGCATCCCCTCCACTCATGGTGGGTGTCTGAGGGCTCACCCGAACAGACGACAGTGGTACGAGCCCAGCTCTCTCCTAGATGATGTGCTCGGGCGTGGGTAGTGGTCGGCACCCATGGACCATGGAGGCGGTGGGAGTTCGGCCCAGTGAAGGCTGACGGGGGTTGGGGGGTTGGTTATTTTGGGAACCCCGTTACAGTGTGGGTGTCTGGGAAGAATGATGATTCTTTAAATTGGTTACAACAGTGACAGCACTGAGAGATTAATAAACCAATCATCAATAAGGTCACATTTTTTAAGATAAATCCTTGTCTGTGCCCAGTATGAGCAGATTGGACTGCGCAGAAAATTAATTTCTTGTCAGCAGATATGTTTGAATATATTTACCGAAGACAACAGTTTGAAATACCAAAAATGTTAGCAAGATTTTTAAAATCAACACTCTTTAAATATTCTTTGCAACTCAAATAAAAATCTAGGAAACATTGAGACCAGTAAAAACTAAGTGAAGATGCTATATCTAAAAAAAACAAACAAAAAAAAACTAAGTAAATAAAAAAAAAAAAAGATATTTTGTTCGACAGATGAGTCGACAGAACAGATGGTTGGCCTTAATGCACAACACAAAACCCAAAACATCATGTCAACACAAATACTTCACACTTGCTGTTGAGCATGGTGGTGGAGGGCTCATGATTGTGGTTTGTATTGCAGCTACAGGAATTTGGAAACTTGCTGTCTTTAGGTCATTAAACGAAGCCGTCCAGGCACCTGAAGTCAGCCCACCATGGTTGAATTCACATTCTTAACTTAGTTAAATACAAGGAGGGTTTTTTACCTTTAATGTTGCATGTTACAATTTGCTCCCAGATATATATATATATAATAATCCTGCTTTTGATGGATTCTTGGATAAATTTGTCTAGGGCAACTTCAAGAAACAAAGTGTTTAAAAAGCATGGAGGAAAGTTTACAGCTAGTGACACGATCAGTTATAAATAAAGTATATTTATCAGTTACCACAGAATGAAGTCTGAACAAGGAAACAATAGTTCTTACGGGTGTGGTTATATTTCACCAGGCGTACTTTGCTCATTAAGATGGGTTTATATTCAAAATAGAAAAAAGTCTTCTGCTATCTGAGAAAATGGTGCTGTAAACAACATTTGGTTTTTGGCAGGTGTTAATTTTCACCCATGAGGGCTAACCTGGAAAAATGACACATATGATATACAAAAAAAAAAAGAAGAAAAAAAAAAAACAATTATGTGGTTCTTTACTCTACAAAATGCTTTTTGGTCCCTTAAGTGTCAGTGCAAAGTGTGTTTAGAGTGACTGAAAAGCATCCAAGAACCCAAGTATAATCTTAGCTCTCAGAAATCGGAATATTCAAGTATAACATTCATCTTTCTTGGAGAAGAACTCCTGCTTGACTCTTTTGTTTTGGTGCTTGGACTTGGGCCTCTTAAACACTTTGCAAAGCCAAACGAGAGGAGCGAGAGAGCTTGACACAGAGAGGAAGAAGTAATGGGAGAGGGAGAGAGAAAAGCAAAATGAGCGTTTAGCTGCTGGTGTGAATTGCCTTTCACACCAGACAGATTTCCTGATCCCATAATGGCTCGAGCTCGTGTTTCCTGGTGCAAATTCTCGGTGGCGCTTGTGTCGGCTGCACATGCTCCGGCGGCCTAATGAGGCAGCATTAGCCAGGGGAGACGTGGTAATTAGAGCCAACGTCAGCGCCGAGGACAGATGGCACGCTAAGACAAGCCTCTCGACTTCTCCTCAGCTGAGTGTGTGTGTGAGCTTGTGTCTGTCCTGACAGATGAGAGGGGAGGCGAAATGTGTCAAAGATGGAGAAAAGGAGGATGAAGGAGACCTTAGAATGTGTCAAAAACAGGAACTGAAACTGCACTGCTGAAATCAAGAGATAAATAATGAATGAGATAAAAAAGGAAGAAGTGTTTACAAAATGACAGATGGACAGATAGATGGGTAACTAGTCTATCTATCAACTGACCAACAACCCATAGCAGTTTCATCTGTGAAACTCCTGGAGTTTGCAGATGACCCCACAGTCATTGGTTTGATCCAAGACAATGATGAGACAGGACAGGGTCAGCTGGTCCACTAAAGCAATCAGGCTTCTCAATTGAATTCACTTGAATTCCAGACTGACTCTTAGACAGACCAACCAACCGATGGGCCTCTTGGAAGAAGGCCCATCAGAGACTGCATTTTCTGCGGCAACTCAGGAAGTGTCTTCCAGCAATCGAGCTTCAGGTCATCCTCTGCACTGTTAACATACAGTCTGTCCAGTGGAAAGCCATTACTGTGCAGTTTGGCTCATCTGCAAACAAGACAAGAGGATAAGAAAGACTGACCTTTCTTTTATCTAAGAAAGGTCAGCCTTTCTTAGATAAGGCTGACCTTATCTAAGAAAAAAGCATCTAAAATCTCTGCAGACTCCACACATCCTAACAAAGTGTAACCCTTTTACCTTTAAGTCGGCACAGCAAAAAAATGAACTGCTCCATAACCAAACTCTTCCACCAACGAGTCTTCCTGATGAACACAATGATATTAATCTTTTAGCTGGAGAAGTCAGCTACCCTGCTATGAAACAAAACAAGCATCTTTATATAGTCATAACCCAGTTTTTTTTTCCATATTTTCTTTGTACAAAAAATGGTTGCATATATACATGTAAATACTGTTAGTGTACCCTTTATTTCGTCTTCAGTTTATGTATTTCTACTTTATGTCTGCACTTTATGAGTGCTTGAAAACCAAAGTCAAATTCCTTGTTTGTACACAAAGTGTTTGCCAATAATCTAGTGATAGATTTAGGATTATGGCAAAACTGTTGAATTACAAGAAGAAGTGAGACAGACTGCAATGTGAGGAAAGGAATGTGGAGCGTCGGAGGAAGACGAAGGGTGAGAGTGGAGGAAGAGTGCTAAATATAGACCAAGAGGTGAGGAAGAAGAGAGAAGAGTTAAGAAGGGGAGAACTCAGAGAATGACTGACAATGAGAAGAAACACGGGAGGAAATGAGAATAAAAAGGAAACAGAAAGGAGTTGCAGAAATAAAAAGACTGAGTGACTGGAGCACGACAGGCCATGAAAAAGTCACAAAGCATTTGGGAGAAAAGCATAATAATCCTGCTTTATGGTCAATATTCAGTTAAATGAGGTGATATGGAAATTAAAAACAGTGATCAAGTTGGAATAATTGAGACACATGACATTAATTTAAACTTTTAAATGTTTTGATTTACCAGTTTTTGCTTTTTCTTACACATATTTTAGATAATCAAATTTCAATATCAGATGAAGATGGCAAATAGATACAAAAATAATTTTCAAATGATGAACCTGCAGCATAACTTTTACAAACAATATGTTTTTTTTGTTTTTTTTTTAAACATATTCTTAAAAACTGTCACCATGTATGTTAAGAGATAGATTGTTCTCCTCCACCTCTTCTCTTACTGCCATCTGAAGAAATACGCCTCTCCCGATCATAAACAACCAATCAGAGCCAGTAGGAAGATCTTAACACAGTCACTCAACATTATGTACTCGCTTCTAAATGTGCTAATGGTGGAGTAGCAACTTATCTTTATAGGAAAACTGTTTATCCACTGTCATTAATGGCCATGCTAACTAGTCTAGCATACACGACAAGATCTGACGACGGGGGAAAGCTATGGCGGTATCAGAGAGTAAGAGGGAATGGAGGGAAGGGGGATGAGCAGCGCCACACGAGATTGTGATTGACAAGCGCTAAGACCCGCCTCCTTGTTCTGATTGGTTGTTGGTCGTTAGCACCAAGAGCACTGAGAGAAGTCAAAGGAGCTCTTTTTTTTTTCACACATTAGTCTGTCTTATAACTTACTGTCACGACAACGTGACAGTTTCAAGAAACATGTAAAAAAAAAAAAATGTTTCTCTTTAATAAATTACATACTGCAGCTTTAAGGACTATTAGATATCCATGGGTATGAATGATGTTTGCCTTGATCATATCTATTGAAAAATGCTGATAAACATAAACGATGCCTAACATTGCAGCTTCTAGAGTTAATTTGAGTTGTTACAGCTGTTGAATATAAGGTGTGATGTCCCTCGGAGACTCTTCTCCTGGTCCTAATTATTGAGATGCCTGATTTTTATTGATGAGTCAAGCTTTGTTTCATCAGCATTTTTACTGTGTATACTGCATCTTGTAGTAGAGAGACAATAAATACAAACGGTACATTTCAAATCCTGCTGTTCATTAATGAGTCTCATTAAAAAACTGCTGCTTTTTAATAAAACAATTGTGGTGAAAAACCACATTATAGGACTCTAAAGTAGACTGTAAGGACTTGATTTGCCATGGATAATAGCTAAAATGTACTTTATTACTAAGGTTCAATAAAGGAGAAAATCAAATTTGAACGTGACTATGGATGAGTTATAGTCAGTGACTTTTTCTGCTGTAATCAGTATGAACTTGAATTATATATTGATTTGGGGTTTCTAATAATTTATTTTTAATGGGATTAGGGTTTCTAGCACCATTTGCATCACAACATTTTACTTTACTGATCTGTTTGATTCACACAGGTGAAAAGCTAAATAACAATTCAATTAATATTCAAAGTAGATTCTTACAACCTGTCTGTGTCAGTAGCTGCTTTCAGGTGAGTAAACAGGAATGCTTCCTGCACAAAGTATGGCTGAACTTGGGGCGCTGCTCTTTCCCTTACCAGCTCTCTGTCTTGACGTCTCCTATTGATGTTTCTTCATGCAGGTTAATTTCATGTAATCGGGTGCTGCATAGGCTCATTATCTCGCCTGCTCAGGTGTTGTTGACATGCATGTATAATTAGGTGGTAGCTACCTTGTTAGCAGTAGTGATGATAACACCATGTTACTGCTCTACCTGTCCTCACTGCCCTCTTTGACACCATGGTTTTGACTGCCCTAATTATCTTTGTCACTATCTTCCAATGTGTTTCATGAGCGTCTTGTTGATGGTAATTTATTGTTCATGTAATCAAATATTACCATGTGCTCTGCTTTTGCCCAGTGGCACATTTAGTGTTAATTAGGCTGCAGTAGAACAGCATGGATGGAGAGAAAAGAGAAAAATGTGGAAAGTTGTTGACAGACAATCAACTTCTCACTTTCAGAGCAGATAGAGCGTTGCAAATAGTAGGATGAGAAACGCTGGTGGCAAACGGCTGCAGATCAGCAGCCAAGCAGAGCCTGTTTGGTGTCATTAGCAAGTTTTTTTGTGTGAGAGTGGAAAGAGGGATATTAATATGATTTGTCATCTCAACTTATGAACATATGAATCAGTGTTTACCAATGAATTAGCAGCACTGCCTGCAGGGTCCAACTCAACTAAAGAATTTCTCAAAAATGTTACTGTTGGAAATCAAATTTATTTGAAATTTCAAAAATAATTGATCTGACAACATAGAATCCTCTAACTTATTTCTTGGATAAATGCTTTTGAAATTCTCATACTGCTACAACAGGGGACAATGTTTTGAGGAAGGAATTCCTTAAAGGTGTAGCTCAAATTGTTTGAAAACAGTTCCATAATCCTTCTCAGATTGATGACTACAGCAGCTGTGTCTTTGAGTTCATTGCTGATGTCTTTCTGCTAAACACATGCCAGGTCATTTCTATTTTGTCCTGATGCATAAAACTTTGAAGAACTGAAGGATTGCTTACTTTCCTTTTAGCATGACTATTGCCATTCTAAGATATATGTACAAATAAAGCTTAGCAACAAATTGACCTTTCAAATTGAATGATTCTAGTCATACTAACAATTTACATACAAGAATACTTTAGTCTTATCTAATGTCAGATAAATGGTATTTTTAAATAGGGTGTAACATCAGTTTTTTTCCTCAGTATTTTACATTTTTTTATGGCTAATTGTTTTGTTTACCTGTGAAAATGGGTTTCACCAAGAGCTGACCCCAGTGGAAATTGTACCACTGTCCCTGTTAGTGTTAATACCTTGATTTGCTCTCTAGAGAAGGAATGTTTCCATCTCAGCTGCTGACTGCAGAAGTGTGGTACACACATCACACTTCTATATTCACTATATACACACACACAGTTAAAATATACATCCTGAAAGGTGCACATACCACCACCGTCACACCCACCAACACCTTGAGTGTGCATCCTCTGTCCTCACACCACCTGAACCACATTGAAAATAATCCACCAATTATTTATGTAGTAAAACACAGAAACACTAACAATTACAATTTAGATAAACACTGACTGAGCAAACCAGAGATTAAATATGGTATAAACATTTTGAGTAAAACCAGAGTCACAATTTACCTCAAGCTTCCCTAATGGGAGGGTTTACAAAACCAGAGTCACAATTTACCTCAAGCTTCCCTAATGGGAGGGTTTACATATGAGACTTTAAACAAGAATTTTAGTTTTACTTATTGAAGTTAGAAAAACTTTCCATCCATCTAACAACACAGTTTAGATGCTTAATTTAGAAATTCAGTCTCAATATGTCACAAAGTTTAAAAAAGATGTATAACTTTAACACAATGACATGGGACATTGTTCAAGGTGCTGAATGAGATGGTGAAGAGACTGAATGTAAAGCAGAAATAATAACACCCTCAAAACAATATGCCATAATGAAGACTTAAGGAAGATCTGTAATTTGAAGCAGCTGTAGAATGATATAAAGAAAACTATTGTAAAGCATATCCTGAGACAGAGGCCCAATATCTCACCTGGTCAAAGAAGATCTGATTGTCAGTTGTGTTAAAGTTAACATGTTTCCACTGTGCTTTATACAATTTTGCTACTATTTCGCTCAATAAACACATATATTGTATAAACTTATATGCATTGTCTTGAATTGTGCTTGATATTCTTCATTAAAGTTAAATTAGAGGAATAATATTTTCCTCTACTGAACAACTAACAAACTGTAGACAGTGGACTTGGCAGAGATGACAAAGCTCTAAGAAAACCAAGAATGTGAAAACGTGGTACAAAATTCTTTCATATTTTAAGGAAGTCACTGCCCTTTGCTGAAAGCTGAAGATGATTGTGGATCAAGGCCAATGCAAAGACGAACTGGAGTCCCCTGAGTATGATGGGCAGTAAAGTCACAGCAAAACCTGCTTCATGTGTAAGAAAACAAAACTTTAAATCTGGCTCGTGAAACTTTATATTTTGTAACCCCACACAGAGAACGCAGCAGCCATCTGCAAATTCATATCCCTCCGAACAGAAATCCTGATCCATTCCTCATTTCCTTGTATTTTTCTTCCTGTGATTGAAACTTTCTCTCAATCATGTCTTTTATAGAATTTTGCCTGCATTTTCATTCTACTTCCAGTCAATTTCTTGTTCTTCATTATTCTCAAGGGAATATGTTTTTCATAAATGTTTCTGCTGAGTGAATTATTTCCATCTCTGCATGTTGGAACAATGGGACTGAAGGTAAACCTCGCGTCCATGTTAAGGGTGGAATCTAAGCACACATGCACATATTCACACACAAACATGGCAGCACAGAAAGCTCCAAGCAACAATCTGTGGTGACAACAACACGTTACTTTCATTATCATCTTCCTCCTCTCCCCTCTTCCTCTCCGCCTTACCCCACACCTTCCTCCCAGCAGCCTGCTGAACAGCTGAGGTGTTAAAGCTAAACAAGGCGAGGAGGAGGGATGGTGGTCGGGGAGCAGGAGGGATTGTGGGTAACTACTCAGGGTTTGGTTCCCACAACTGTCCGATAGACGCAAATATAATCAAATCAATGTATTTCTTTGTTTTTTTTTAGGTTATTGGGTTATATTTAAAATCAATAAATAAGACATACTCAAGTTTGACTTTACTTTCTTTAGGATTTGGGTTTTTTGTCATTTCAAACCAGAGAGCTTCAATCATCACAAGGCTTCAGATCCTGCCGCTGATCTCAGTCTTGATGAAAGTAAAGCACACACTTTCAACGCACAAGTCACCAGTTAGACATAAATTCTTATGCACCAATTAGCACAAAACAAATTTTGGAGAAATATGCTTTGCATACAATGTTGTTTTTTTTTCTTCCAACTCTTTGCAATTAGCCGTAGGTGTTCAGTCTTCCTCTAATTGTACTGTGACAAATTTTACATTTAACATGCTAAGTGGAGCCTGTGGTGTATTAAATCTTTCTTTATCCAATCTGTAACTTAACAAAAATATGCAAATTTAAAAGATTTTCCAGAACATCCACATCTACCAGGAAGACAGCTGTAAAATGTTGTCTGACTCAGAATAAGCTTTTGCTCTTTGGAATGGATGGACTTAAAATGATTTGGAATTGACCTTCTAACTGTTCCCAGACTGATTTGCAGCAAGATTTGATTTTCCATGGTCGTTACGGTTTCCTTTCCCAACATATTTTGTCTTTACAAACAACTACATGCTCTAGAGCAACAAACTACCAAACTACAAACTGTTTTTATAGAGGCACTCACACTGATGATAATCAGCTAAAGTGTAAAATGGCTCTCCTTCACCTCCTTCAGACTGTGGAAACAAAAAAGATGTAATTGGATTTTTCAAAAACAGCTTTTTTCATTTAGATTTAATATTTGTTTATTTTCTATTTTTAATAACAGCATCAAATCTGTTGTCTCTATTTGTACAACTGAGATACAGACAACATTATCATTGGCACTCCTCATGCACAAAACACTACAAACTAAAGAAAAAACATAATTAACAGAGCAGGTCTTGTGAGTAGGTATGAGCAAATCCTCAAACAAAGATTTGTTTTGTACTAAGGGACGTATAATGAAGGATCATTTGAAATGTTTTGACCTTGACAGAAACCCACTTCGGGTGTTGCTCTTCTTCACTTCCTCTGACTGTGTTTGGAGTTTGTAGGGGACGACAGATCAACCCCTGAGGCTCTGCAGGTGTTCAAGATGAAAAAGGCAGGGGACTGAGGTTGAGGGGATAAGAAGAAGAAAGACAGGCAGATAGAAAAGCAGAGGTTTTGTTATTTATTTACTCAGTAGTAACACAAAAACTCACCTTGACAGTTGAAGCTGATGGTTTTTGCAAAACCTTCTGAACTTTGTGATGGTAAGATTGCGCTTTTCTTAACAAGAAGTAACAGGAAAGATTCAAAATGAGCCATTTATGATCAAATAAATGGATCACATATTCAGGTGATCACATATTCAAACATTTTTACTATAATTATCAAATTCAAAATAATCTCTTGTCGCTTTACCAGCAGCAAGATATATACATAATACGCAAATATTGGGTTGTTTTATAATTTTGCACCGGAGTTGCATTGTACATTTGCATATTTTCTCAACCAACAACTATGGTCTTCTTTCTAAATCCTAAAAAAGAGAGTTTGTGAATATGAATAAAAATTAATTCTCCAAATGCACAGCTTTCATACAGGTTTTTTTAAAGGATGGCATTGCTAAAAGAAACTTCTACATTTGAAATGAACAGCTAGAAGAAACCAGAAACAAAACAAATATATACAGATGACCTGTGACCTTCCAGTTTCAGGATGATGTGTCTCATCGTCATCATCTGCTGCTAATTACTGCAGCAACAGACGGTCGCCTCTCCCACACCTATCCGGCAACATGCCTCGCTGGCAGAAACGTGTGACGAGGCAGATAATTTTGGAAAGTCAGCTTGTGCAAAGACTTCACAGTTTGTCTCCTAATGTTCTAAATCTTTGGCTCTGACTTTAAACTGACAGTTTGTGTTCAGTCAAACAGTCGCTGATGAGCTGCGATGTGACAAACTGTGGAGCATTCATCAAGCAGGGAGAAGATGGATGTTCTTTTCCTGATTATATTCTGAAGATATATCTTGGATTAGAAGGTTATGAGATGTGATAAAAGTTCATGTTTTGGGATGAAATTAAATTCTGCTTTTCTCAAAATATGTAATTAAAGAACTAGTTTATATGCCTATTTTTATCCAAAGTAATGGGTAACGGAATTTCCTTAAATCCCATGTGAGAAACAGTTGTATTTGTAAAGCTCTACCTCTTCCACAAGTCTTACAAAGGGTAGGAAAACTTCTGCAAACTGCTAATCTATCTTTTGGTGTTTTTCTACAAGCTATGCACAACTGAAGACTGATTTTTCTTTTTTTTTCTTTTTTACCCATTCTTCTTCAAAAAACAAACTTGAGCTCAAACTGGAAAAGACGTATCTGTGAATGGCAGATTTCAAGTCTTCCAATGCATTCTCACTTAGATTTAGGTTTGGACTTTGACTAGGCCATTTGAGCATACTTATATGCGCTGCATAGGCGTTGCAATGACTATGTGTGACAGAGAAGCTCCCTTTCCACAGTGACTGATAGAAAATCTAGTCTCCAGTTGAAAAATGCTCTTCAAAATACTCAACTGTAATCGGTTTGGGTTTTTTCTCCTCCCACCTCTGCTGCCCTGTGATAACTAAACAAACACACAGATCAGTGCCTGCAGATAACCCTGCCTCAGAGTCCTGCTCTGAGTCAAACTTCCACTCCACCAAACACAGGATCATTGCAGAGAAAAGCATATGCACATGCATCTGTTGAGCGACTCCGGGAGAACTGCAAACGTCTCGAGTCACTGAGGACTGATTTTTAAACTGAGTGGCCATCTGTCCGTCTCATCTCTGAGGTTTTCTTGGCACTTGAGGGCACAGCCGGAGGAGTGCGGAAGGGGCAGAGGAGAGACAAAGGAGTCCCCAAAGACAGGAAAAGGACTCATCCAAGCAACCCCACTGACACTAGGACAAACCCCTTAGAGAGCATTACAAGAAATCTCAAAAATAAAGATGCAGTGAGGCATCTTAGAGGTTAATTGCTTAAGTACAAGTTTGATTCCCATTGAAAAAATATAATTATATATAAACATTTTTAAAATAACTTTTGAAGATTTGTACATTAAGGATTCCTTCATAGTTTCCAAAATAATTTCACACTTCGTCAAACTAAAATGTCTTTATTTTTTAGTTAATTTGCACACTATTTGCTACCAGATTGTGTTTTTAGCTTCTGCATTTCAGACACTTATAATCCATCCATCCATCCATCCATCCATCCATCCATCCATCCATCCATCCATCCATCCATCCATCCATCCATCCATCCATACACATATTTTATTCAAGCTCCTTAAAATAGGCCATGTGTAAATGTCTGTTGTACTCTTTACTGTAATTAAGAAGCATATTTTTATGGAGCCAAATTAATCATTGTGTATAAAGACTTTAAACTAGTATGTCTAATTCATGTCCAGTCATAACAATTTAATTCAGGTAAGTAGAGACTCGTGAACCTCTTTGAAGGCTCTAGGAACCAACAGCAAACCTGCAGTATGACAGCAAATTTCTGCACATCTCTATTATAAGATAAAGCTTGATCTTTTAGAATTTTATATAGAAAACAAGGAATTTGAAATTCTATTTGAAGGCAGTCTGGATATTCTTGTAATAAAGTTTTCCCTACAAGTAACAACAACGCCACTTAGTTTTCCAATAAAACTTTGTTCTTATGTGTGTTCACATAAGAACAAAGTGGTCTTATGTTATTTTACTGATTTTAGTGATTAAGGAATCATTGATTACTGATTAAGGATTTTACTGATTTTACAAGCAGTCTTCTAATCTACACATGCTTTATCATTTCTATCCTCTCAGAAATGATTGAAGCAAAGGGGTTGGGATTCTGCAAAGTTTTATTTCTGATGAACATGTCCTCCCACTTCCATTGGACTCTCTCAGAGTCTAATCCGTCCCGCCTGTCTGGAAGAGGAGACATCATAATGAGGTTTTAAAAATGGGGAGGAGCTGTGGAGGAGCAACAACTGTTGTCCAATGCCGAGCCAACGTGACATGAAACCGTCACTGGAGCTTTAACTCTCCCGCCAACCCTCACCGCCGATAACCTCCGGGAGCGTCCGCTCACCTCTGCACAGGAAGTGATCAGCACAAGCCTTTCCTGCTAATTGAGGAGAAAATAAAGGGTTGCTTGCCCCCGGCTGCGGCCCTACGAATAACAGAGGCATTTAGAGAATAAGAGGAGGACTGGGCCTGATAGCGGGAGCCCCATTGTGTCGGTACAACACGAAGGAGATCAGCAACTGGGTTGGGGGAAGGAGGAGGAGCTTTCTCAAGTAATCCAAAAGGAACAAAGTGGGATTATCAGGTTCCCAGCGGCATGGGGCTATTCCTCCCATAACGTCATTAGACAGCATTAAAGCTCGCTGCTTTTCTGTTCCGTCCTATGAGTGAAAAGCTGAGCGGGCCTGCTGGAGATTAGCTGACTACAAGGTCTAATTGACAAACCAGGACTGTAGGTTGTCAATGAAGTGATGTTATCCCTGCCGGCACTTTGAGAACCGAACAAGGGAGGCACAAAAAGGATTAGTAACGCTGATAGGTGCAGGGACAGAGAGGGGACTTTAACTTCCTCCTCAGGAGGTTCCTTTATTACAAATTAAGATGTTGAGGAATGCATGGCAGCACGAAACTCTGCAGGCAACCTCAACAAAATCCCATCTGTTAATCTGACTTCACTCTGTTTTGCTATGTATATATTCAAGTGCTGCTCTAAATAAAAAAAGTGATGAAGTCATCGTAATGCCCCATTATCACTTTATGCAAGCTGTGGCAGTGATATGTGCATAAAAGTTAAACAAATGACTTTTAAGCACATTTCAAAACTATATGGAAACTTTACTGATAAAACAATAACAAATATGACAACAAAGAAAGAATTGTGGCAGTAGCCACTGTGGCTTGATGGATATTATCTGGACAAACCCAGATGATTTAGGATACTGTCTGAGACTATTTGCCTGGCAGCTGAGGTTTGACAGGAACTTAGTCAACAACAGGGTGAGGCTCTTGAACACAAAAATAAATCTACAAAAATAAAATAAAGAAAATAAAGTCAAGATGTTGCCAAAGTCCAAACCTCAACCTGATTGAAATGCTGTTTTGAAAGAGGGCTGTTCAGATAATGAACAAACTATCTGCAAATTATAATAAACTGAACTAATGTTGGGAAAAATAGTGGGCCAAGACACCTCAACTTCAATGTGAAACACTGATAAAGGAAAACACAAAACATCAACAGAAAATTATTTTTACCTTTTACAAGGTATTGGACATTTGGTTTGAGTAACTTTTGAATTGAGCAAAAATATATATTTCACAACAATTTCTAGCAAAATAGCAGAAAGAGCTGAAAATAATCACTGAAAGTCCCGTTTAAGATACATCTGCATAAATTATTTCTTGTTTTATATCTTAATATTAAGGGGCAGTTTAAATTAGAACAAAAACTTTATCTACATCCCATTTGCATGTAATAATACTGTTTGTTCAAAGCAGAGCATTTTAAAATATAAAATCAGCCTCTTAGAAATTACAATAGATCCTGCTGAGGTTAGAAGCCTGAGAGTCCACTGATTTGTTCCTGTGTCCACTACAAACTCTGCAGAGAAAGCAAACCTACCTAATGTCCCACTCGAGCCTCCATAATCATACTCTGTAATTAAAGAATGATTAAGAGGCTGGAGCTTGATGAATGGGAGCCTAAATAGTCTAAATACCCCATGCTGCTCTGCTGTTGGACTCGGTGTGGAGGACTTAATTGATTCAGGCTAATCAGCGGTCAGAATTAAAACTGTCACAGTTGTCTGCGAGAGGCGAGAGAGGGGGGATGAAAGTGAGAGGAAATGAGGGAGGAGGAGGAGAACAGAAGGTTGAAGTACGAGGAGAAGGAGGAGGAGGAGTTAAGATGTGTGTTATTGTGGAGGGATGAAGCAGCTCGGCAGAAGGCGCCTCAAATCATCCTGCATAAATTAAGGAAAGACACACACACTTCCCAAACACATTGGCGGATATTAAAGGAACAGTTTGTCGGACAATTAGGTGATATGAGGACTCATTAGTGCCGAAAGTGACGGCCAACGACATGTCTGACTTTGGCTCTGATTTTGGACTCCCAATTCAAAATCTGAGCAGCTTAAAGGAACATAAAGGGTTTTTTATTTTGGGAATAAACTGTAGACACAAGTTCAGCTCAAGCATTTTACTGTGAAAATGTGCAGCGTAGACCTACTACGCTGGACAAATGCTCATGCAAAGGTTGAGCCTTTGTTTGAGGCTCAACCTTTGTTTGAGCTACAAAGGTTGGTAGAATAAAAAATGCTAACTATAAAAGTTTAGACAGAAATTTGTGGAAAGTAGAGCTCTCCAAGATCAACTTTTCTTAAAATCAGTAAACATATCATACAGCATATGATATGTTCACATATCATATAATTTTAGTGTATTTGTTAAAATACAATATTTACTTATTTTCTTTTTTGGTAGGTGAGTTGTTGAATGGGTGACAATTCATAAGACAGCTTAACTTTGCACAAGAAGAAATTTATACAAATTGAGACACTACAAAGAAATATGACATACATTGCAAATTGCAGTGCAATACATGGTAAAGAATTCCTATAATAGTATTTTGACAATCACTGTGAAGCTGCAGTGAGCAACAATGATCTCAACCATAATTTAATGTAACCATCAGTTTATAAATATAAAACAATGACAGTTTATTTATATCTCTTTTGAAACAGGGTGCACTAAAACAACCTAACAAAATACAATATCTTACCAGATTTTTTCTGGTGGCAGCGATTCCAGGATGCCTAAATACTTGTTCATACGAACCTCCACCTGTTGACCAGAAGCTTCCCCTTGCTGGCCTTCCGCCTCACAGAGCACTCATAAATGTTCAGAAAAATGTATTATACTTGAGACAAACTTATGAATTTGGGTTTGTTCTGCTTCCTTTGCTGCTCAGTTGTGGACCGTTTTTATCTCTGTGTGTATCACTTCTGACTCGCTTGCAGTTTTGTCACTCTGACAGAAGTGGAGGCGTCGACTTCGCTTCTTCTCAAGTAAGGCCCAAACATGTTGCTGCGACATATTTCACAGCGCTGTCGCACCAAGCACGCACCAACAAAGCAGCCATTGTTCTCTACGCAGCTTTTTGCTTCTACAACAGCCACGACGTAGTTAAGGACCTCATGCAGAACGGCAGTTCTTCACACGCCTCCGTTTTAACTTTACAGCATGCAACATGGCATATGCTTCATGTGTTTGAGAGTCTGAACGTTTACCAAGGGCACAAACTTGAGCAATTGTCTTATATTCCTAATAAAGGTCATCATTTGGACAGGTTTACAAAAATGATCACTGCACACATTAAACCCCAATACTACAGAAGATTTTGACTTAAGTTTTTGGTTGTAGTGCTGAAAAGATTTGGTTTGTTGGCATTTCAGTGTCCACTCACATCTCTTATAATAACAGAAGTCCAAATTTAAGTAAAATATCTCAAGACTCATTCAGGTATGAATTGAGGAGTTTCTTATATCACCCAATTGTCAGACAATTGGGTGATTGTATTTGTGTTTTGTAAAGCAGCTGCTGCCGTTTGGTCCCTTCTGTCTTCTTTGTGGTTTGGTTAATGATACAAGCCAAGCTGCAGGTACAGATGGTGGACAGGAGACAGTTGCCAGCACGCTGAAAGTACACCTCAAACACATTCTGGCTACTTATTTGAGAGTAAACCCAATACTGTCGCTTTATCAACTTCATATGATAACATGATGATAATTTGCAACATGAAATTAAATGGATTTTATCTCCCTTTTTAACAGTTATGGGTGATAATTAATTATTAACGAAATACCACACCAGGTTAACAACTAAAATCTAACCCTCCTAAGCAGATCTGAACAAGATTTACAGCTATACAACAGGTTGACATGAACAAAAAAAAAAAAAAAAAGCATTTTTGTTTTATTGCAGAAATACTGCATTAATTTCAATTAGGAATCAAAACATATGCAGCAGATCATCTCTACAGCTTAATGTAGCTGTCGACTCCTCAGACTATCCATGCCAACACCCAAAACTCAGATCATGAGAACTACTGTACAAAGCAAAGGGGGGGGGTGGGGTAAAGTCTTGTCTGATGGATGTGTTTGTTTCTAAATCATCTGGACGTTCAATACATGTGTCTTTCTACTCAAGAAATATTAGGTACCAGGATGCATTATGGGAGGACTGTGATGTGATGGGAGGAGAGTGAGGCTTTGGACAAAGCTGACCTGCATTTCACATCATTACTGACAACTCCTTAATGTATGTGGTATTTGTGTGTGGCCTCTTTCAAGGAGATAATGTTTCTGTCCACAGAGCAGAAATGTTTTTAAAATTTAAGTTTTCACATTATAACGATGTTAGACTGTCAGAGGGTCAACACAGTTTACATGTTTTTTAATCCTCACACTGTTGCTGCACAAGATTTATGCTACCACACAATTGACACCTTTTGCACAAATACAAAAGGCAGAAGAGTTTAACTCGGAAATTCATGTCTGCACATGTAAGTTTCGTGTGCGTCACTCACATCACTATGTCCCCAAAGGTGTGTATTAACTGTGTTTAGGGCCTACAGGGAGCTAGTTAACCTGCAGCCTGAGGGTCATCATTAGTGAGACTAAACTCCCCATTTACTCCTAGAAAACAGAGTAAACAAAGAAACATAACTGTGACTGCTGTTACAATGAAAATTGATGGAAACATTCATATTTTACCCTGAGATATTGGCAAGTTCAGGAAAGCTACGTTTCTCATTGGAACTTGAAGTGGTAGCTGACTGAATTTGTACAAGTGAATGTATAGTGAATACTATTTACAAATGACAAATGAGATGAATGCCAGTGGGACTAATATGTATCCTTGTGGGACTCATTCATTTCGTTTTTGAAATTTTATAAAGCTGCTGAAAATCTCTGCCTCAACTCTAACTAAACAAATATTGAAATATTTTTTTCTTTAAACATGTTTACAGGCAGTAAACTCTCTGGCTCTTTTTGTTGACAAAGCTGCTTCCATGAGGGACACATACATGGACTACATCTTTACAATTTTGTGTTGTGCAGGTATAAAATACTAACATTTGAAGAAATAATTTTGCTAGTTTTCTTTCTGCTTTCTTGCTGCTATGATGCTATGCTATGGGGTTCCAAATGTGCCAAAAAATATGCTTATGAATTGTTCACTTTGACTTCTTTTTAGGTTGCAGAACCATGCTGTTGAACCTGATGTGTTCTCATGTTATCATGTGAAAACAGATATTCTCATGAAGAATTAATATGCAAATGCCACAAACACTGAACCAAACTCAGCTAGGACAAATGTTTGACTTTGCAAACTTTTCAAAATTACTATTTTAAAATGTATTTCTGCCGCTGGTAAATATGTTTTAAACTCATTGGTTACCAATCTCATTGATAACCAATGAGATTGCTTGCCACAATCTCATTTGTGATTGTGGTGCTTATTTTTTTTAATCTAATAAAATGATCTACAAAACCAAAATTGGTAACGTTTTTTACACAAATAATGTAAATTGGAGAGATTCTGTGAACTTTCTGTCTTCCTGCTATTGTTCGGTTGTGTATCATTGAGTCTAACAGTTGTTAGCTCCGGACTGAGTTACAGCTGGTAGGTGTGTGTGTGTTAATTGTGACCCGTGAGCTTGGTGTGAAGGCTTGGTATAATTATCTGTGTAATTGTCGTGTATTTTGTAAAGTGCCAGATCATTTATATCAGGATTAGAGCTTCTCACCTCCAACGGCTGGGGGCCGTGCTCAGAATACACACACCTCCCGGAGCATTCGTACGAAAAGTGAATGGATTAAACCTTTCTGTTAACATCTTACACATACACACCTCGTCACTTCCTCTCCTTTTTGTTCTCTTCCAGCTAAGAATGGTATCATATTGCCCGTCCATCTGGGATTAAACCTGTTTGAAGCTGTAGGATGCACACAACCAACATAACAAACAAATATACATGTCTGCAGAATACTGCAGCTAGAACAACAAAACAAGAACTTCCAAGGTGGAAGGTTGAGGCACAGCAAAGGCTTAAGGACACTGAAAAAAGTCCAACAATTCCCAGATTCTTATTTCAGCAATAAATGCTGAGCTGCTATTACGTGTGCGGAATGTTAATGCAGAGGTTGTTTAACATTCACAGATGCAAGAGCGACAAGGAGAAGACATTTGGACAAAAAGGGTTTTGTTCTGCAGATTTTGTATCCAAGTTTCTGTCCTCTGGCAGCATGTTCTTCCAGGAATATATAAAAAATTCCAAGATAAATTTTGGCATACTCTTTCACACAGCAAAAATCATAACAAATTGAGTCCCTCAGGTTGAAAATTCACTTTTGAATCTGTGGTCTGTAAACTGCCTGGATTTTTATTCCACTGATAACCTGTGGTTGGATCTCAGAACAGTCGCCAACCAACTGTTCTAAACCCCCAACAATAATAAGTCAAGGATACCTGATTTTGCCCAGATATTGATTTCCAGTCTGTCAGAGATACAGAAGCTGTGAAGGACAAGCAACATTGACAAATAGTAATCTGGGACAAATTTGTAAATAACATTTCTGAAATGTTTTTTTTTAGGAAACCATAGAAACAGAAAAATATACTAAAGCCATTCAAAACAACATGTGTCACTATAGCCTTTGGCTAAGACTTCATACATGAAGATATGAAATACAATAGTTTGCTGGTTTCCTGCCAGCAAAGTCACACAAATTCACAGATACAGTACAACAACATAACAACATGAATATTCAGGTAACCCCCTAATTAATCTTGGTTCTTGGTTCATGTGTAACAAAAACCCAAGAGATTATGAAATGTGTGGGTGCCACATTGGCCTCATCATTTATTTATTAGTTAAAAATAAAGTTTCCACATGCAGAGCTGAAAAGGAGGAAGATTACAGAGGTAACCTCTGGTTTTAAAGTAATAGTATAGTTGCTGTAAAACTGATGTTTTTTTAATATTAGTATATTAAAACATGTTCTGTAGGTCCTGTGTAAGAAAGATTTGTAGAACTACCTAAGATTTCACAATACACAGTGTATGTAAGAAAAACACAATTCATGAAAGAACAAAAAGGAATTTTTCTCCCTAATGACACATTTTCAGTGAAAAAAATCTAAAACTAAAACATAACTATGACCAAGTAGCATAAATTTGAACTTTTCAGACAATAATTAAACTTTCTTATTCTAACATTGTGGACATGTCTTTGCAAAACAATAGTAATATGTTACACTTAGACTTAGACTTACTTTATGTTGCCTACAAGCCCAGATTTTTTTATGGGCGTCAAAGTATTTTTTAATCAAGGAGACGATAAAATACATTTTTTATATATTCCAGAGGCCTGATTGAAGTCAATGGATGGGCTGTTTTTACTTCTCAGGTTTTTGGGGTTGGTTGGGATGATAAACGGGACAAATGAGAGAAGGGCAAAAAAATCCTTAAAAAAAAATTATTTTTTCAGAAAATTCTTTAATTGAAGCTTTTTAAATATGACTGTGTTATTGTGCCATCTGCTGTTTACAAAAAAAAAAAAAAAAAAATCCAGTCATAAAATCTATCATTACTGTTAGTGTGTGTGAATTTTCTCCTTATGTGTTTGGTGGAAGTTTGCACACCACATCTGGAAAGAAACTAAAGCTATTGTACACATGACACTAATTTGTAGTAAGTCGGTGAAAAGCGGAGATGAATGACCACGTTTTTTTCCCTTTCTTTCCTCACTTCAGAGCTCTTAATCCTCTAAATATTTCCTGAAACACTCAGGTGTGTGAAACTGCGAGTGCAATAGTGTGTGTGATGTAACACGCCCATCAAGCTGACAGCACTGTAACACTATAGCTAGCTTGATTGCCCAGTTTTCAGTCACAACCATGTTGACTTAACCTGACCAAAGAATCTGTTCAGAGGAAATCATTCAGCTAAGTGTCCATCTAAGTGCACAATTGTCTCAGAAACTGAAAAAAGGGGAAAAAAGGAGGAAGAAATGGAGGTAGTTTTCCTTCAGGTCCTGAATGTTTTATAACGTTTGCTTTGAGCAAGAGGTTTGGGGAGAAAAAAATTGTATATGTTTTCTTATGATCATTGTTTTTACTCTCTCACTAAATTTCATTACTATGTTTATCTTGATAGTAATGGTGTTTCTAGTCTTTCCAAGTAAATTTTTATATAAATATCTTCACATGTAATTGGAAATGATCATGTGGGTATATTAGAGTCTTACATTTAACTAGGAAGCAAATAGATTAATATGTTAATATTAAATGGAAGAATGAGAACAATGATCTCACACTGGAGCTTCCAAACATGCCTTTGTGTCTTTGACCTCAAAGGCATGTGCTTAAAACCTTGAAACCTTGAAAAGGTTTTAGGTTCCAGGTAACCTGTGGCAGCAAGTGTTGAATGTATGCTAATCCAAGAGCAACACAATAAATAAACTTTCCAACTACTGGTGGATATTTAATGTTTGTACATCATTGTTGTTGCTATAATCCATTAGCTTTGTCAATATCTATTTCACCCTGCCCCTCCACAAAAAAAAAGAAAAAAAAAAAGAAAAAGAAAAGAATTTTGCTGGATTTCTGCAAATAGAATGTATTTGTATTGAGAAAGTAAGTGAAGATGAAGTTTTTAGTTTCTAGTGTCTTTTCAGTGTAGTGTTACAATGGTAACACTACAGTCACCATGTCTCCTCTTCATTTACATTTTCACAATATGAAGACTTTCCCTAAAATCGACACCATCAGTTTGAGCCTGAGCCCAAGAAATGGATATTGTCGGTATTTTTTTACGGCCTGACAGTCTGATGTGAATGTTGTTTTGTTGAAATCACTCTAAGTAGGATATGTTGCACAAAAAAAAAATAAATAACCAGCAGTTGTGCAAGGGAAGTGGTCTTTGAAGGTTAGAAGAAATCCCAAAATCAGTTTATTTATAGTTAGGAAATCAAACAGTCTTCAGTTTGATACTGTGTTTTAACTGTTTCACTATCTCAAGATTTTTCCCTCCTCCTTCAAGGAAAGAGAGTTTTTCTCTGACAACCTGACAGGTATTTTTGAGTAAATCCCCAAGCTGGAAAACAACTTTCTTCGATCTTCTGGTAACCAGCAAAACTGAGGTCAATTTTCAAGAATGTGCTCTCCTCCTTGTCTTTTCCTAGTCCAGCAGGGGGCTCAATTCTATCACCAAGGTTTTGAAATTATATTTCACAGTGAAGATTGTTGCTTTGTGATGTACTTTTTTGTTGAAGTCAAGGCAGCAGTTGTAGAGGGGATGTATTTTGCAACTGTAAAGTGTTGCATGGTTTACTTGAAATACTGCTAGGCTATTGTGGAAATATTGAGGTGAAATCCTCCTGAATGTTATTGTATGTCCAAACTGTCCAGTTGTATGGAATTTATCTAATCAACTCCCAGTGGAAGTTTTTTTTTAATGCTCAAAAGAGTTGGGGAACTCTGAAATATTATTATAATTAGCAAAGGAGCCCCAACACCAAAGGCACATGTCTTTCAACATCTGAAAAACCCTAAAAAATTGTGGTCTTAACCTGAAATGAAGGAGATGTTAAATTACCTTGTCCTGTTGGTGCTGACATCGGTGCATGGCAGCCTCTCCTCTGTCAGTTTGCTCCAGGGCAGCTGTGCCTACTATCTACTCAGTAGCTACCTTATTAGGCACAGCTAACTGAATGTAGTGTGAAGCACTTTGGGAACCTATGGACCTGATTAAGCGCTATTCAAGTACATTCCGTTTACTATTTAAACCCGTAGTTCCACAATTGGAAGCAATATTACAGAAAAAAATGAAGCTAAGTGTCTTAATTAGGATTTACTGTATTCTTTCATTACCTCATCTATCTATTACTCACGTTCAACAAATCCACTGCTATCACAAGTGATTGAATATGAACATTGAAATTGGTCTTGGCTTCCACCAAATGTTGCAATTGGAAATTAAAAGTTTTGAGTATAACCCACTGAATTTGTTGCCTATTTGTGATCATTAGACTTATTTGGAGTGATTTAAAGCTAGTTGACCACTGGAGATCAAATTTAGAAGAATAGCATGCAAACATGCTACCCAAAACTGGGACAGAAATACAACTTAGCTTGCTTTTAAAATTCCACAGTTATGTGATTGACAGGTCTGTGAAGGAAAGTCACACCCTGCTTCACTGTGATCTGGTTTCACGTTTATCCTCCTGGGTTGAGTCCAGAACAAACAAGGTGTGTGCTGTCAGTGTTTACATACCACACAGGTCCATGATTGGCAGTTGGCAGGCAGTTTCCTCTGGGGAGATGATGACACATCCTACAGCTGTAACATTACACACTGACTGCACACTTAAACATGTTTTAGGCTCTTAATAAATTCACTTAATGTCCCAAAAGTCAACATCTACCATGTCTTTACCCTGCAGTGTGGGTATTCTTTGGAGCATGACGTAGTCAACTGAATTCTAATAAGCTATTGCTTTAGTGACAAAGTCCATGTAAATAACTGATCAAACTTGATGACTGTTGTTCTGTACACATCTTGCTATCTCATTTTTTAAAAAGCCACATTACCCTTCAATTTGCCAGAAGCATCTATATTCAGAATAAAAAGTAAGTAAATTATTCATAAGTTTCAACATATAATAAAAATACAATCCACCTTTTCTTCTGGTTCCAAAGTTATTTAGATTAAGACTAAAGTGCACAAAAGTACTGAATATCCCTTTTAGCGTCATTTATTAGCCTAAAAGGTTTACTTAAATGTGACAATTCTGCAGTAGTGGAATAACTTTCACCAACACTATTTCTTCCTTTTAGTTTTTTTCTTTTCCTCCAAGGACTTTGTTGGTTCTACTGCCCCATATTTTATGAAAGTAGGCTGACAGGAAAGAGGGGGGAAGACATGAGTGGCAAATGTTGCCAGGGCCGGGAGTCAAACCTGCGACAGCCGCAACGAGGACTAAGGCCTCCACACGTGGGTGGTGCTAACCGCCTAGGCCGCTACAGCACACCCATACCGACACTATTTCCAAGTAGTCATGCTGTGTATGACTTTCTAATTGCCTTTCAGACATTGATGTGATGACATTGATGTGACTGCAAAACAAGCCCAAATCCTCAGTTTTGCACCACCGTCCCTTGTGCACAAGGAAGTGTATTTCATTTTCTCCAAACAATGAGTTGTACATTATGGTCAAACACAGAGTTTTTATGCTCCCATCTGCATAAAAAAACTGACCTGGAGGTTCTGAGTTTCATTGAGATGCATCTTTGCAATCCTAGATTGAAGGCAAGCTTACATCTTCAAACCTGCCAAACAAACCATGCATGTTCAGTCTGTTGAGACTCAACTCTTGAGCTATGTTTGCAGTTCATTTCACTGTTTGACCTGAGGGGGGATTTTATTGAAATTCCTACTCAACTTGTTTGCCTCATTACAGCAGTCTCAACAAGAAACTAGAACATGCAGAAAGAACATACATATCATTCGGTTTTTGAGTCACATTTACAACTATTTAAAAAAGCAACATGCAGATGCAATTTATGCGTCTAACCCAGTGGTTCCCAAAGTGTGGGGTGCCCCGCCCTGGCAGTGCCGCCGTGCCAGTATTGGGGTGGGAGGTGCAGGAAGCGGTATGGATGAATAAAAAAAAGAACAGTTACACAAAAAAAGAGTTACACAATAGTGTTTCACTGTAAATATGGTTTGTAATGTGTTGTGTTGCAACCTGAGGAGTGGAATAAACTTCAGTGGAGTTTGAAAACACAATATGTGTATAGGTTTATGTCTGGTTGAACGATATGTGTGCTCAGTTGATTATTTTTTTCTTTGTTGGAGGGGATTTTGTTGTAATCCAGAGTGGGCCCAGAAAATCTTTGGGAACCACTGGTCAGACCAATGCTATTATTTACATAAGTGCAATTCTGTCTAATCTAATTGCCATCTTTTGAGATGTATGCCTCAGATTGCATCTTTTTAATTCCTTTGTAAAAATGCAATAAAGATTTGATTTGATCTGAATTCATCTCACTCTTTGGTGCTGGGAGTCTCACTTTCATTTCAAATAGTTTTATTTCACTTTAGCCTAACATGTTTTAAAAGACGTTTGTGTGTACAGTCAGAGTTTGACACTGGAAATATTTTGGAAATGTGCCTGAAAAATCAAACATTAAAGCCACTTGCACCAGAACTGTAATTTCTCATGCATCTTCTCTTCTAAAACACTATCTTGCCTTTATTAGCCATCCATCCATCCATCCATTTTCCGGTCACCCTTCTCCCTAACAGGCTCGGGAGTTGCTGGTGCCTATCTCCAGCTGCGTTCCGGGCGAGAGGCGGGGTACACCCTGGACAGGTCGCCAGTCTGCCGCAGCCTTTATTAGCCATCTCACTATAAATTCACATAAACCAAAACTTTTCACTAATGTTGTGTCATTATTGAGTGTCATCTGTATTCATGTTCACATAAAAATATGGGTAATATTTGTGAATCACTCAGAGAAAGATTAACATTTTTTTTAAGCCTTAGCTTATGGACCTAAATATCTTTACTTAATTAGTTCTAAATGATATGTTTGACGCTGCAATACACACTGGCAGCTTTACAGTACGGCTGTGTTCAGTGGTTTTGTAATCTCTTTGTCATTTAGGCTTCCTGAATCTGACTCAAATGTTTTCCCAAGATGTGTTGTGCTCGAAGAGAGCCACTTTAATCACAGCAGTGATTCATACTATCACTGTCACTCAGGCATGTTGATAAGTTGGTTTTGTCAGATGAGTTTTAATAGGTGTTTAAAAGAGTAATTCATGACTACTTGTCACAACCAGTTTATGAAGAACAGACCTGAAGCTCCCCTACTGTTCCAATGAAGAACAAAATGCCTTCTGCCACAATCATAGACTCATCTTGCAGCTAGAATACCTGTTATTATCCCTGACAGGTATGAAGACCTACTGCCTAGTTTTTCTCTGCTCCCACATGTCAGATAATTTCCACAGGTCCACCTTTTAAAAAGAAGAAAGAAAAAAGAAGGAAACATGCCACCATGCTGTACTAGCTTAAGGTGTGTCATCTAAGAATTTACAACTAAACCTGCTTCAGTATATCATTATTTTTCCATTTCTGTCTTTTACGGTTATGCTTTATATTTTTAGTGACTTTGATATAAATACAAAGTTAAATCTGGCATTTACAAGTTCAAATGGAAACAGTATTTTCACATTGTTTAAAAAAAGCTCAATAATTGTGTTTGTGGAGTTGAAAAACACCTAAGTCACAACCACATTTTTAGGAAATGAGATTGACTTTCTTTGGCAGTCGTGACAGTCCTCATTTTCAAGTGAGGAGGACAAAATTCACTTAATTGAGAGGTACTGTCCTTTGAAAAAAAAAAAATCCATTCATCCTACCATTCAGTGTCATGCGTTTACTGCTGCTGCATCGCCGTCTACAACTAAATCACTGTCTGAAAGAAATTCCAGCAAACATGTAATTTCCTTGAGTTGCTTCTCAGTGCTGGCTATAAATCTTTGTCTGGGAGCCCCTTGTCTTCTTAGAGTCTAAGTAAAGTGGGCTGGTTGACAGAAGGAAAACTGAAGTGTGGGAGGTGAGAAAGGGGAAGTAGGGGTCCATTCTTATCTGATCTAGACCACTTTGGAAAGACACCTGTGCATCCAGGTCAATATATTACCACCTAAGTAGCAGTAAATCCCCCTTCAGGTTTAGTGTTAGAGGTGGGCAGGACTTAGACAGCTGCAGGCAGGAAGTTAGGATGACAGGCAGGGACTTATTTTATTTAATGGGTAGAGAAATTTAACAAGGGTGGGAAGCAGATAACAAGCTGGTTTAGGTTGGCAACACAAAGCTTTTATTAAAACAAGGTTATGGTTCGTACTACAAGGTAGAATAGCTTTAGTGCTTTATCTTTTTATTTTTAATCAAAATGTGTTTTTTTATTTAGAAAAGAGAAATGAAAAAGTAATGTCTGTTCAGTATCTTGTTTTTGTTTTAATGTATAAATAAACTTCTTTTTATTTGCTGTCGCTTCAGACAGACCTGTAACTCAGCGTAAGAGAGGTGAACACATTTGAGTACAAAGAACCAACATGGCAGCCCTGTGGGCAAGTAAACAAACAGCAGAGAGCAGGGAGGCGTTTAGCAGCTAATTGTCTTCACTAGGGAGCTGTGATGGTCCCAGTTAAAATCTCTATCATACCCCCACACTTGGGGGTTGGAAACATACGCTGCAACAGGAAGAGCCCCAGGCCACAGACAAGGATTCACCTGGACGCACACATGAGACTGAACACGCACACACTTTCTGTGCTGCAAAAAATAAGAAGAAATACTTGAAGACTCCTTAGCGACACACCTGGAGACACAGAGAGTATCTATCACCACACGCACCTGAGCAGCCCCCCTCCTCATGAAACCTGTTAACACCTGAGAAGCAGAATAAACATCCTGTGAGCTTGTCCAGCAGGGAAGATCAGCATATCAAAGAGATTCACAGGGTAGCTCAGTGAACATTTACCAAATTATTCCAACAGAATTAAGATAATGCTGATTACTCACCTCCAGATCAATCTACACATTACTGAATCTATTAAATAAAGGCATTATGACACCAAACAAGGTGTTGCACATTATTTGCCACTTCCCAAAGAAGACTTTATCTTGCTGTGAAAAGAAGCTGCAATAAAGCTCTAACTCAGTATACTAATTAGGGTATTGTCACTCATTTTGCAGCTTAAAATAAATTTAGATTAACAGAAATATAATGAAAACTATAAGGCTGATGAACATGACTTTACCTGTTATTCATGCTTATTAACGTTCTCTCATAAGTTTATTGACACATGCCTATAAAGCAACAATAAAGCTCCTCTGCACACATGATGTTTTATCAGTTTTCTCACAGAAGTATATCGTCATAACAAATCCTTGAAGTGTTCCAACATAAACAGCTGAGGTCAGTGTCTCCACCCTGACTGCTGTTTTTCAGACACATAGCAGTCAGCATTAAAAATTGGAACTTTATCAATAATGGTAGCATACTGCTTACCAAAGAAGAAACCAAAACAAAACATAGCAAATTTAAAATCACATGCAACTAATCACCATCTGATGAGAAGTCAAATATTGTTATGCATAAAACTGTTGAAAACCGACGTTGGCAAATACTACAAGGAGTGTAAAACTGAAACCAACTTATTTGGGCCGCAGGTTAATTTCCTCTGTTGCAAATTTTGACCAAAATGGTAACTTAATTGAAGACTGATACTTCTGATTAATTACAGAAATCAACTATCATAAAAATGTACAAATCTGACCTATAAATAAATGTAGTTGCGTAATATTATATACAGTTGTATATAATTATATATATAGTTCATTTTATAATACAGTTAATTTTTATAATAATTCTGATTCAGGTCCCTATTTGTATCTGGTGCTTTATGGGAGCATAAGAAATTCTAATCACAGAGTCAAAGAAAATCCTTACAACCTGTTGATATAATTATGTTTACTGAGTCATAAAACATAATTTCCTGATATTAGATAACACAACAT